>CAWUFW010004275.1:1200000-1584864 GCA_963921515.1 Calotriton arnoldi | reverse complement strand
TGGACTATGGTAACGCAACGATCACGGGCGCCTCAAATACCCACTTACCCCCTTTGGAAATCTACAGTCCCAGTTGGGGAAAGAGCTGCTTCGACTACATCACTCCCACTCTCAGTACCTCAACCAGGCTACCAATCGAGTCAAGATGAATATTCAAAAGTGCTTTCTGGAATAACGCTCAAAGCGCTCTACATGGAAAAAACAGTTTACCTTGCAAACAATCTATTAAAAGCCGGCCAAAAGAGACCTTCTTTTGAAGCTCCAACAGTCTACTCCTGAGTTCCGCTATAATTCAAGAAAGAAGAATCGTCCACCTGCTCCTTCTCTGGGAATGCTCCCAGAATCTGGAACTCGTTGCCTCAAGATTTACGTGACAATCACTCATTCCCTCATTTCAAGAAAAAGAAAACTTAAACTTCTTCTTATTAATAAATACCTAAGCCCTCCCCACTAAACGACCTGATTGGCCGAATGCTCCCACCCCACAACCTCCATTAAAATGTCAGTACCATTGCCTTTGGCAAAAACTGTTTCTCTATTCTCCCCATCTTCGCAACACCCTACCGCAACTACCTCAGAACTATATAATTTGTATATCCTACTGTCTGGTATATACTTCTTTTTTATACGGTTACTATGTACTTCTACTTACTCTTTTTATGTAACTCGTGTAGTTGCTGCTATATCATTAACATATCCTGCTGTCTACTGTATGCTACTTTTTATACGAAGTTACTATGTACTTCTTCATTTGTCTTTTATGTAACTCGTGCAATTGCTGCTGTGCTAACTCTGTAAAGCGTTCTGATGCTCTTCGGGCCTAAGTTTGTGCTATAGCCAAAACTCAATAGATAAATAAATAAATTCTGTGTGTTCGACAATAAATTAGTGTGTGCATAGGATCAAACTGTGTAGTAAAGTGAAAAGTCAAACACAGATCTCAGCTCAGCCAGGGCATATAAATGTTGTTCCATTGGGGACACATTTTACAAACGTTATAGCCCCAAAACCCAGGAGACTCAATGAAATACAACCACACAGCCGCTACCAACACACGGCTCAGCTGCCACATGGGAATAGATTTCAGGTTCTATCTGGCTTGGAAGATGACTGGCTGACAACTGATGGGGGAAGTGTGACCTGGCCACAGTTCAGGTTAGGTAGGGCTTCCTACAACAATCTTGGACTCCCCCTAGATTCCCCCGTCCCAAGTCCCCCCAGCAAGTACTAACAATATGAGGCTACCCCCAAGAAGTGCTGAATTTTTCACTCTGGCAGGCTTTGACCTGTTCAGAGGCTCCCAAGCGTTATGATACAGCTTTAGGCCCCTGCTCACCCATGTTTAGTTTGGATACTCAGCTCTGACGATTTTTCTCGCCCAGATACCATCCATACTAACTGGGTCAGCTTGAATACTCATGACTTATCTACCCACTCCCAAATTTATAATGTTGGCATACCTGGGTCATTTTGTATTGGTAATGATTCTTCCAGTTCTCTGAAGTCTCAAATAGCACACTAACTGATTCACAGAAGGCACTTTGTCCCTGCCCAAGTGCTCCATTAAAATTCATGATTTACCTTTGGTCTCTGTGGTTTCTTGGAATGTGGCTGGCCTCAAGGAAGCCAAGATGATGCAGCCACCATGGGGTGAGTTTGTCGACAAGCATGACATATGCCACGGTCCAAGAAACTTGGTCAATAGAATCTCTACATAAAGTGGGGTACTTGTCTTTTCAATTTCCAGCTAAGCCTCAAGTTTGGAAGACCTATGGGTGGTCTAACAATATGGGCGAAGTCCTCCTTCCCCAAATTGTAAGATTTGTCAATTAACAATTGATTGTACTGACATACTAGGCATTGAAGTAAGTAGGGCGTAGGGACCATAGTGTGATGATCTTCAACATATATGCACATGTGGTTAAGGGTGGGCACGCCTTCGGTGACAATTCAAGCACTATAGGCCCATCTGGCTAAGTCTCGTTCAAGTTTATATCTGATCATTGCAGGGGGACTTTGGTTCTCACATTTGAGCCCTCAGACATGGATGATATTGAAATCACTGCTGAGGAGGAAGAATCTTGGGCTATCCCCCAGCCCTGGAGCCTCCTCCTACTCAATCAAAAGATGGACCCAAGCATCCTTTAGTTGATAGCGCTCTCCATTGAATTGGGGGTCGGCCTACTATCATGGTTGTACTAAATCCGACATACCAAGGGGGCATACATTTTTAACAACCATTTGTCCAAAATCCGAATTGATTACATCCTCATTGACTTAAGATTGTGGTCCAGAGTGGGTGACATGGTAGTACAGGAAAAAGTGGAGAGAGACTCATAACCCCTCTATGTCTTAGGCTGCTTGCTTTGTTTGATAAGTATACAATTGACCCGGCAAGGCCAACTAGTACTCGCAATGTTGTACATATATATCTGATGAGACGTACGCCTCAAATGGCATCAGGTTATTGAAAGCCAGAAATCTTGTCCAAACATCAACAAAGATGTTCAGGCAACTCTGAGTACCATTGCAAAAAGTATGGAAAAGGAGGGAGACCACCTAGACTTTAGTGTGGTGCATAAAGAGCTTTTTGAGAGGATTGCAACTGGCTTTATCATTTTAAGAAGAAGCCCCCAAACAAAAGACAATGGATGGTTTAACAGGGAGTGTAGGCACCTGAGGCGCACTCTAGCTAGGGTGACCAAGTTGAGAAAGCCATCTATGATTGCAGCCACCAGGAAGTAATACAAACTTAGCATATTGAATGCAAAGAAAGGGTGTGACAATAATAGATAGCAGGAGTTAGAGGAAGCATGTTCATCCAGAGGCTCATGTTCATCCACAGGCTGTTCGCACTTATTGGTTGCCAGTGGCAGCAAATCCCTGGGGAGAAGAACCGCATAAAACCATGTACCACCCTCAGAATGGGTTATTCATTTTGCTGCCCTGTACTATGAGGAGGTAGTCCCTGTCACCAAAGTTACTCTGTTGTATAATAGCCGCCAGAATTTTACCTCTTTCCCCCGTTCACCAAAGAGGAGGTTCTAGACTCACTATCTACATTTGCGAGGAGAAGGGCTCCAGGCCCGAGATGGCATTCCTCTTTTTATTTGTTTGCTCACAATGCTGATGCCTGGGCCGACTATATGATAGCTCTATCAAATGTGATTGCTCTGGGAAACATCTATTCCAGAAACTTGGCAAGACGCCTAAAGTTATACCAGTATATATGAAGGGCGAAGTTGTACCAGTATATATGAACATCTATTCCGGAATCTTGTCAGGGCGCCGAAGTTATGCCAGTATATATGAATTATAGGCTAATTAGTCTTATTGATTGTGTCCAAAAAGCCTATTTCTCATTTGGTTCTGGTTTGAAATCAAACGTGGATATCAGATTGGGATATTATTATAAACCCACTTCAAGCCGGATTCAGAGCCAAAACCTCTACGATAGACCAGTGTGCTTAGGTGTATCCTAATTTTTTTGAAGATTGTTCTGATCCTTAGGGCAACTTATTTGTTGCTTCTGTCGATCTAAAATCTGTCTTTGACCTGGTTCCATGCTTGAGGCTGTGGCATGTTTTGAAGGCGATGGGTATGCTCACAATATTCCGTCACTACTGGGATTAAGCTACATGAGAATAATAACTTTTGCCTGTGTCAGATGGGGGTAACAGGGCCCACTGATCAACAAGATCCCGTAGTGCTGAAAGGTGTCTCTGCAAGGGTGTGTACTAGTCCCGCACTCTCTTCACTTTGTATCTAAATGGATTGGGTGACTATCTTTCTGACTGACCAGCGGATGTCCCTCTGTTATAGCTAACACCAAGATCCCGATATTGCTATTTACAGATGACACTCATTTAATATCGAAAACTCTGAGTGGCCTCTGAACATTCTTCTTAACAAATTTGCTGCCTTTTGTCAAGTTTGTGGCTTAGAAATCAACACAGCCAAAAAAAAAAATTTCATGCTGTCAAGCAACCATAAAAAAGTTAAGGAACAGCTGATGCTAGGCGAGAGCAAGCAAGGCCCTCAGAGAGGGTTGATTTGTTGGATTGTCAGCCAATATGTCACGGTGTCCACATATCAATAGGTCTTGCTTGAAGCACAGACAGACTATTGATGCCATCATGAAAGAACATCGGGCTTCTTTCACTAAGCCAATAGTGCCAGCTCCACAGGTATATGAGCCCAAGGTCCCTGGCTCTAGCACTATATGGTGTGCTGAGCTGTGGGAGCTTGGTGACATCTCTGTGTTGGAGCAATTGGAGAACATTTTTTAAGATCATTGACCTCCCTTCCACCAAGTACACAATGCATTGCACCTTCTATTTTTTGACATGGGAGTTCAAAAAGGTAGCCCTTAATGTCCCCCTATGGTCCATGCTATTCTGACGAAGATTATGGGCTATCCCAGGCTCACTCAATATGCTGCTGCCTTACAAGGCATCATTAAGTTAGATAGATTTAAAAAAATGTTCTGGTTGACCTCAACCAAAAATTGTCAGTTTTCTTTAGGCTTTAGAGGGATATTTGGCACCACCCTACTGAACTCCAAATACCCTCCAAGGAGAGACACAAAAAAACAGTATTGGGCCTTTTTATGCTGCAGCGGGAGGAGCAAAATGTTGCAGGCACTTCACTGACGGGGGAATTTCTGATGTTTAAATCGGTGTATGGCCTAGAGAAGTACTAGGACTTAATTATGGGTGCTTTAGACACAATTAATCAGAAGTAGGGGGGCTGCCCCATCTCGAAATCATTCACTGCAAAATGGTTGGAATCTGTCTCTGGGAATTGCCCTTTCTATCTTGATCAAAAACGAGTCTTTACCACATGTGGCTGTTTGCATGCCCCGGATTATGTCCAGTCACACACTGCATGGCTGTCACCCATTTGCAGACAACTGGGCACATCTAGCCACTGCACCGCTTTGAGGCTATTGAGATCGGACCCTTCCATACCTGTAGCTACCTGTGCAGTAGCAACATTTTTGGGGCTGATGTGGGGCGAAGAGAAGAACTACGTCATAAAATGATTGTCTTTTATTTTGATTTTAGGATGGTGATGCACTGGTATTGGTCTTATCAATTTTTGAATGTTATGTTTTAACAGTATGTGTGTTCTGCTGTTGATTTCTTTTTTTTTACCTTGGCATTGTGACACTTCCTCATTAACAATGTAATAATGTGTTGCACTTTTCTTTTTACCTAAATATTTATTGCATTTTATCAAACTTTTATGGCTTTGCCGAAATAGAGCTATATTTCACTTAAAAAGTCAGGATTACAACTCAGGTGATCTCTCACAGAAGTGACTATTAACCTTATTACTGGGACAGAAATTATGTGTCATACCGTGATTATTTGAAATTTTGTAGTGAATGTTGACCACTTCATTTTTCTTGTTTGATGAAAAAAAAAAAAGCAGAGCAAGGGAGTAGGACCAGGCATTACATCCTAGCGCCAACTTTGCAACTGGGAACCATCTGCGAGTCTCGGCGTCAGGGCTCACCAGCCTGTGACTCTGAGGCAAATCTCTTTAATCTCCCTGTGCAAAGCCCCCCCCAATAAAATGTCATTGCGCAATACAGCTAGTGCTCATATGAAGGACTCGTATGCCTTCAGGTGGAGTTTACGCTACATAAAACTGCCAGAATAAAAATTAATCAAATACAACATTGGAAGCTGTTTACAACTGTGCAATATCAGTAATTGATGACTCGCTGTTACTTAAGACTCAATAAAATACATTGGAATACCCTCAGGTACCAGATGTTTTTCATTTCTGAGCATCATCTCAAGTCTCTTGTTTCCATGCGTTTTGTCTTTTTGGCATTCTGATATAAGTTTTCAGGATAATGATTTGCATAGGAAACCTACATAATTTGTTCTACGGAGGTAGAAGGTTTGTTTTTTTGTTCGAATATAAAGGTTCTAAACTACAATATGGGCAGTTTTACCAACAGCACTTCATGGTTGATGGGAGATGGGCCATGCAGAACCTGGATATGCCTTAGGTGAGTCAATACTGCTCGCAGAAGGTGACTGGTTACAATACTAAGGAAAGAACTACTCGAGGACTTGGTGAATCTATTTTCTTCTCAAATGGCTGGTGAGCACAAATGAAAGTTGTGATAATGTATATTGTAGGTGGTACCACTCCGCAACATTGCACGGCAGAAATGAAAAGAAAAAAAGACAATTAAATACAGGAAGTAGAAAGCTGCTTAATATTAAACAGTTTGAGGGCTCTCTTTTCGATATCCCAGGATGACAAAGCTTTCAAGCGCAGGGAAAGTGCAGTACATGCCCCAGTGTGAGAGTCAGGCCCTGACTGAGTTCCAGTCTGGCACCTTCAGCAATGCCTGTTTTCTCAGCCTTCCACTCTCTAGTCCCTCGCTTCCCAGCAGTCGGCGTTGCTCACTCTCTCCATTGCCTTCCGGCCTGGACATTCTCTTCCTCAGCAGTCATTGCTCTCCCTCTTTCTCCCAAAGTTCTCGCCTATAAATCTCCTGCTCTAATGCCTTTCCTCCCTTCGGCCCCGCTCTCCCCGCAACAGCGCATGCTCTCCTTTCACTGTCCCTCCACCTGCCTGCTCTGTTCTCCAGTATTGCCTTCTCTTATCCCCTCCCTCTCCTTGGCCACTCTCCTCTCAGCAGTGCCTTCTCTTCTATCCTGTCCCTTCTCCTGGGCACTCCTTTCTCTGAAGTTTTGCCTCTACTTTGAAAAAGAGGGTGTTTCACTTTTCCTGGTGAGACTGACCACAGCCACATCTCAGATCTTAGTGTCACGTATCTACAAGATGAAAGTTATAAGGCTGTTGTGGGGAAATTGGGTTGTTGGTTGAGGGGGAAGGGGGGGGGGTGAGCCCTTCTGGAAGCAATAGTCACAATACCTGTCAGAGTGAACCTTAAAAGTTACTAAATTAATTTGTTTTAACCCTCTGGTAGGTTGGCACAAAAGCAGCACAGGCTTAACTTAGAGGCACTGTGTAAAGCATTTATGCAGCATACAAACAGTAATAAGCTGAAACACAACACAAGAAAAATCCCAACCCAATTTTTGAAAAATTAGATACATTTTAATACATTTAATTACGCCAAAACAAATCCAATCAGCACAACTGAAGTTGAATAAAAATCTAGAGCTTAAAAGATCAAAGTACCAACCACGGTTATTTGCAGCGGCGCAAGACCGGTACAAAGTCCAAAAGTTAAGGTTTTTTTTTGGGGATAACCAATTTTATTGGAATTTTAAACAACAAAATGAACCTTACACCACTTTGACATATCAGACATTTCAATACATTTACAAGTGGTTTCCCCCATTTTGGTTGTTTGGGGAATATGAGCCCACCCGTGTTGTGGATACTCAGTCCAGCGGTTCCATCCACTTGCCCCATATACGCTTGTGTTTGGCCGGGCACCCTCTTGCTTTGTATACGGCGTCTTTTCTTGCATAGCACACCAGTCTACACCCTGCGCCATTTTGCCATAGAGGATGTCGAATCTTTCCAGGCTGCTGCAAGATCTCTTTTGGCTATCAGAATGGCTGTTCCTTGAATCAATCTGTCAGCACGGGAGTCATCCAGCCCCTCCATCACCCCCAGGAGAAGGGCAAGGGGGATTGAGTGACCTCACCAACCCCAGTATGCCACTCAATTCAGATACAATTGACGCCCAGTATTTAGAAAGGATGGCGCAGGACCAGACCATGTGATAAAAGTCGGCTGGCTCTGCCTTACAGCGCGGACATTGTGGGGTTGTGATGGAGGGTCCCGAAAGTCCCGTACTACCATCTAACAAGAAACCCATTAATGATTTTGCACTACCCACCAAACATGATACTCCTAGATAGGCCCTACCGGGCAGGCTCAGATAGAATGTCTTAAATTGTCCACTTTCCCTTGTCCTGATAGCACATCCTATGTAGGCCAAGCCCAGCTCCTTAGATAAACCATATCTTACATAGGCCCAAGCATACCTTCCTAGATACAAAAGTGTAGGCCCAAATGAAAGTGACTCTTGCTCTCATTTATAATAATTCTAATGGAACAGACCTCATAGGCCTCACTGATCTGTTAGCAGAGATCTGTCCCCTTCACCCAGATACGACCTTAGCCCTCTCTT
Source organism: Calotriton arnoldi (assembly GCA_963921515.1). NCBI lineage: Eukaryota > Metazoa > Chordata > Amphibia > Caudata > Salamandridae > Calotriton > Calotriton arnoldi. The sequence continues at coordinate 1,576,727 of CAWUFW010004275.1, read as the reverse complement.
GTAACTTGCCACAGTTGCAAGAATAAGGGTGGCCCCCACCCATGTGACGGGCTGTCGGAACATCTGGCAGTGTCACATGCAAGATTAGTGATATTCTTAGCTATGGGACTTTCCGCGCTTGCTAAACTGGAACTTGAGGCAGGAACTTGACCAAGAAATTAATGCATTTAATATTAATTCTAAGCATTTTTCACGGTGAAAGTTATCTTTTGTTTACTTTTTGCGGTCAGAGAACTCTGACCGCCTGCCAACCAGTTCTGTTTCATCATGATACCACTTCTCATATAAAATTTTCCAGTAAAGCAGGTGGTCAAGTGGCCTGCGTCAGATCTCGTGTCAAGCCTCGTGCACACGTAGGCGTGAGTTCTGCATTCAATAATAAAGTTCTGCATTCAACTATATAAAAGAGCCCACCCGGACTAGAGCTTCGAACTCTTCCATTGCATCAGACCTTGACTGCATCTGGAGGGCTTCCCGTGCGATCGTCCGTTGGTGACTGGGCCTAGTGCTTCAACTTCCAAGGTGGTAATACTCTTTTGTGATAATTTTGCCTATTGGCTTTGACAGCCCATCTGATGGCATAGCCTCTTGGCTCTGTCAGCCTATTTGATTAATTCACTATTAGCTTATTCAGTCTTTTTAATAATTTAGCCTTTTGGCTTTGACAGTCTATCTAATTCAGCTCATCCTAACCCAAGCCATTGCATTTATCTTAGTTTAAATTGCGTAGTTTTGAATGGTGTTGCTTTCTTAAGAAAAGGTTTGTCTTCTAGGCACTAGCCTATCCATCCTCTGTAAAGTTAGGGTTGCTCCTTGGGCAGCTGCTTATAGCACAATATTTTAGTCATATGTTTGCTTCTTTGAGCAACTGAGTTTGAACATTGTCGATGCATTTATTTTTCATTCTGCTCATGTGTGGTGGGCAACATTTAAATTGAAGTGCTTTTATGCTTTGAACTGTTTGAATAAAAAGTCACTGTTTTATACCGTGGTTTCTTCTTTCCAAGTGAACGAACAGCACAGGGGTCAGGCTCTCTGGAGTCGGTAAGCGGAGGGGTGTGGCAGCCACAAAGAATCCTCCCTTTCATTTGGCGACCCACGAAGACTGGACTCGTGAAGCAGTCCTCTGCGGTGAGATCTTGGGACGCATGCTGGGGTTACACCTGTCTGGTTTTCTCTCGGGCTCTCCTCTCCCCACGTCCACTGGGGTAAGTCAGGGATATTTTTATTTTTGTTCCTTGCATTTGCCTCAGGTTGTGGCGTGTGTGGGGTGGCGAGTCAGCCTGTATCTGCCAGCAGGGGTCTCCCTTTTGTGTGCGTTCCTTTGCCCGCCTGTGGTTGACTGACATGCCACGACGTCCTCTTTCTGGCTGGTCACATCTTCCCGAGGCTCTGTGGTGCTCTTTTCTCTGCTATTTTTAGTTTTGTCGTGGTTTCTTTTTGATTGCGTTCTCTTGCCCATCCTTTCTGTGGCCTCTTTGCCTTTGTTTTTTTCTCTCGCATATTGTATTCTCGCTTTTCATTGCCGTTTTCAATTCTTCTTTCTTGTATATGCTTCTACACAATGCTTGAGGTTTGAGTCCTGGGAAATAACTTATGTGTGACTTCCCGAATTCTGGCATAGTGCACAACTGCTCCTGCAGATATTATTGTTTTTAGATTTACTTACGTGTGCCTTTTCCTTTGAATTGGCACAGTAATGCTTGAGGTTTGAGTCCTGGGAAATCACTTCTGTGTGATTTCACGAATTCTGGCATTGTGCACGTGCATTTGCGGCTTTTGGGTGTCTTAATATTTGACGTACATTTTTTTTTTTTTCTTTTGTATCTTATTGTTGATGGTCCTTGGAGTTGTTTTTCAGTTGCCTATTTGATTTTGGTTCTGGGCTGTTGCGCCCTTCACACGGTGCGCTTGTGGCACGCGTGTCTGTAATTTTGTCTCACTTTTCTCTTTAGGGTGTGCCCCGCCGCCATTTTGTATTCTTTTTTCCTACATTTCATTTTTCACTTTTTTTCTTCACGTTCTCATCTTCTGTTTTCTTTTTCGATATTTAGTTTTGTTCCTTATCTCACTCCTTCCTTCTCCTTCTTTTGTTCGTCATATATTCTTCTCCCCTTGCCTTCTTCCCGCACTGCAACACCATTCTCTTATTTTCGGCGTCAATGCGCCCCTCCTTTTTCGGGCTTCTCTCCTGTGTGTTCACACACCCATTCTTCGCTCTCTCTAGTACCTCCCTCTCTGATTCCATTTTGCATTGCTTGGGTGCACTCCTTTTTTTAACACTCAAATTTCTATCGCTTTCTCATCGGCGCCTTTCCCTGTTGTTAACTGCGCCACTTCACAAAGAGGATCTACCATCTTCGAAGTTACTAAGCCCACTTTGACCTCTCGTCAGCCTTCCTCATTTCACTCTCTTCGCTGGAAGAGGAAGTAAGCCTCGCAGCCTCTGTCTAGGCACCCTTGCCCCTCCTTTCTGCGGGCTGCTTTTTCATCATCCACTGTTACAATAATACGTATTATTTTTTGAAATGCATTTCATTTACTTAATTATTGTTTATTTGTTGTCCGTTGTGTCTGTTTTTTGTGCCTCGATTTCTTAGATATTGTTAGTCCTTCTGTTTCACAGCAGTTCACCCCCCCACCCAACATCTGTTGCTGTTCTGCCGACTTTACACTCACTAGCCAAGCGGCCGACTGCTAGTTATTATTGTTGACTCAATTGCCCCCACTTTTCCTCACTATTACGGGCAGTTGCGCCAGGTAGTTGTTGTCTGGATTGCTTTGTCTTTACCTCCTAGTCGCAATCCCGCTAAGTAGTTGCCCTTATCTGCAGTACACATTACACGTACTTTACGCCTCTTTTCTGTCTTTTACACTTTTTGCCTACCACTTGCCTGCGTCAATTGGTAGCCCAAGGGGGTGGAGGTGTATCTCCGCTCCTCTTGTCCGCCTTCTTTACAAACCCCCCCCGGTATGTCCCTTGCTCCCCCACAAATTATTAATATCCTTATTCATTCCCTACGTGGTGCTGCCACAGCTGTGTACCACACCGGTCTTGACCACTTCATCCCTCTCACGCGCCACCAAAGCGAAGTTCTTGCTGCTACTTGGGACATCTTTGAGATTGACTTTACACCCAATACTGAACTTCGTCTTTCACTTCTGCCTCTTGTAGACTTACCTCACTCAGGCACTGCCTCTTCTCAACCACCACCAGACACCACCCGCCCAGATCTTTTGTGGCCTGCCCACTCCTCTAATCCACCTTCGCGCTCCCCACCCTCTTTAGGGTCTTCTGTTTCTCTTGAGGCAACACTCCCTAGCAATACTGCCCCTGCCCCCCTACGGTATCAGCATCAGTACCTAGTATTGTTATCCACCGACCACCGTCTCCTGCGGACGAGTCCCCATTTCTCTCGGCACTCCTGCAGGACTATTCAGTGGATCTAGAGGACTCTGTCCCAGACATCTTAATTGTGCCTCCCCCGGCAAGCCCACACCCCCGTTTTCAATCACTATAGGTAATGAGTACCCCGTCTCCTGACAGTACAGCTTCTTCTATTTTTGTATATTTGGTTAACAATATCGTTGTGGGTCTTTCTACTGGACATTCGTCCTCCTTCTGTCATGTTACACCCTTAGCAAGTACTGTCCTTCTCACTATATTTCAAGCCTTGGGCATTGACTATACCCTGTCACAGCAGATAACGCTTTCATTAGTACCATCGTTTCCGCACCTTCCACATCCCACTGTTACTAAACCCAAAGACCAAAAACATTCCAAGCACTGACAGGATAGGGAATATCCCACATTCATTGGTCCCCATGAACAGGATTATAGGTACCACGGTTCATAAGACAACGGATAACATTTACATACGCATTCGCCTCATAGCGCCAGGGTTGGACATACCCACCACACTCGTTACAAATTATCCACGCAACCCGCTACAAAGTAGAATAATTGCTGGTCTTTCCCGTAGCCGGCTCCAATTTCCTGACTTCTCCCCTAACGGAATATACACCGGTCCACAGGAACTGGAACTAAGACAAGCATTGTATCACGTTATCAGTAGCGCAGTAGGAGAGGAACTGATAATAGACGCTATTCCCCCCACGTCTGCCACTGAATTCACCTTTGCTCCTGACCTCGCTTCTGCTACTGAGTCCCCTTCTGCCACTGAGTCCACTTCTGCCGTACAACATATTCCTGACGCTGAGCTCACTCCTGATATTGAACACACTCTTGCCCCCTAATTATATTGTTTCCCGAACAGGCAACATTCATCCCCAAAGCATTGTGTTTTAAAACAACTTTCATGAATGGCATACTGAGCTCTACAGTTTATAAAACGTCTACCCACTTTCACATCTTTTTTATCATACATCCCCCTGGAGCGCCACTCACTGCCATATTATCTAGCACCTGGCCAAGATACCCTCTCCAAAGCTCTATTGCTGAAGCTTGCTTTGGCGGTCGGCTCCTCTTTCCTCTTTATACCCCAACACAAGAGCGAGACTTGCAGGACAGTGTGTATGATATTGTCATTCAGGCAGTAACACAAGAACTAATAAGAGACATTGACCCTAGCACCTGAAACGCGCTCCTGTAAATTAGGCCTTGCCTAGAGCGCCCTGTGTTAGACACACCAACATGGCTACTCCACTCCAGCATGTCTTAAAGACATTCGGAGGACAGGAGCACCATATACTCAAGCACTGCCGTGAGCTTCATAAACGTACGGCGAAAATGACTCATCCTTGGCCCTCAGAGGGAAGCTTTGATCCAATTATACTAGAGCATGCCACTACCTTTCTAGACACCAAGTACACTGGCACTAAGTTACAGAAAAGAAAGGCTACTTTAGATCTCTGGCGCATTTTTAAAGACAAGGTTCAACCACTCTCTGATTCCACACACCCAGCTATACCCAATGCTCCGCCCCCACCGCCTTACCACGTCAGCGGTATGTATACCGAACTTACTAACAAGGAGCAACCGGAACTACCAGTCACCAATAATGATTCCCCAGCTGTTGGCTTTCAGCCGCTATCAAAGGAGGCACCTTCCTCACCACAGCCAGGCCCAGAATTAACAACCACACAAATTGAGGAATTCCAGGCTTCCCACACATCACCCAGTCACCCGTACCACCCCGTGGACAGACCACCAACCCCACCTATGCCCCCCGGTAATGCATACCCCGACCTGACAGAACTGCGCAGCATGTATGTGCCTCCCCCCAACGGTACAGTAAGGGACAAGGCAGTATCAGGTATTCCAGGCTTCATAGACGCACAACTATCTCTAAGATTTACACCAACAGTCAATACTGCACACCCATGCTCAGGTGAAGAGGATGAGGAGGGCTCTGACACTGCCTCTCAAGCCTCATCTCGTCACTCGCATGACTTTGTCTCTCGAGCACCATCTCGTGACTTGCGCTCACCTGTCATTGTTGTCAGTGATTTCGGCCCTAAACAAACCTCTGACTCTAACGCCTTCCATGACACTGACACTCAACAAGCACCTGTCCTTAACCCTTTCCTTGACACTAGCGCACACCCGTTCCCAAGCTTGCGTCTCCCTCTCTCCTCACAAAGCAGCATGCCTTTCATGGCTGCTGCACCTCCTGGTAAGGTACCAGGATCTGGCCTTATAACAAACCAGCGGCAGTTCATTGAGTTTTCTAGCGCACCATCACTAAGTGTGACGGAGGGACAGTGTGTTCCTCTCACTGGTCTTCCCTCCTCTTATGACAATTATAGACAAAATGCAGAGTTGAGCAAAAGCGCTAGCCTGGAAAGCCTTTCATCACAGCATCATGTGGATGAACAGACACCCACGCATCAACCACCTTCCCACGCAGACCAGATAAAAAAAATTAGACGCTTGTCATTCAAATTAGAGAGCATAAACCAAAGTATGACAGACGTGATGGCAAAGATCAATACACCAACACCACCCTCACCCACTCTGCACCGCTTCGTGCAACACCACCCAAAGACAAATATCAGTAGGAATGGGGAAGGGAGCACACACTATCGCCTTAATGGGCACCCCTATCACCGTGACGATGCCACCCCTGGGAGGACACAAACATTCACTAACACACACCAAGACTACCAATTCCAAACACCAGTAGGACGGGATAAGACACCCCCACTGGTGCTAGAAGGCCACAATCCATTGTTTGGTGACATCCCAAGATATTGTGGACTCCCACAGGAACAAGACCCAGTGGTAAGAAGTAAGGTCAGGACCACCGAAGCGCAAAGACTTAAAGTCTTGGGGACACATGGACGCCCAGACGACATACTATATGACGTCTCGGGCTCTGCTTTCATGCGCACTACTAGGATGAAAAACAGACACAACATATCTCTCAGTAGACAGTGTCCACTAAAAACAAGCAATGATCTCACTCCCAATGAGATAGTGACATTAGGGGAAGGTTCAGATTACGCAGTTAACCCCTTTTCAGATGATTTGGCAGGCTGGTCGGAGCCCTTAGCGCCACAAATGCTCCCTTGGCCCAGAGAAGGGTCTTTTGAGCCTCAGTACATGGCAACAGCAGTTGAATGTATCCTCAAAGGATTAGGAGATCAGGATTGGGACTATGACTATATGAGGGAGAGCCTGAAAGTCTGGCAAAAATATGCTCGCCAGCATGACTATACAGGACCCACGGCGCAACGCCTTGGGGTCATGCGCCAAATGCCACTGCTCTACAAAAATATCAAAGATCCCCCCATCTATATCCCATGGTCTACACTAGACAAAGAAAATGTTAAAAAGGCACTCCCACCCCTCACAGAGGGTGCGGGAAAATGGATTGCAGCTTTTGAAAATTGCACCACAGGTAACAACGTAGCCATAGGTGATGTCAAAAACCTGCTGATCTCCCTCATGGGAGAAGACGCAGAAGATCTCTTTACCCATATCAATGTCAACTTGACAAAAAACAACACCCAACATGACGGTGTTTCCTTCAATGACATTAGAACAAAAGCTTGGGCTGAGTTGCGCAGGAAATACCCCGATGTCCCCGACATTGGGGCTTTACTGTCACAGACCATGCAACCAAATGAAGATCCTGCCACCTACCTTTCTAGAATGAAAGAAAAATGGCATCAAGAGTTAGGACACCGATGGGATGCAGCAGGAGGCTATGGGAGACTATTTTATCACACAGTAAAGAAAGGTTTACCTACTGAGGTGCAGGAGAAATTAGATGGCATTGTAGCAATGGAATGCAAGCCATGGGCAGAAATACAAGATCACATAATACATTACTGCAAAAAGAGACAGGAACAGGAGAAGACTAGGCAGCTGGCCATAGAAAATGCCGCTGCCAAATTGGTACAGCAGAAACTAAATAAGAAAAAGGACAATGTTGACACAGTCATGCTCGCAGCACCTGTCACTCAAATGACAGCAGTAACATCCTTTCCCCAGGCTGCCATGAATGCTCTCACAGGCAACGTCCAACCTGCTCCTCAGCAGGTTCAAGCACCACCTGCTGTACAGTACATACAAGCCCAACCCCAACCTGCCATACAGTATATCCAACAACCGCAACCACAGCCAATGGTACAATACATACCAGCACCACCTGCTTACAGCACCAACACACAGCCTTATTACAATAACAGACAAAATATGAACAAGAACATGGGTGGACAAGGAAGAGGGCGAGGGATGGGACAACAAAGGTTTCCACAACAGCCAGGACAGGGAACACCACCGATCATTTGCTACTATTGCCAGAAACAAGGCCACATACAGAGAGATTGCCACAGTAAAAAGCGTGACATAAGTCAGCAATATATGAATACTGGCTACCAATCACAAGTACCATTCCAACAACAGCAGCACCCGCAACAACACCTTCAACAGCCCCAAATGCTATACTCTTATGCACAACCGGCACAGCAACAACAAGTGCAGCTCCAAGCGCCCCAAATGACCCAGGTTCAGCCAGCAGTCCAACAAATACAGGTTCCAATGCAACAGCTACAGCCACAGCAACAACCTGTTTATCAGGTGGTCCCCCAAACACAAAACGGTGTCCCTCTAGGAGGAACAATTGTTGCCTCCAGCAACCCCTTTACCCAGGGCACCATCCAGCAATATCAGGGAGGATACACCAGCTAGGACAGCCCACAGACAACTCTTGTGTGCCCAATTTTGTCATGCACAAGCAATACTGAAGAGGACCCTATTGCAAGTGTCGTGATAAATAACAAAACATATAGTTTTCTTGTTGACACAGGTGCCACATACTCCTGTATTACAGGTGGCCCTCTGCCCATTTCAAACAAAACAGCGGACACACAGGGATTTTCTGGGGCAATAGCAAGGGTCCCATTCACCAAACCAGTATCAATGGAGATAGGAGGCCATGTAGTGGAGCAGCCTCTGCTTTATTCACCCAGGTCCCCAGTCAATCTTTTAGGACGTGACCTCATGGCCAAACTAAACATGACTATCCACTTTGATGACAATGGAACAATGATTTGTTCCATACCAGGTACCCCACTAACAAGGATAATGGCAGTCACTGCACAGTCATCCTTAGATAGCCAGGTCAGAGCACGTCCTGTGGATGAGCACGCCTTCTCTGCAGCTGTCCACACAATTGTCGCCACCACTCCCGAGTTACAAGGCCGCACAGTTCAGTTGCCAAAAGAATTTCTCTTCAGGCCCCAAGTACCAGATTCGCAGGTATTAGATAAACACTTGACATTTGACATCTGCGCCCTTGAGATAACACCCACCTATGGTGCATTCCTGGCATGCGATGACAACGCTCATACTTGGGCTTGTGTCATTTTTATCGAGCCTAAAGGGTTGGTAAGAAACATTTCAGATGCCCAGCTATTTGGATCCCCTGAGGAACACTCTAAAACAGAGATTATTTATGATAACAATGTGCCCATCTCAGTGACAGTGGAAATTCGAACACCAACTGTCACCCCTGATTATGACTCTGCGCGAGAAGCAGATTTGGCTCAAGTACCAGCGCATCTTTGGACAACAGGCCCAAATGATGTAGGCCTTATCAGCTCTGCCAGGCCATTTAAGATAACTCTCAAACAAGGTGCTATCCTGCCCAGAATAAAACAGTATCCCTTGTCCAAAGCAGCAGAGGAAGGTATAGCCCCTACAATACAAGCATTGCTAGAGCAGGGAGTAATTTATCCTTGTATTTCTCCGTGTAACACAGCCCTTTTTCCTGTGCGGAAGGGCAAAACAAATCAATGGAGACTAGTTCATGATCTTCGCGCAATTAACAACATAGTTGTACCAGAATTCCCCATTGTCCCAGACCCCTCTATCATCCTCACAAATGTCCCCCCCGATGCACAGTATTTTTCTGTCATCGACCTGAAAAATGCCTTTTTCAGCATTCCTTTGCATCCAGACAGCCAATACCTATTGGCCTTCTCATTCAAAAATGTGCAATTCACGTACAGAAGGCTCGCTCAAGGGTACTGTGAGTCCCCTAGCGTCTTCAACAGGGTTGTCAAAGAAGACTTGTCCAATTTCCAATGTGACAGCACCCTACTGCAATATGTCGATGACATACTGCTTTGCAGCCCCACAGAACAACAATGCAGGCAAGACACCATCCTCTTACTTACTACGCTAGCACAAAGAGGATACAAAGTCGACAAACAGAAGCTACAGTACTGTCAGAAAGAGGTACATTATCTAGGACAACTACTATCTGCATCAGGCAGACGAGTGACTCCAGGTCGAGTTGAGGCGATAAAAGGTACCCCTGAACCCCAAACAGTTAAAGATATGCAAAAATTCCTCGGCCTGGTTAATTATGTCCGCCAGTGGGTCTTTGACTTTGCAACAATAACTGCCCCATTATTGAAAGCTGTCAAAATGGGCAAAGACAGACACAATAAGATTGAGTGGACACGTGACATGAGGATAGCCTACACCCAGCTCAAAGATGAGATAACAAATGCACCAGTGCTAGGATCACCTGATTACACAAAAGAATTCTACCTATTCACTCACTGTGATGGCTTAGTCATGACAGCAGTACTCACTCAGAAATACCCCATGGGCCATAAGCCCATTGCCTACTTCAGCGGCATGCTGGACGCTGTCATGAAAGGTCATTACCCCTGCGAGCAGGCCCTTGCTGCCGCAGCATTTGCTGTGGAAAAAAGCACTCCCATTGTAATGGGCTCTCCACTTACTCTGTACACTGAACATGCTGTCTTTGCAATAATACAAAAAGCCAAGACAACGTTAACAACACAAAGAGTGTCAGGTTACGAAGTAATATTGTCATTACCTTCTCTGAAAATTGTGAAATGCCACACAGTAAACCCTGCCACATTTTTTGCCCATCCAATAGCCACTTCAGATGATGACGCTCATGACTGTGCCACATACTCACCAGATGAGTCTGGAGCAGCAAAAGAGGATCCCTTGCCAAACAGTACTGTATATTTTGTTGATGGCTCCTCTACCATTGATCAAGACACAGGAGTAAGATACACAGGAGCAGCAGTAGTCAAAGCACAGCAGAATGATTCCTCTGATTCCCTAGACATAGTACAGCAAATAACATTACCTTCACATTATTCTGCACAGGCAGCTGAACTAGTAGCCCTCATAGCTGCCCTAAACATTGGAGCTGATGACCGTGTCACAATTTATTCAGATTCTGCATATGTCACCACAACAACACACTCCAGCATCCTCCGCTGGAGAAGGCGCGGCTTCCTTAAATCAGATGGTACACCTGTCATTCACAAAACGTTACTAGAGGAACTTATTGAGGCCCTTACACTACCAGCTGAAGTTGCTGTAGTCAAATGCGCAGCGCACACCAATGGCCAAGATTTTGTCTCCAGAGGTAACGCCCTGGCAGATTGGGCAGCTAAGGCTGCAGCCAGAGGCCCTCAAGCAACAGGCCCCCCACTTAAAACAACAACAGAAGTTCCACTTGCACCAATTTTACTTTCTCAAACATTGCCTCCCACAGATCATGACAATAGCAATGAAGAAATTCCAAAAACACCATCCCCACTACCAACACTATTTGACATTGACATAACACAGCAATATGATCAAACTGCACAGTTATATCTCAGAGAAATGCAAGAAAGTGCACCAGATCAAGAGAAAGAGTTATGGAAGAAGAGGGGAGTACAACAGGACTCCGCCGATTTAATATACAGACAGACAGTAACAGGGAAACCTGTAATGCCACAGGCCCTGTTACAAGTGGCATTAGACCAACTTCACCTTCCCACACATGTCACCCGAGATAACATGTCCACCACCTTGCAAACAGACTGGTTCATCCCCAATGCCCATGAACAGATACAATTGTATGTTAATAAATGTCTCATTTGCCAACAATATTCCCCAAACCCGACTCTAAAAACAGTTGCTTCTACCATTCCTAGACCATCTGGGCCCTTCAAAGAGCTACACATTGACTATGTCGACATGATCGACCGCTGCCAAAATTACCGCTATCTCATTGTAGTAGTGTGTCCATTTTCACGCTGGATCGAAGCTGGACCTTGCGTCCACTGCGATGCTAAAGCAGCTGCCACATTTCTGCTCCGTGATGTCATTACTCGCTGGGGCATTCCAGACGCCATCCGGACCGATAACGGAAGCCATTTTTCAAATGTTATCTTTTCCTCCCTGACCACAATGCTAGGCATTAAACACAAACTGACATCAGCTTACCACCCACAAAGCAACGGCATCTGTGAGCGCCTCAACGGCCTGCTCAAAAATAAGATAAGCAAAATAAGTGCCACAATAGGAAAGAAATGGCTTTACTGCCTGCCCATAGCACTCTTTGCACTAAGAAACTCTCCAAGTTCGGATCACCACCTCACGCCCCATCAGCTTGTCACTGGACGATCTATAAATGTAACAATTCCATCCACACGCCCTAAAACAGATAGTGAGTCATCACCAGAGATAGTTAAGGCAGAACTTTACGATTACCTGTGCCAACTAACAAGCGCAGCGCAGTTCCTTTCTACCCAGGTATCCAAGAGAAGAGACAAGGGCCCCAACGATCCTGAGCTCCCACCAATCCGTCCCGGGACACTGGTCTTCGTCCGAAAAAACGTCAGACGTTGGAAAGATCCAAAATTTGAAGGACCCTTCCCAGTCATAGACTCATCACCAACTGCAGTGCGAATAACAGAAAGAAAAGCATGGATCCATCGCAGCCACGTCCGCCTAGACCCCGCACCACCACCTCAGCCAATAGACTAAGGAAAGGACCGGACTTATTATCAGTACAATTCCATGAAGACAGCGGCCTTTCATCCTCCCATGATGAAGAGCACGATGAGCGTCGAGTACTTACAGTCAGGAATGTTAAAGGAAATGCAAAGTTATGTATTCCACTTGCCATACTAATTTGTATTTTAGCCATTGCCGCCTTGACATGGTATATGTTTTATCTTATAACCACTGATCAATGTGATCTTCCTGATGCTATTACACAATGTTCAGGACAGCCAGTTGTGCCACCAGATGGAGATAAGATCAAAAGTCCGCCATTCCCACCTTGTATTGCTGATACAGCACACACGAGCACACACTCCACACCCACAGTTACTGATCTGATCCCAAGTAGTGCTACCACCCCAGGGGATGACGTTCTGAATATCACAATAGGTCCCCAGTTGTCCCGCAGTGCCCCTCCCCGCACTAACAGTAGATTTAAACGAGGTAGACCAAGGTTCTGGAGGACCCGTAGACCAAAACCTAAGGTTACACAAGAATGGGCCACTGCTCTTCAGGACACAATAGTTCACATGGCACAACCTAATCCCATGCCCGATTTCCACTCCACACGTCCTGACGAATCTGATCCACATCATGGAGCCCATGATGCCCTGTTAGATAACATGTGGTACCGGCACATGTCCGAAATTGGAAAAAAAACAACAAAAGAAGCATGTTTTGTATGCTCACATATTCCCCATGCAGTAGGCGCAGACAAAATGATTTTCCCAAAAGAAGTACCACCCCCAAAAGCTGAGTGTCTCCTCCATCTGTTCCTTTGCCGAATATACGGCCAGATCCAGCTCCTGTCAGCAACTATTGAAACAATTTATGTAAATACGACCATATGGGATCATAATCCTGTCACGTTCAAAATTGTAACTAATAAAAATGAATTTGACAGAGACATACAGGGTTGGTCTAAAGAAGAAATACAACGTTGGGAGCGTACCTTTGTCCAGTTACGCTACTTTACCTTTTCAAAACCAGAATCAGTATGTTATGAACGAATAGACAAAAGCCCCTGTGTGTACAGGCCTGTGCTAAAATTATCAGCCAACGTCTATGTTGAAAACAAATGGAGTGGGCCATGCAACTTCAATTGTAGAGCTGCTTCCTTAGGAGCGCCTTTCATAACAACAATTAATGACGGAGAGATCGATAGGGGTGTTGAGGATGGGTGCGGGGAGGTCTGGACACAAGAAAGCAGAAGGTACACCTTTAGTAAGGACAGCACCTATCCATGGAAAAGAGCATATAAACTGAAAAATCCTCTCCTTTGTTTCCTAGGTAACGGTACCCGCCCTGTGGGCAGCAACACTAACTGTAACACGACAATTTTTAATTTGGACCTCCAAGACGGCACCGCCAGCCTCATGGACATCTTCTGGGCCTGCGGAGAGCGCATCTACGCACAGTTGCCTCCTCAATGGAAGGGCCTATGCACCATGGTCACAATGCATGAACTGCATCTCGTTGTCCCGGCATCCAACATTTCCCAAGTGTTTGAACACCCCATGACAGGTGATGTCACCCTGCTTCACCGGCACCGAAGGAGTGCTCAATATTTTGCTAACGACGCCTTTAAGGAAGTTCCTGACGAGTTTCGCCTGTTCAATCGCGCCCAGGAATTCTTTGGGGGCCTGTGGCCCATCTGGCAATCATCTGCTAATGCCCGGTGGCTGCAGGTCACACGCTACGAACTAATGACTCTGATCAACAACACCCGAGATGGGTTCAACGCCATTCAGGAAGAATTACGACCAATAAGACTTATGGTTCTAGAGCATAGATATGTTCTAGATCAGCTCACAGCTATGCAGGGAGGGGTATGCAGTTCCATCGGATCGAGCTGCTGTACTTTCATACCATCTAATGATGCGGGCAACGGGTCTCTCGCTAAGGCCATTGAGGACTTGGGCAATTTGGGAAAGAAGATGCGTGATGAGGGCGGTGCCGCTGCAGACCCTATTACGGGCTGGTTCAACCTGGACTGGATGCCTTCATGGCTATCTGCTATCTTGAAAACTATGTTACCCATTTGTTGTGTTATCATACTAATGTGTTGCGGTGTACAGGTACTAATGAGGTGCCTCAGTAGATGTACCGTCAAGGCAGTTGGGATAAATTACGTTAAAACAGAAATTTACAGCAATGCAGACTATCAGGACATGCACCGTGCCCCTGGGGATGGGGGTGGACAGGTTCACATACAACTCATAGAACAAGGTGCCCCTGATGCTTCTCCCGAGACGCCCTTAGCTCCACCAGTTCCACCGCAGAGGTACACTTTGAAGGAGGAGCATGACGCTCACCTGTATGACCAGTTAGTGAGCCATGATGATGGAGAATATGTTACCCTACCATCAGATTTGCAACTTCCGGCTGCGTGCCCCAACGTTAATGACCCACCCAGCATGCACCCGATTCTTGAGAGTCCTTCACAATATTCTATCCGGAATGTGTTCAAAATTGAACAAGAGCAGGGAGATGATGGAGGGTCCCGAAAGTCCCGTACTACCATCTAACAAGAAACCCATTAATGATTTTGCACTACCCACCAAACATGATACCCCTAGATAGGCCCTACCGGGCAGGCTCAGATAGAATGTCTTAAATTGTCCACTTTCCCTTGTCCTGATAGCACATCCTATGTAGGCCAAGCCCAGCTCCTTAGATAAACCATATCTTACATAGGCCCAAGCATACCTTCCTAGATACAAAAGTGTAGGCCCAAATGAAAGTGACTCTTGCTCTCATTTATAATAATTCTAATGGAACAGACCTCATAGGCCTCACTGATCTGTTAGCAGAGATCTGTCCCCTTCACCCAGATACGACCTTAGCCCTCTCTTGTAACTTGCCACAGTTGCAAGAATAAGGGTGGCCCCCACCCATGTGACGGGCTGTCTGAACATCTGGCAGTGTCACATGCAAGATTAGTGATATTCTTAGCTATGGGACTTTCCGCGCTTGCTAAACTGGAACTTGAGGCAGGAACTTGACCAAGAAATTAATGCATTTAATATTAATTCTAAGCATTTTTCACGGTGAAAGTTATCTTTTGTTTACTTTTTGCGGTCAGAGAACTCTGACCGCCTGCCAACCAGTTCTGTTTCATCATGATACCACTTCTCATATAAAATTTTCCAGTAAAGCAGGTGGTCAAGTGGCCTGCGTCAGATCTCGTGTCAAGCCTCGTGCACACGTAGGCGTGAGTTCTGCATTCAATAATAAAGTTCTGCATTCAACTATATAAAAGAGCCCACCCGGACTAGAGCTTCGAACTCTTCCATTGCATCAGACCTTGACTGCATCTGGAGGGCTTCCCGTGCGATCGTCCGTTGGTGACTGGGCCTAGTGCTTCAACTTCCAAGGTGGTAATACTCTTTTGTGATAATTTTGCCTATTGGCTTTGACAGCCCATCTGATGGCATAGCCTCTTGGCTCTGTCAGCCTATTTGATTAATTCACTATTAGCTTATTCAGTCTTTTTAATAATTTAGCCTTTTGGCTTTGACAGTCTATCTAATTCAGCTCATCCTAACCCAAGCCATTGCATTTATCTTAGTTTAAATTGCGTAGTTTTGAATGGTGTTGCTTTCTTAAGAAAAGGTTTGTCTTCTAGGCACTAGCCTATCCATCCTCTGTAAAGTTAGGGTTGCTCCTTGGGCAGCTGCTTATAGCACAATATTTTAGTCATATGTTTGCTTCTTTGAGCAACTGAGTTTGAACATTGTCGATGCATTTATTTTTCATTCTGCTCATGTGTGGTGGGCAACATTTAAATTGAAGTGCTTTTATGCTTTGAACTGTTTGAATAAAAAGTCACTGTTTTATACCGTGGTTTCTTCTTTCCAAGTGAACGAACAGCACAGGGGTCAGGCTCTCTGGAGTCGGTAAGCGGAGGGGTGTGGCAGCCACAAAAGAATCCTTCCCTTTCAGTTGGGAGGAAACCTGCTTTGTGGAGCCACACCGGGGTAAGATGTGCGCAGTGAAGATAACAGTGAAGATAGCAGATTTGAATGAGGCGGAGCCTGACTCATATAGTGAGTGTCCTACGGGCCATCAGAGCGTCTCTGCAATCTTCCTCCTCCAGAGGACCTATCCAGCGATCCCAGCGGGCTCTGAGAGGTTCTAGCGTGGATGGGGTATTGTTTATCAGGGATCGATAAATTTGGGATATTCCCCCCTTTCTCAAGTTCCCCAGGAGAAGCTTGGCCTCAAGTAGGCTAAACTCGGGGATTGCCGTGCGGTCAGGGATGTTGAAGGCTAGGGCGTGTCGCAGCTGAAGGTATCAGAAGAATTGGGAGGAGTGTAAGAAGTATGCCTGTTGTAGGTCCCGAAAGGAGGACAGGTGCTCTCCCTTCCATATGTCTCCGAGGCTAGTTATACCTATCAAATCCCATTTCTGGAAGCCTGTTAGTGTTGCAACCTCTCGCAGCCAAGTGCCGTGCCACAGCGGTGTTTGTAGTGAGAGTTTAGCGTCCCAGTGAATGTGTCGCAGCGCGGATAGCCATGCCAGGAGAACTGCACGGGTAACTATTGGTAGAGCGTGAGGAATTGGGGCCCCATAAAGCATGGCCTGGACTTGAGCGAATCCAAGGCTCTCCAGTTCCAGTTATAAGTTGGATCCGACCACCCGCCGTTGAACCAGTCATGGATCACCAGAAGGCGGGTGGCTAAGTAGTATAAAAAGGGATTTGTCATCCCCATACCCCCTTCATATGTGGCCCGTTGACAGATTGTGAGGGCCAGACGCGATCTCGAACCATCCCAAAGGAAGGTCGTGTTTACCCCATCCAAGTCGCGGAAACAGCTGCGAGGGAGGTGGAGTGGAAGGTTTTGAATGGTGTACAAAAGACGGGGAAGAAGGTTTACTGCAATGGAGCACAGGTCAGATACACAAGGTGGATTGGGCCTAGTCTTGGCTTACCTTTGGACTGAGAAGAAAGTTTGAAGAAAAGAAGAAGGAAAAGGTAGAGTTCAATGGGGCAAGGCAGCAGGCTGTGCCCAAAGAGGATTCGTCATCGATGGGGAGTGCTGGACGAAGTCTTGGTGAAGCAAATGACAATGGCAGGAAAAAGCACTGAGCAGAAAAAGCTGAATTTCCAGGCTGAGGAGTTTGTCATAGTTGACGGGGAGCTGATCGGCATTGAGCTCGGTGAAGACTTTTTCCTTTCAGCTTAGACAACTTTTTGGGAGTTGAAAACCTCCAGCGGGACAGAGCTACAAGATGTAGCAAAGCGCACTCCACAAGCCCAGATGTCATCACTGAGAGGTCCCGGTGAACAGGATTTGCTGCTGTGGTGAAGAACTTAGCGGGAGCTACTGCAAAGTCAAACCGACTGGCAATGCACTTTGGTCGGATCGAATGGCAGGTAGATTCCAGTCTTCTGTTGGTTCTTCTGGCATTTTTTGGTGAAAGTTTTTCGAAGTCCAAAGATTTAAGGGTAGGTGGGAGCAGCAGCTCTAACACCACTTCCAAAGGTGCACGATGGGGGGGGACAGCATTTGGAGGCTGTTAGGACTCACTCCAGCAGAGTGACCAGGTGCAGGGTTCAAGGTCTCTGGAGCTTGTTATGCCCCTGTAGCTCACCCAGGAGGCCAGCCAATTAGCCTGTAGAGTCACATCTGGTGGTCCTGCTTTCAAGGAGATGGTCCAGTTCTCTTCTAGCAGAAAGGTTGGGCTCAAGAAGCAGTGCAATCTTCTGGGAAGCAAGTCACGTCTCAACCAGCAGTGCAGTCCTTTGGTAGCAGCATGGCAGTCCTCTGGGGACCAAGGCAGGCCTCAAGCAGCAGGGCAGTACTCTGGAGGTCCATGAAATCCTTCTGAAGTCTTCCACAGGTTCAGAAACGTACTGAAAAGATGATCCAAGGTTCCAATAGTCATACCTGGTGCCGACCTTTGAAGTGGAGGCATTTCATATGCTACCCCCCCATCTGGTTCTAAGGTTCTAAGAATTCTGGGGTGAAAAAGAATAGTGTCAGGTTTCATTGTGTGTGTATGCTGGAGGCAGCCCTATTGAAGTGTAGGTGGGACAGGAAACAGCTCCACCCCCAGCTATCCCTGGCAGCATGTCACAACCTGCCAGCACCTACTCCCCTATTGTCTCACTCGGAAGAATATACAAAGCCAAACAGCTAAACTACTTGCAGTCTTGTGACCCAGAACACTGGCAGAAGGCACCAAATGGTCAGGACAAGAAAATGTCATCTTTCTAAAAGTGGCAGTCTCTGAATTTAAACTTAAAATCAAACTTTACCATTAAAGAGGATTTTAAGTTACAATTCTTATGAGTCCAAATTTGACATCCTTACCTGTTCCCAATCAAAAGTTAGCACATTATAAATGTAATACAGTAACACAATGTTATCCAATGAGATAGACAGTCCTAACAGTAGTGAAAAATTAATTTAAGAGTTTTTCACTACCAGGACATCAAACTTAAAAACACATGCCCTACTTTTTATTTACAATGCACCATGCCCTGTGGGCTTTTTAGGGCCTACACAAGGAATGCCATATGTTTTAAAAAAGAAGGTTTAGGCCTGGCAAAATGTTTATTTCGCCAGGTCGGATTGGCAGTTTAAAACTGGAATGGCAGGCTTGAGATGTGTTTTAAAGTACTACTTTAGTGGGTGGCACAATGAGTGCTGCAGGCCCACTAATAGCATCTCAGGTCAGACTTCTCAAAATGTCACGCAACACAGTGTAGCAAGACACCTTGCAGTGCTGCGTGACAGGTAGTCAGCAGGAATGCACCATATTTAACATTATATTGCGCATTCCTGTTCTTTCCTTGCGCTGGTGCACTTGTGGCTGCCTAGCGCAAATGCAGATACCCTTGCACCATGGTGCAAAGGGGCCTGCGCAGCAAGCAAGATTGTTTTTATGCAGGAGGGGACATCTTCCTGCATAAAAACAATACTGTGAGGCTTTTCCCTCTTTTTACGTGTGCTGCATTCTGCAGCACACATTGAAAGAGGAACAAACAACAAGAAATATAGATATTTCTCCTTATTATGCCTCCCCTGGATTTTGACACATTCCCAGGCCTACCATTCATGGTAACACTCATGGTAAATCTGCAAAGGCAGCCAGATTCATGGGCGGGTGTGCAGGAACACCCATGCTCCACCCATGGAATGCCTCCCTGGGAAAGAGCAATGCAAGACAGCGACTTGCGCTGCTTTGCGTTACTCCAGATTTACCAAGTCACTCAGGGCCACGCAAGCTGACCTTGCTTGGCTTCGTAAATCTCAGTCTAGGTTTTGCATCACCCTGTGTCCCCTTGCGTGGCTCTAGGATGACGCAAAACCTTTGATAAATATGCCCCTTAATTTACGGTTTTGGACCCCTAGGGGTGGGGGGGGGGGCGGCCGAGCTATTTGCAGGGCCGGTTTCGGTTCGGAGTCCGGCCGTGCATATTCTAGGGACTTAGAAATAAATTAAATGTACCAATCAGATGTATCATGTTTTAAGGAGAAATCACAAGCATTTAAACACTGTTTGGAAGTAGGAAAGTTTGGAGTCCTAACGCCAACAAAACCGAATTAAGAAAACATAAGTGATAAAAGCAAAAAGTTTGGGAGTGACCATACAAAGAGGGCCAGGTCCAACAGGTGCCTTGATTGAGAGAGGACTTCAGTGAAGTCATTAGGTGGCTGACCATACTTGCTTTCTCAATGCGGAAGGGCAAAGGTCTAGCCGAGGACCAGATTTCATTCTCAAAAAAAGTGTAGTTAGAGTCTCAATGTCAACTAGATGAAATTCTGATAGTAATGTAACAGAGGACAGTTCACGCTTTGAATTCACTTTAAAAAACATCTTTTTCAATCCCACTTCTGATGCCAGATTTTTCATGCAGTTGTTTGTTAAGCACCCTAGAAGGAGCTTGTACGAAATTGTAAGAAATTGGGTTACTGAATGAGTGGGGGTGAAACCCTTCTCAAGCAGCAACCATTATTCTTTCCAGAGTCACGTCACAAGCAAACCCTAAATTTACCTGTGCTCAACCTTTGGATATATTGCACACAGAAGTCAGGCTTACCTCAAAGGCAATGTGTATAGTATTTGTGCAACACTTTAAACAGTAACAGAGTGAAAACACTCCACAAATGGAACCCACACCAGTTTAGAAAAGTAGAGTAAATTTTTATAAATAATAGAAGATCAAATAAAAAAAAATCCAATCAACAGAATCAGAGATATGCAGGTTTTAAGATTTCAGCAAACATAGCATCGAAAGTCAATAAGCGCCAACTGTGGATACCTGGTTGCGCCGGACTGGGACAAAGTCACAAGTTCAGGCCAACCACGATGGAGTGTGGGCCGGCTACAGGGACCCAGTTAGGCCTACTTAACAAAGTACCTTAAATCCTGGTCTGCACAGCATTGTGTGGTTCTAAGTCAAAGATGCATCGCCCAGCTGAAGGGATGCGTCAGTTCTGAGGTGCAGCAAGGCTGCCGTGCAAGGTCCTGCGCAGTCATTGACGATACCATTGATGAGGGCTTGCATGCAAACTACATCTTCAAGGAACTGTTGCACAGTTGGGGCAATGCATCGGTTCTGCGGAGCTGAGAGGCTGCGATGCACTATTCTGCATTGTATTCGAGGCTGCCGTTGATGAGTGATGGGAAGCCCTGCACCAAGAATGCATCGAAAATTGGTAGTTCCGATGCGTCAATGGGCTGAGACACAATGCAGCTCTTTGTCGCGGTACTGATCGCAGCAGTGGCAAACATCGGTTCTGCTCGGAGTTGCACTTAGAAGCAGAGGAGATACATCCATTCCATTGGATTCACAAAACCTGGCAGAGCACCTTAGGCCCACTTACAAGGGTCCAGGACTCAGGTGGCACCACTTGGCAGGGTAGACTCACAAATGGCACAGGCCAGGCGCTGAGTTCAAGATTACTGGAGGCTTCTTTCCCTGAAGCCCAAGTCAGGATGACCGCCACCTAGCACATTCAGTCAATTTGGGGTCCTGGGCTCAACGGATGCAGATCCAGTCCTTCTCACTCAGGCAAGATGACAGCAGGTCAGCCCAGCAGGGCGGTAGTCCTTCTTTCTGGCAGGGTATCCACAGGTCAAGAAGTGTACTGAAGAGTTGGTGTCTGAGGTCCAGTATTTATATGAGCTGTGCCTTTGAAGTGGGTAGAAGCTTCTAGAGGTTTCCCTTTGAAGTCCTTAGTGATCCTGCCTTCCCTGTCTTGGCTCCAGACTAACTACAGGGGGTATGCAGCCCTTTGTGTGGAATCAGGACATGGCCTATTCAAGTGTAACTAGGGCTGGGTCCACCGCCACCCGCCCATCCTGCCATTGAAGGCCCATTTAGGCACACCTCAGCTCTCTATTGTGTGTGGTTGTCTAGGAGGAACACACAAAGCCCATCTTTCAGCTACACTCAGTCATGTGACCAAGAGAAATGTTACAGGCACTAAATGGCTAAGGCATGAAAATGCCATCTTTCCAAAAGTGGTATTTTTAAAATTGTAACCTAAAATCTGACTTCATCATAAGTTAGGAGTTTTCAATACAATTCCAAAGCCACCAAACACGAACGGGTTACCTGCTCCCATTTGGAAGTTACAGCTTATTAAATATAATAAAGTAACACCAATGCTAGCCTGTGGAAGAGGTATGCCTTGCAGTAGTGAAAAATGAATTTAAGAATTTTTGACTACCAGGACATGTAAACACTGCACCCTGCCCTCTGGGCCGTCCAAGGTCTACCCTGGGGGTGTCTTATATGTATTAAACATTAAGGTTTGGGCGTAGAAAAAAGGTTTATTTTCCCCGGTTCAAATGGCATTTTTTAAGTTTTATATAGCGCGAACTAGAACCCGAGACATCGGGTATCCGAGCGCTTTACATGAGCACCAATTTCATTACAGATGGACACATTCATTTTTGTTAGGCACGGGGAGATTAAGTTATTTGCCCAGAACAACAGGATGTTGAGCGTCGTTGCTGAGACTCGAACCAGGTTCCCCAGCTTCGAGGTCGACCGCTCTAGCCGTAAGTCTACATCCTCTCCCCAAGGATTCTGTGATGACAGGCCTTAGACATTTTCAGAGGGCTACTTAAGTGGGTGTCACAATCAGTGCTGTAGGCCTACGAGTAGCATTACATTTACAGACCCTGAGCAAAGGTAGTACCACTTTACTAGGGACTTAAAAGGATATTAAATATGCCAATTGGGGATAAGGCAATGTGACCATGTTTTAAGGAGTGAGCACATGCACTTTAGCACTGGTTAGCAGAGGTAAAGTGCGCAGAGTCCATGGAGGAGGAAAGCAAAATGTTTGGGGGAAGACCACCCGGCGGCTGGCAGATCTATCAGAGCTTGTCACTTCATAAGTACTCAAGAGGTAAACTAGGGTAGATGTTTGATGGCAGAGGGGGAAGATGTTTGACCCATCTACAATTTGGGGTGATGTTTGATATTTCCAAACCAAGACATATGTAAGCTTTATTAGAATGTCAGATGCATCTTTCTGAGTCAATATTAGGATGCACTTACTAATACAAGGATCACCACACAAAAAAGTAGTAACCCACTGAGGTGTCAACGTAAAACACAAAGCTATCACACAAGAATACTTACTTGCATCTCACACACTATGCTTTGCAACAGGCATATTAACCCTTAATCTTAATACGATTTAAAAAAACTCTTTTATTGT
This sequence comes from Calotriton arnoldi, assembly GCA_963921515.1. NCBI lineage: Eukaryota > Metazoa > Chordata > Amphibia > Caudata > Salamandridae > Calotriton > Calotriton arnoldi. The sequence continues at coordinate 1,553,737 of CAWUFW010004275.1, read as the reverse complement.
GTATTTAAAATGAAAAATATGATGAATGCACAATAATGCATTTGGGTCACAATTCGGTATACAACGCAGCATACTTATCAAGGTGTAAACAGCTTGCGGGGGGTCATACCCTCTACTGGTAGTGTTGGAGCAAGATCTGGTGAGAAGTCTATGCTATTTTATAATAAATGAAACCTGTAACTAGATTGTACACAGATCTGTTCAGCAAGTGCATTAACCTTCATAGATATCTCATCAATGTTATACCTAGAAAATTGCTTAAAACAGTGATCTCAACAGCAAGTGGCTTATTGTGAGGTAATATAAAATGTAGACTACTTTTGACCGAAAAAGTACCAAAGTACACATTTACTGTAATCTGTCAATTTCTTTGGATCCGATTTTAAATATATACATATACATATTTACTGAAAAAAAAACACAGGTTACAGGAACGTTATAGTTAGGCTAACATTTCACTCATACAAAACCAGAGAAATCCGATTTTAAATATATATATATGTATATATGTGTATGTTTTGTAATTGCACTATGGTTTAATAATAAAAAAACACGTTTTTGAGTACCTTCTGAGCGTGGTGCTGTGATCCTTCACCAAATCCAACTGGAACTGAGGAACAGAGGAATTTTGAGTGTATATATATATATATATATATATATATATATATATATATATACAAAGAGTTGCCTCAATGGCGGAGCCCACACAAGTGAATATTCCTGTATTCTTTTAATTGAGACTGCAGCAAATACAGGTACACAGCAAGCCGCACAATCTTTTATCAAAGTCTTTTGCCGACGCGTTTTGGGCTCCTGCCCTTTGTCTCAGGCTGACTTCTCAGCTGTGCAAACACGCCATCAATGAGCCCGTCGTTCAAATAGTACCTGCCCCAGTGGGCGTGGCTGCTCCCGCAGCCCCATGGTACTCGTAGTGCTGATTCATTAAGGTATTGCTCAAGTGAGTATGGCGTGCACGCTGAACATAAAAATGAAATAATGGCCCAAGTGGGTTGCTGCTGCCAGGTAAGAACTGAAATGCTGCCGTACATAGCCTCAAATACAAATCCCTCAATTACAAATCAACTCTTTGTGTTGATATATATATTTTTTTTTATTCACTGAAAAAACCACAGCTTACAGGAACGCTATAGTCAGGCTGACATTTCACTCATACAAAACCAGAGGAATTCACCGTTATGGTTAGCTGCGCTAACTATAACTCGCACCACCGCAATGCACTGCTGATGACATCACATATTACATCACTCATGACATGGTCAGTTACATCACTGATGATATCACTGATGACATCTCAAATGACATCACTGATGACATCATCCAGTGAGTGAGTGTTTCTAAAAAGTTTAAGAAGTTTATATATATATATATATATATATTATCTACTGGCGGTCGCCAGTAGATAGTTATAGTTAGGACCTATTTTCCATAGGAAATCCGCGACTATTCCTATTTGAAATAGCTCTTGCGTCGGTTGACGAATCTTCGCGAAATTTTCAAACTTTATGGCCCGCTCCGGTCCGCTCTTACCCTGAAAGTTTCAGGGTGATTCGTCAAGCGGGGGCCGAGAAAAAGGGGGGTCCCAAAACGTGTTTTCCCCATTCATTTTCCCATAGGAAACTTTAGACACGGTTACGAAGCCCGAACTGCTGAACGGAATTACACAAAATTTGGCAAAGGAGGTAGTTCTTGGTTCAGAAAGAACCCTTTTTGTTAAATGATGTAAATCCGTTCAGTAGTTACGGAGAAATTAAAAAATAAGAGTCAGAAAATCAATTTCCCATAGGAAACTTTATGCAAGGCTACAGCTCCGAATTGCTGAACGGAATTACACCAAATTTGGCAAAGAGGTAGTTCTTGGTTCAGAAAGAACCCTTTTGTTAAATGGTGTAAATCCATTCAGTAGTTGCTGAGAAAATCAAAAGTAAAAACACATATATATCTGGGCGGAGCCTAACCACACATGTCATCGTGAGATCTGATTGGCTGTTAGCACTTCATCCTGGAATTGCTGGCAGCCATCTTGGGACCAATATAAATGATAGTACCCCATTGAAATGCATTGTAGTGAATCAAAGATTTTGAGGGTTACCAAAAGGAGAACTATAAAGGGTGATAACAGACTTTAGTTACATTAGAGTTCATTTGTTGATGGTACCATACTAATTTCAGGAATTGTGGTGTGTTCTAAGGTGATTTTACCCTGTGAAAAACCTTCTGCTGGGATATCATGAATCATGTTTGAGAGAAAACTATTTTCACATGCTTGTCCCATACAGTTTTGGAAGGTGCTCCAGAAGCTAAAATGAGAGCATATTTTCTGTAAATTCACATTATCTTTCTCAGTCATGTGAGAATGAAGTCTGACATTCTCAGTAAAACATGTACATCCAACAAGGGCAGAGACTGTCAGTTGATTCCTTTGTGTTCTACTGCAGCATCCCAGAGTGTTCTAAAGAACAACTAGAGTGCTAACAGCCTTACTTATGACAAAAGTATGGCACACCTGAAGCCATCTTGATTGGAATAATCTGGTAACACTTAAAACATTTAATTTAAAAAGGAACAAAACGATGGGGTTCATCTTGTCATAGAAATTATGGTTAGTGCTCTGGAAAGAAAAATTAGGACATGTTTCAAGTGTGATCTCAAATATCTTCCTGTTATATTTCAACAGGAGCAGCCTGTCAGTTGATGCCTTTGTGTTCTACTGCAGCTTCCCAGAGTGTTCTAAAGAACAACTAGAGTGCTAACAGCCTTACTTATGACAAAAGTATGGCACACCAGAAGCCATCTTGATTGGAATAAACTGGTAACACTTAAAATATTTAATTTAAAAAGGAACAAAATGATGGGGTTCATTTTGTCATAGAAATTACGGTTAGTGCTGTAGAAAGAAAAATTAGGACATGTTTCAAGTGTGATCTCAAATATCTTCCTGTTATATTTCAACAGGAGCAGCCTGTCAGTTGATGCCTTTGTGTTCTACTGCAGCTTCCCAGAGTGTTCTAAAGAACAACTAGAGTGCTAACAGTCTTACTTATGACAAAAGTATGGCACACCTGAAGCCATCTTGATTGGAATAAACTGGTAACACTTAAAACATTTAATTTAAAAAGGAACAAAATGAGGGGGTTCATTTTGCCATAGAAATTATGGTTAGTGCTGTAGAAAGAAAAATTAGGACATGTTTTAAGTGAGATCTCAAATATCTTTCCTGTTATATTTCAACAGGAGCAGCCTGTCAGTTGATGCCTTTGTGTTCTACTGCAGCTTCCCAGAGTGTTCTAAAGAACAACTAGAGTGCTAACAGCCTTACTTATGACAAAAGTATGGCACACCTGAAGCCATCTTGATTGGAATAAACTGGTAACACTTAAAACATTTAATTTAAAAAGGAACAAAATGAGGGGGTTCATGTTGCCATAGAAATTATGGTTAGTGCTGCAAAAAGAAAAATTTAGTGCATGTTTTAAGTGAGATCTCAAATCCTCTTCTATTTCATTAGAAAATTCTGACATGCAGACTGAAACAATTACTTTCAATACCAGCAGTAGACTTCCAGTTAACTCCTTGGTGAGCAGTAGCTTTACTACAGTGATCTAATGAACAACTAGAGTGCTAACATTCTGAATTTATGGCAAATGTGTGACACATCTGAATGCCTTCTTGATGGAATCAAAGTAAAAAACTGAAAGCATTTCCTACTGAGGAGACTGCAGTAAATGAGGAAATTAGGAAACTTCATAACAAAGAAGTCTTCCAAGATGGCCACCAGTGAAAAAAGAGCCCAAATGTAGCACAAATATTACCCAGATGTAGCCCACATATAGCCTAATGACAAAAGTGTGAAAATCACTTTTTATTTTTTGTTTTTTTGCAGTTTTATGTAGTGCAGACTGGTCAGGTATTGGAGCGTTGCATCTTAAAACATGACCCCCTACACTACAAAAACACCACTGCACTACCCTAAACCCTAAAACACTACCCCCAGCACGACCCCCTACACTACACAAGCACCACTGCACTATCCTAAACCATAAAACACTACCCCCAGCATGACCCCCTACACTGCACAAACACCACTGCACTACCCTAACCCCTAAAACACCCTACACTCCAACACCACTGCACTGACCTAAATCCTAAAACACTACCCCCAGCATGACCCCCTACACTACCCAAACACCACTGCACTACCCTAAAACACCTGACCCCCTACACTACACAAACACCACTGCACTACCCTAAACCCTAAAACACTACCCCCAGCATGACCCCCTACACTACACAAGCACCACTGCACTACCCTAAACCCTGAAACACTACCCCCAGCACGACCCCCTACACTACACAAACACCACTGCACTACCCTAAACCCTAAAACACTACCCCCAGCACGACCCCCTACACTACCCAAACACCACTGCACTACCCTAAACCCTAAAACACTACCCCCAGCACGACCCCCTACACTACCCAAACACCACTGCACTGCCTAAACCCTGAAACACATCCCCAGCAGACCCCTACACTACACAAACACCACTGCACTACCCTAAACCCTAAAACACTACCCCCAGCACGACCCCCTACACTGCACAAGCACCACTGCACTACCCTAAACCCTAAAACACTACCCCCAGCACGACCCCCTACACTGCACAAACACCACTGCACTGCCCTAAACCCTAAAACACTACCCCCAGCACGACCCCCTACACTGCCCGAACACCACTGCACTAACCTAAATCCTGAAACACCACCCCCAGCACGACCCCCTACACTGCCCAAACACCACTGCACTAAACCCTAAAACATGACCCCCTACACTACACGAACACCACTGCACTACCCTAAACCCTAAAACACTACCCCCAGCACGACCCCCTACACTGCCCAAGCACCACTGCACTGCCCTAAACCCTGAAACACGACCCCCAGCACGACCCCCTACACTGCCCGAACACCACTGCACTGCCCTAAACCCTGAAACACCAGCCCCTGCACGACCCCCTACACTGCCCGAACACCACTGCACTGCCCTAAACCCTGAAACACCAACCCTAGCATGACCCCCTACACTGCCCGAACACCACTGCACTGCCCTAAACCCTGAAACACCACCCCCTTCACGACCCCCTACACTGCCCGAACACCACTGCACTGCCCTAAACCCTGAAACACCACCCCCAGCACGCCCCCTACACTGCCCGAACACCACTGCACTGCCCTAAACCCTGAAACACTACCCCCAGCAAGACCCCCTACACTGCCCGAACACCACTGCACTGCCCTAAACCCTGAAACACCACCCCCAGCATGACCCCCTACACTGCCCGAACACCACTGCAATGCACTGCCCTAAACCCTGAAACACCACCCCCAGCACGACCCCCTACACTGCCCGAACACCACTGCACTGCCCTAAACCCTGAAACACCACCCCCTGCACGACCCCCTACACTGCCCGAACACTACTGCACTGCCCTAAACCCTGAAACACCATCCCCAGCATGACCCCCTACACTGCACGAACACCACTGCACTGCCCTAAACCCTGAAACACTACCCCCAGCAAGACCCCCTACACTGCCCGAACACCACTGCACTGCCCTAAACCCTGAAACATCACCCCCAGCAAGACCCCCTACACTGCCCGAACACACACTGCCCTAAACCCTGAAACACCACCTCCAGCAAGACCCCTACACTGCCCGAACACCACTGCACTGCCCTAAACCCTGAAACACCAGCCCCAGCACGACCCCTACACTGCCCGAACACCACTGCACTGCCCTAAACCCTGAAACACCACCCCCTGCACGACCCCCTACACTGCCCGAACACCACTGCACTGCCCTAAACCCTGAAACACCACCCCCAGCACGACCCCCTACACTGCCCGAACACCACTGCACTGCCCTAAACCCTGAAACACCACCCCTGCACGATCCCCTACACTGCCCGAACACTACTGCACTGCCCTAAACCCTGAAACACCACCCCCAGCACGACCCCCTACACTGCACGAACACCACTGCACTGCCCTAAACCCCTGAAACACTACCCCCAGCAAGACCCCCTACACTGCCCGAACACCACTGCACTGCCCTAAACCCTGAAACATCACCCCCAGCAAGACCCCCTACACTGCCCGAACACCACTGCCCTAAACCCTGAAACACCACCCCCAGCAAGACCCCTACACTGCCCGAACACCACTGCACTGCCCTAAACCCTGAAACACCACCCCCAGCACGACCCCCTACACTGCCCGAACACCACTGCACTGCCCTAAACCATGAAACACCAGCCCCAGCACGACCCCCTACACTGCCCGAACACCACTGCACTGCCCTAAACCCTGAAACACCACCCCCAGCACGACCCCCTACACTGCCCGAACACCACTGCACTGCCCTAAACCCTGAAACACCAGCCCCAGCACAACCCCGTACACTGCCCGAACACCACTGCACTGCCCTAAACCCTGAAACAGCAGCCCCAGCACGACCCCCTACACTGCCCGAACACCACTGCACTACCCTAAACCCTCAAACACCAGCCCCAGCACGACCCCCTACACTGCCAGAACACCACTGCACTGCCCTAAACCCTGAAACGCCAGCCCCAGCAAGACCCCCTACACTGCCCGAACACCACTGCACTGCCCTAAACCCTGAAACACCACCCCCAGCAAGACCCCCTACACTGCCCGAACACCACTGCACTAAAGCCTGAAACACCACCCCCAGCAAGACCACCTACACTGGCCAAACACCACTGCACTGCCCTAAACCCTGAAACACCACCCCCTGCACGACCCCCTACACTGCCCGAACACCACTGCACTGCCCTAAACCCTGAAACACCACCCCCTGCACGACCCCCTACACTGCCCGAACACCACTGCACTGCCCTAAACCCTGAAACACCACCCCTCAGCACGACACCCTACACTGCCCGAACACCACTGCACTGCCCTAAACCCTGAAACACCACCCCCAGCACGACCCCCTACACTGCCCGAACACCACTGCACTGCCCTAAACCCTGAAACACCACCCCCTGCATGACCTCCTACACTGCCGGAACACCACTGCACTGCCCTAAACCCTGAAACACCACGCCCAGCACGACCCCCTACACTGCCCGAACACCACTGCACTGCCCTAAACCCTGAAACATCAACCCCAGCAAGACCCCCTACACTGCCTGAACACCACTGCCCTAAACCCTGAAACACCACCCCCTACACTGCACGAACACCACTGCACTGCCCTAAACCCTGAAACACCACCTCCAGCAAAACCCCTACACTGCCTGAACACCATTGCTCTGCCCTAAATCCTGAAACACTAGCCCCAGCACGACCCCCTACACTGCCCGAACACCACTGCACTGCCCTAAACCCTGAAACACCACCCCCAGCACGACCCCCTACACTGCCCGAACACCACTGCACTGCCCTAAACCCTGAAACACCAGCCCCAGCAAGACCCCCTACACTGCCCGAACACCACTGCACTGCCCTAGACTCTGGAACACCAGCCCCAGCAAGACCCCCTACACTGCCCGAACACCACTGCACTGCCCTAAACCCTGAAACACCAGCCCCAGCATGACCCCCTACACTGCCCGAACACCACTGCACTGCCCTAAACCCTGAAACACCAGCCCCAGCACGACCACCTACACTGCCCGAACACCACTGCACTGCCCTAAACCCTGAAACACCAACCCCAGCACGACCCCCTACACTGCCCGAACACCACTGCACTGCCCTAAACCCTGAAACACCAGCCCCAGCACGACCCCCTACACTGCCCGAACACCACTGCACTGCCCTAAACCCTGAAACACCACCCCCAGCACGACCCCCTACACTGCCCGAACACCACTGCACTGCCCTAAACCCTGAAACACCACCCCCAGCACGACCCCCTACACTGCCCGAACACCACTGCACTGCCCTAAACCCTGAAACACCACCCCCAGCACGACCCCCTACACTGCCCGAACACCACTGCACTGCCCTAAACCCTGAAACACCACCCCCAGCACGACCCCCTACACTGCCCGAACACCACTGCACTGCCCTAAACCCTGAAACACCACCCCCTGCACCACCCCCTACACTGCCCGAACACCACTGCACTGCCCTAAACCCTGAAACACCACCCCCAGCACGACCCCCTTTACTGCTCGAACTCCACTGCACTGCCCCAAACCCTGAAACACCACCCCCAGCACAACCCCCTACACTGCCCAAACACCACTGCCCTAAACCCTGAAACACCACCCCCTGCACGACCCCTACACTGCCCGAACACCACTGCACTGCCCTAAACCCTGAAACACCACCCCCTACACTGCCCGAACACCACTGCACTGCCCTAGACCCTGAAACACCACCCCCAGCACGACCCCCTACACTGCCCGAACACCACTGCACTGCCCTAAACCCTAAAACACCACCCCCAGCATTACCCCCTATACTGCCCAAACACCACTGCACTGCCCTAAACCCTAGAACACTACCCCCAGCATGACCCCCTACACTACCCGAACACCACTGCACTACCCTAAACCCTAAAATACTACCCCCAGCACAACCCCCTACACTACCCGAACACGACTGCACTGCCCTAAACCCTCAAACACTCCCCCAGCACGACCCCCTACACTACCCGAACACCACTGCACTGCCCTAAACCCTAAAACACTCCCCCAGCACGACCCCCTACACTACCCGAACACCACTGCACTGCCCTAAACCCTAAAACACTCCCCCAGCACGACCCCCTACACTACCCAAACACCACTGCACTGCCCTAAACCCTAAAACACTACCCCCGCATGACCCCCTACACTACCCAAACACCAATGCACTACCCTAATCCCTAAAACACTACCCCCGCATGACCCCCTACACTACCCTAAACCCTAAAACACTACCCCCGCACGACTCCCTACACTACCCAAAGACCACTGCACTACCCTAAACCCTAAAACACGACCTCCTACACTACACAAACACCACTGCACTACCCTAAACCCTAAAACACTGCCCCCTACACTACACAAACACCACTGCACTACCCTAAACCCTAAAAAACTACCCCCAGCACGAACCACTACACTACCCAAACACCACTGCACTACCCTAAACCCTAAAAAACTACCCCCAGCAGTACCCCTACACTACCCAAACACCACTGCACTACCCTAAACCCTAAAACACTACCCCCAGCAGTACCCCCTACATTACCCAAACACCACTGCACTACCCTAAATCACTACCCCCAGCACGACCCCCTACACTACCCAAACACCACTGCACTACCCTAAAACACTACCCCCAGCACGACCCCCTACACTACCCAAACACCACTGCACTACCCTAAACCCTAAAACACTCCCCCAGCACGACTCCCTACACTACCCAAACACCACTGCACTACCCTAAACCCTAAATCTACCCCCAGCATGACCCCCTACACTACACAAACACCACTGCACTACCCTAAACCCTAAAACACTACCCCCAGCATGACCCTCTTCACTACCTAAACACAACTGCACAATTTGTTACAGGCGTTGCAACGCAGGCCTGTGGTGCTTACTGGAAGTACCTAGTGGGCTAGTTGGGCCCCAGGGACCCTCAGGATTCAAGGTGACCTAATCCCCAACTTAAAACGCACCACGGGGCGCGTTTGCACAGTGGTGAAGGGAGGGGCGGGGCCTCAGGTGACATGTGCGCAAACACGCCCTGTGGTGCATTTTAAGTTGGGGAATTAATTCCCTTTGAATCCTGAGGGACCCTGGGGGCCAACTAGCCCACCAGGTACCTTCAGTAAGCACAACAGAGTTGCGTTGCAGAGAGGTGAAAAAAGGTGCGTGGCCTCGGAACGCCTCTCTGCAACTCAGCTCTGTGGTCCTAACTGTAGGTACCTGGGGGCTAGTTGGGCCCCAGGGACCCTCAGAATTCAAGGGGACTTAATCCCGCAACTTAAAACGCGCCACGGGGTGCGTTTGCACACATGTCACCTCAGGCCCCCTCCCTTCACCACTGTGCAAACGCGCCCTGTAGCGCGTTTTAAGAGGTAGTTTTAATCCCCCTGCCCTATTATGTACTAGGGACTTGCAGAGGAGGTCATGCTAATCACAGGGGTACCCCAACGCATAGTGTTCCCTAGTGTATGTAGGTGTTTTCACTGTATTCTAAGTGTTTTTTAGCATAGCACTGGCTCTGGTTAGTCAGAGTCAGTTACCACCAGTACCCGTCTGAAAAAGTTGTGGGCACAGGATGATTTTGCAACAAGGCCTCTTTCTGCTCCTCTGTTGGTTCTTTCTGCACATCTTTTGCTTCTTTCTGTGCGTTTTTTCTTCTTTCTTCACATGTCCTACCTCTGTAGGCATAGTTAGAAACTAGCATTTAAAAAAACCTTTGAAATTCACTTAAAAAATCATAGGTTTCAGGCACGTTATAGTTAGAAATTAGCATTTAAAAAACCTTTGAAATTCACTGAAAAAACCATAGGTTTCAGACACGTTATAGTTAGAAATTAGCATTTAAAAAACCTTTGAAATTCACTGAAAAAACCATAGGTTTTAGGGACAGTTATAGTTAGTTGGACATTTCACTCGTACAAAACCATAGAAATTCCCCCGTTATAGTTAGTTCAGCTAACTATAACTCGCGCCCCCGCAATGCACTTCTGATGACGTCACATATTACATCACTCATGACATGGTCAGAGACATCACTGATGACATCTCAAATGACATCACTGATGACATCATCCATGTGATAATTTCATGCATCTTCTCACACCCTAATATAACTTTTGATACACCCACTCTAAATTACAGACTGCCATTCTCAAAACCATAGACACTCCAACACCAAAAACTACATACCCACTCACTGATTCTTAGGTCTACACACACATCCACTCACTCACCCGTACAGTCACTCATACTTAGTCACTCAGTACAGGACTATCATATGCACTCATACACCTATATAAACACTCACACACCGCCACTCATCCATAGAGGTACTCACACACCTAGTCAGTCATGCAAAAAACTTAATCACACACCCATTTACTCACCTATACAGTTATACACACACCAGCTCACTTACTCATACAAATACTAGCACATTCTTACGCTCTTATACAATCACTGATACAAGTACACACTCATCCATACAGCCACTCTCACAATCACACACTCTCACTTATAGCCATTTATATACTCCAACACACATATATACTGCCTTGCACATATGTAGTTACTCACACATGTACCACTGAGATATACATTCAATCACTAACACACCCATACACACACTCACCCACCCATACAGTCCATCACAGATGCACTCTTGAAACCATGCACCCAGTGAATCACCAACTCACACATCTATGCACAGAGTCACACACACCCCACCCACACAAACACTCAGGCACCCATACAGATACTCAGACAATCAATCAATAACCCATGTAGACACTCATGTAGCTATTCAGAAAGCCATGCAGCCGCTTACAAACCAACAGACAGACGGATACAGACATTCACACAGTTTAGTCACTAACCCATGCATTCAGTAAGATACATTTAATCACTCACTTGTAGAGTCAGTCACTCACGTACTAAATCATCCATTCAGACACTTATACACCCACTCATTCTTCAATACGCCTTTCCCTAAATATATTAAACATATTTAAACTTTACAGAAACACACAGTCACTGGATGATGTCATCAGTGATGTCATCAGTGATGTCATTTGAGATGTCATCAGTGATGTCATCAGTGATGTCACTGACCATGTCATGAGTGATGTAATATGTGACGTCATCAGCAGTGCATTGCGGGGCGCGAGTTATAGTTAGCTGAACTAACTATAACGGGGGAATTTCTATGGTTTTGTACGAGTGAAATGTCCAACTAACTATAACTGTCCCTAAAACCTATGGTTTTTTCAGTGAATATATATATATATATATATATATATATATATATATATATATATATATATATATATGTGTGTACGCCAAGGTGTATTGATGAATGAGTGGGTGTATGAGTGTCTGTATGGATGATTTAGTAGGTGCATGACTATATAAGTGAGTGATTAAACATGTTAAATGCATGGGTGTGTGACTAATCTGTGTGAATGTGTGTATCAGTCTGTCAGTGGGTGTGTAAGTGGCTGCATGGGTTGGTGAGTAGGTACATGAGTGTCTATATGGGTTATTGATTAGTTGTCTGAGTACCTGTATGCGTGCCTGAGTGTCTGTGTGGGTGGGTGAGGGGGTGTGTGACTCCCTGCATGGATGTATGAGTGGGTGAATCCCTGGGTGTATGGGTTCATGAGTGCATCTTTGAGGGACTGTATGGGTGAGTGAGTCTGCGTATGGCTGTGTCAGTGAATGAATTGATGTCTCATTGGTATATGGGTGTGTAACTGCAGATGTGAAAGGCAGAATATGTGAGTGTTGGAGTATATAAGTGATTGTATGTGTGAGTGAGTGATTGTGAGAGTGGCTGTATACATGAGTGTGTGCTTATGTCAGCGACTGTAAGGAGAGTAAATATTTGTTAGTATCTATATGAGTAGTGAGTGTGTGTGTGTGTTTCTGTATGAGTGAGTAAGTGGCTGTGTGATTGAGTGTTTGGGTGAGTGAGCAGAGTGTGTGAGTAGCTTTATGGGTGACTGACGGTATATGAGTGACTGTATGGGTGTATGAGTGGATAAATCAGCAGCTGTATTGGTGAGTGACTGGCTGTATGAGTGCCTGTATGGGTGAGTGATGGATGTGTATGTAGACCTATGAATCAGTGAGAGGGTATGTACGTACTGGTATTGGCGTGTCAATGGTTTCAAGAATGGTAGTCTGAAATTTGAAGTAAGTGTATGAAAGGTTATATTGGGGTGTGAGTAGGTGCATCAGAGATTATGTGGATGATGTCAACAGTGATGTCAATTGAGATGTCATCAGTGATGTCATCAGTGATGTCACTGACCATGTCATGAGTGATGTAATATGTGACGTTATCAGCAGTGCATTGCGGGGACACGAGTTATAGTTAGCTCAGCTAACTATAACAGCTGAATTTCTCTGGTTTTGTACGAGTGAAATGTCAGCCTAAATATAACGTTCCTGTAACCTGTGGTTTATTCAGTGAATTTCTAAGGTTTTTTTATATGCTAATTCCTAACTATATTGTCCCTGTAAAGAGCCAAGAGAAGTACAGAAAGAGGAACAATGCAAGAGAGGTGCAGAAAGAGGTAAGAGGGGTGCAGAAAGAAGCAAGAGAGGTGCAGAAAGAAGCAAGAGAGGTGCAGAAAGAAGCAAGAGAAGTGCAGAAAGAAGAAAAAGAGGTGCAGACAGAGGCAAGAGGGGTGCAGAAAGAAGCAAGAGAGGTGCAGAAAGAGGAAGAAATGTGCAGAAAGAGGCAGGAGAGGTGTGTAAAGAGGCACGTTTTTTCATCTTTCTGCACTTCTCTTGCCTCTTTACAGGGACAATATAGTTAGGAATTAGCATTTAAAAAACCTTAGAAATTCACAGAAAAAACCACAGGTTTCCAGGGACTTTGTATTTAGGAATTAGCATTTAAAAAACCTTAGAAATTCACTGAAAAAAACCACTGATTTCAGGGACGTTATAGTTAGAAATTAGCATTTAAAAAACCTTAGAAATTCACTTAAAAATCACAGGTTACAGGAACATTATAGTTAGGCTGACATTTCACTCATACAAAACCAGAGAAATTGCCCTTACACGCCTTTTTGAAAAAAATAAAGCCCCGGGGAGGGGGCAGTCCCCGAGGCTGCTTGGCGTCCACGTGGCCCCCCCCACCCTTAATGATTAAAGCCCCGGGGAGGTAGTCATCCCCGGGGCTGCGTGGGGGGGCAAGAGCCCCCCCAATGCTTTTTTTTCTTAAAGCCGTGGGGAGGTGCCGTTACCCGGGGCTGCGGGGGGCCCATGTGGCCCCTGCCTTTACTGATTAAAGCCCCGGGAGGTGGCAGTCCCCAGGGCTGTGGGGTCCGCTTGGGCCCCCGCATCTATTTTCATCATTGCCCCCAGAACCTGGCCCACCCGAAGGCTTAAATAAATGAAGTGCGGGAGCCCGCGCTTTATTATTATTTTTTTCTGATGGATTTGCGCACCCAGCACGAATCCAACCGAATTTTGTCTTTAAAAAAATGCTTTCTTGGCCCTTGGGGTCCCTGTGGGACCCCCTGAGCAGGCCTAGGGGGTCAGGGTGTTTCTACCCTGCCACCTTTTCTTGTTTGGTTATTTTTTTTACCTTTTCTCTTGTGACTCGGTTCAACTGAGTCACAAGATGGCTGCCAACACTTCCTGGCTTGAATTATTGGCAGCCAATCCGATCTCACGCTCGAGATCGGGAGGGTACGCAGATCTTTCGCGCTCATATATGGATATGTGAAAATATTTAAATTTCTCAGGAACTACTGAACGGATTAACACCATTTAACAAAAAGAGTGCTTTCTGAACGAAGAGCTACCTTTTTGCCAAATTTGGTGTAATTCCATTCAGCAGTTCGGCTGTAGCCGTGTCTAAAGTTTCCTATGGAAATTAACATGGAGAAAATGCGTTTTGGGACCCCCTTTTTTCTTGGCCCCCGCTTGACGAATCACCCCGAAACTTTCTAAACAGGAGCTGACCTGAACGCCCCATTAGTTTTGAAAATTTCGCGAAGATTCGTCAAACGACGCCAAAGATATTGGCAAATCAAAAAACGCTTTTCCTATGAAACTAGGTCCTATATATCTCCTTCACTTTTTCTGGCTGGACAGCACAGAATGAACGGGAGCGCACTCTCAGGCAAGTTTCTCCACTGTTTTTTTATTTCAGCATATAAGTATAAAAATAACGACCCAATGCGTTTCAGTCTGCCCTCAGACCTTGATCACGGGTTGTTCTGCCACCATCATTGTCAGTGCATTTATTTCCTGTCAACACCCATTTTTGCTCATCTCCTTTTACCGCAAAAGATTCTGGTTATGGTAGTCCACTTTATATAAAACTTTTTTACGTTCAAAAAAGTGCAATTCGTGCTAATGTGCAAATCATGCATTTCTAAAGTGCCTGTGCAAAGACTGCTTATAATTTAATATAAAAAGGTGCAAAGTTCATTTTTTATCACTAATATGTCCATTTTGAATCAGAGCATATTCATATATATATATATATATATGGAATACCAACCCCTGCTCCTCTTATCTCTGCCACTTGTGACTCCAGCATTGCTGCCAAGTTTCCCTGATCAATGCATGATGTGCTGCTCAAGCCAGGTTTTTTTTTAATTCTCAGATTTGTAGTCCAGTTTTGTAATGGAATAAACAAGACTACAAGTCCCAGAATAAAAAAAATAAATCTGGACTGGGGACATGGGAAACTTGGCTGGGATCCTCTAGTCCGTTCATCTATCACAATGTCAGCCCCAATTTATGGGATCCTTTAGCCATTTTTACCACATTCAGCACTGGTTAAAAGAAAAGTCTTCAAGTGCCACAATGCAGCTTGTAGCAGGTTGAATTAGAGGCGGGTAATTAGCAGAAAGCTCAAGCCAGGCTCAAGCCTAAAGCCTGGCTCTGGCTCGGCTCAAGGGCCTGTTGGAACCTTGAACCTATAACAAGCTGAGCTTTCATATGGCTTCTGCCTGCTATCCTCTGCTGAGCCCAGGATGTGGCTTTACGGCTAGAGCTGTTGATTTTGGAACTGGGTAACCAGCAGTCTCAACACTGGCTCAACATTCTGTGATTCTGGGCAAATCATTTAACCTACCCAGGTCAAAAAATATGACTTGGTGTAATTTAACTGATGCTGATGTAAAGTGGTTCAATGCTTTAGGGTTGGGTTGCGCTATATAAAAAACGCAGAAAAAACGCAGAGAGGTAAAAACAAAGCCTTAAGATAAAAGGAGACAAATACATAGCTATTTAGTGAATGCTTTTTACAAAGTGAAGCCAGAAAGCCTAGATAAATCACTGCTTCCCTGCATAAATTGTGTGATCTTAAGTATATATTTAATTTCACTAAAACTCATTTTTCTTCATAATTACATATTAACGTAATTTCAAAAACATGAGTTCAAAATACCAGCTCTATAAAAACCTACGGTGTTTGATTTAATAGACCATAATGTTGCTCGATAACGATCTGGGACGCATACAAGGTTCAGCTGACATCTGTTTTGCCTCTTAGTTCACCAATGGCCCTGTCACCATTGTGGAGACGAGGGCAGGAATAGTTCTACAGCCATGTTTAAAAGCTATCTCTGTTAAGTACTTCTCAGTGCAGCCCTATAATGTGACATATTAAGGTCAAAGCTTCCACAAGTTTAAGAAATACACTTCTTTGAATTTTGGTCAGACTTTATCATATTTTACACAATGTTTGTTGGAGGATTTTCATTAGCTCTTAGTTCAATAGGGAGTCAGAGTCATATAAGATATCACCACTGTTGCAGGGATTCTGCGCAGGATTATAGGACCTTGGTGTATAGGGACTGAGTCATCTTACCAACTTAGGGGCATATTATCAAGAACGGCGATAAGAATTATCGCCGCTTTAGCGGCAGAAAACTGCCGCTAAAGCGGCGATAATGGGCTTGATAATATGCCCTGGAGCAATTCAATAGAAGCCCATGTTCACATCAGAACATGGACTTCTATTGGAATTCTCAAGGGCATATTATCAAGCCCATTATCGCGGCTTTAGCTGCAGTTTTCTGCCGCTAAAGCGGCGATAATTTTTAACGCCGTTCTTGATAATATGCCCCTTAGTACCCATGAACCCAGGACCGACTAGCTATAGTGTCTCACTTGCTCTCCTACTCACTCACAGAGAAACAAATGATTAGACACCCCAGAACACAACACTCCCAGATCTCTCAGGAATTGCAGTAACAAGACACACCCTTTCGCTCTCACTCTTGTACTTGTCCACAATAAGATCTGACATGAAATAGTTTAAAATATTTATTTTAACTAACGTGCCCTAACATGCAGTATATGTGCCACAACAAGCAGGAAAATGTATAGTACAAATACAGTCAGCATAGCAGCTAGTCCATAAATCATAAAGGGAGATGTCATCATGAAAAGACAATAGAGACTAACCTCTCTCCCCTTGCTCAGAAGCAGTATTATTATATATTAGAAGATCTCTGGGATTTGTCAGCAGACCCCATACCTTAGCCATTAGATGGTAGATCTACATCATAGGTGCTGTCTCGCTCTTCTCCCTGGAAAGGTCCCTCTCCAAGTGTGTACTACCTATTCGTGTATTCTAATAAAACCAAAGTACGTTTGTCCAAACAGAAGCTGCATCGGTTTGTTTTGCCTAAGGGCTAAGGCCTGGCCAGAACAAAATAACAAGGGGTATTGTTGTTCGACCTTGCACATAATGTTCAGTCAAAATCCCAGGAACATGCAGAGAGTGAACACAGCAATGAGTTCTCATGTGAAAACAGCCATAGAAATTATTGCAAAAAATAAAGACGTGTAGTAACGTGTGCAAAGCTGCAGGCAGGCTGCAGCGTGCTCATGCTAACTTAGTGAAGACGACAATGTCCCTATGGGCATTGTGACACCATAAGGCACGTCTACATGCAATAATGGAAGGCCTTTGCTGCTCTGTCCCTGTAGCATCTCTAAAGATTTGAATACATTTTATTATTAAAAAGCCAAAAGGTTTTCTTTCTCTGTTTTCCTCTCATGCTTTCTCTCTCAGGGGGATATTCACAAGAACGTGTGCTAAACATCTCCAAAAAATGTTAACGCAACTTTACACATCGCAGTCTATCGCGGGAAAAAACCCTGTGTTAACCTGGAATTCACAACATGGCGGTACCATGCGATAGTCTCCCGAAAACGCGGCCAATGTCCGCGATACAACCACAGAGACTGAGTCTAAAACACAAACTCCAACACCAAAAAACATGCGACGAGCCCATTTGCGATGAGGAAATCAGCGATAAGCAGTGCCAGGCCTGCCATACACACACGGCAGGCGGGAAAATCACTACAAAAGGAGAAAAAACACACAAACACAAAATGACCAACACCGAAGCACCATGGAGGCAGCCGGAGCAGGCGCAGAGGACGAGCGCAACCCCACAAGCACCCCGGACGACCAGCCGGGGACCTCGGTGACAGGGAAGGGCAAGGACAAGAAGAAGAGGAAGACGAACTTTAGTCCGCAGGAGAATAGGATCCTGGTCACGGAGGTGATAGAACACCATCAACAACTGTTCGTCGCCTCCAATGTGTCATTGGGCACCAAAAATGGATTATGGCGGTCCATCGTGGACAATGTGAATGCCGTCGGAGAGCACAAGAGGTCAATGGACGAGGTCAAGAGGCGATGGATTGACATCAAGCGCAAGACCAAGGAGAAACTCGCAGGCAACCAGAAGGCAGCAATGCAGACTGGAGTTGGGAGCCCAGCGCCACAGCTGGAGCTGGATGACATGGAGGAGCTGGTGTCGACAATCATCAGTGTGGAGACCATGGAAGGAGTCGGGGGAGCGGACACTGCTCGACATGACACAACACCACAGCAACAGGTTGAGCAACCACCAGGTACTGGGGGGACAGGGGGAGATGGCCACAATGGCACACATGCACAATCAAGCAGAGCACAGTGCACACCCACAATGACTCTGGATCATGGCCCTGATCTACACACTATCACAATGTACATTGCCATGCTGTCTGAATGTGAACATGTACCATGCGGCCACATACATGAGGACACATTGTAACACAGCATCTCCCCTTCACATTGCAGGGGCACTGTCAATGCCACCTGCAGAGCAGTCCCAGCCACTCTTCACTGATGACGAGGAGGACACCACTAGCATCGACACACAAGCCCTCCAAGGCATCATGGAACTCATCCGCTAATCACCTCCAGGACCAGGGCAGCCCAGCTGCATCGAGGAGACCCCACCTACTCCACAAACCACCCAGCAGGAGGCACCCACAACCCCGGCTGTCTCCCAAGACCCCCCCGAACAACACATGGCCTTCCAACGCCGTGTGTTGGAGGTCCAGAGGGAGATGGCTGAGCAGGTGCGGGTGGGGTTCGACCTCATGGACGCCATCCATGAGTGTCTGAGTCCCATCAGGGACCACCTCCAGTCCCTAATGGACACCCACACGCCGCTCCATGGTCTCCAATGAGCCCTGGCTGACATCGCTGGAGTCATGACTCGGAGACAAGAACACCTGTCCACTCAGAATGGCTCCAGCGATCTCAGCCGTGAGATGGCACACATGCGGAGGCTCATGGAGGACATGGTGCGGATGGAGGCGGAAAGGATGGCAGCCACCGCTGCACATCAGTGAAATGTAGCTGGGATCTACCATGCCCTGCATGTCCTCATCATGGCATTGCTGCCACAAGGCGTGGCGCGGATGAATGCTGCTGCCCCTACACCATCCACATCTCCGCCCCCTGGTGTGTCTGTGCCTCACAGTGCGGCAGACGTTTCCACTCCGGCACCTGATGTGTCACTGCCACACAGTGCGGCCGACAATCCACCTCCGGCCCCTGATGTGTCAGTGGCACACAGTGCTGCAGCCGGAACAGCACCACCCACAGGTGGGGCAGGGCACACATCCGAGGACGAGGACGTGGCTGGCTTTGGGATCAGAAGGAGGCACTAGCATTCATTTCCGCCACCTGGCCTGTTGCTCCTTGGTGCCGCACATGGCCCCATGACCTTCCACTGACCCCCGATACACTCTGCGGCACTCACCTTGGACCGCGACATGGACTTCCATATCCTGTTTGGTGACCAATGACACGGCGACCAGACTGCGGACTGTACTCTTCCTCATCCTCTGTACTTGTCATTCCCCAATGGACTCTGGCTGGCCCTCCACTGGCCCATATTGTGAAGTGGGGTTGGCATGGCCCTGTACTGCTCCAGCTGCTAAACTCCACTGGATGTACAATAAACATTCAGTAACGCACTGCTGTGTCATGTCTTTCATCATTCAAGTATGAATGTGTGGATGAATGTAGGGTCAGTGATTCCCCCTAACGTCAATGATGCTCATCTAGTGGGATTCCAGTCACAGTGTGCTACGTTGCCGATTGCGTTGCGGGTGCCGTAGACACCACAACAGGGACACACGCACTAGTCACTTCCTTGTCCGGACATGGACTGCACCACGCCCAGAGCCCCCCGAGTCATTGTTGCAAGCCCTGCGCTGGCCCGGCGTACGCCAGGACAGACCACTCCGCTTACGCTCCGAGGGGGGGGCCACATAACCACATGTCACAG
This sequence comes from Calotriton arnoldi, assembly GCA_963921515.1. Lineage (NCBI taxonomy): Eukaryota > Metazoa > Chordata > Amphibia > Caudata > Salamandridae > Calotriton > Calotriton arnoldi. Next base: position 1,533,368 of record CAWUFW010004275.1, on the reverse strand, counting down.
GTTTACACGCTAGTGGTCTGCAGGTCTCTGGTCTAGTTGTCAGCATGTCGCAGCCACTCCCTGAGGGCAGGTTTGCACACACACCACACCCATCCGGCGCAGGCGTCACAGGCCACGTGACCCAGAGTATATAAGGGGCCGGCAACGTTACATTCCCCACTGCCGGAGGTGACTGGATGACGGACGTACCACGGGGCTCAATCATGAAGGGCCCATGAGTTGTTGCGCACAGGGTTAGTGGCACCCGAGGCCTTGCGGCCGCACAGGCCTACCACCACGTGGCGCTGACTGGGGTTGCACAGGGTTAGTGGCACCGAAATTGCTGAGCGGGTGTGCAGCCTGCGATGATGACGTGTGCAGTGATGTGGTCTCTGCCATTGATGCCTCAGGATTCAGCGCCATGTGTGGGTCCTGCTGGGCCGCGGTGCGGGTCCGCATGATGTGGAGCATGCCATGGTGGCAGGACAGGGGCCTGGAGCTTGCACGGGCACGTGGTGTGCCCACTGGTGGACACACCGTTGGCGGCAGGTGAGCAGTGGGGCCTGGGTGCGCAAGGGCGGACAGCCAGTGCTGGCTGGTGGGAGGGGGTAGGGTGCGGCTGCATGTGTGCGCAGGGGCGGACAGGCGTTGTTGCCGTGTGCAGTGGGATGGACTCTGCCATGATTGACTCTTGCCTCGATGACAGATAGCAGACCTGGTGGCTTGCAGTGTATCCCGGCACTTGGTTGGAGACACACCGGTGGCAGCAGGTGAGCAGTGGTGCCTGGGTGCGCGGGCGGCAGTGTCCTTCCTTCTCTCTCTCTCTCTCTTTCTCTCTCTTCATTTCTCTCTCTCTCTCTCTCTCCCTCTCCCTTCCTTTCCTTCTCTCTCTCTCTCCCTCTCTTCATTTCTCTCTCTCTCTCTCGCTCCCCCTCTCCCTTCCTTTCCTTCTCTCTCTCTCTCTCCCTCTCTTCATTTCTCTCTCTCTCTCCCTCTCCCTTCCTTTCCTTCTCTCTCTCTCTCTCTCTCTCTCCCTCTCTTCATTTCTCTCTCTCTCTCCCTCCCTTCCTCTCTCTCTCTTTCTCCCTTCCTTTCCTCTCTCTCTCTCTCTCTCCTCATTTCTCTCTCCCTCTCCCTTCCTTCTCTCTCTCTCTCTCTCTCTCTTAATTTCTCTCTCTCTCTCTCTCTCTCTCTCTCTCCCTCTCCCTTCCTTTCCTTCTCTCTCTCTCTCCCTTCCTTTCCTTCTCTCTCTCTCTCTCCCTTCCTTTCCTTCTCTCTCTCTCTCCCTTCCTTTCCTTCTCTCGCTCGCTCTCTCTCCCTTTCTTTCTTTCTTTCTTTCTCTCTCTCTTTCTCTCTCTGCCTTTCTTTCATTCTCTGTTTCTCTGTGTCTTGCTCCTTTGATGTGCGCATGACACATGTTCTTTATTTTCCAGGCTGTGACATCATGATTGTCCTGGACGGACCCGACAGGAGTCTTCCGCATTGGTGTTTTGTATTGTATTCAATAAAGTTTTTGGTTGTTACTTCAATGATGAGTGACTGTTTCTCGTTCTTCTGACCACACACGTGTGTTTCTGTTTGTCATTGTGCGACGTCATGCGCTTTTTGTGGCTCTTGTGTCGTGCACGGTATGTGTTTGTCCGGGGGGGGGGGCCTGGGAGTGGTGGCTGTGGGTGTTGTGGCCCTCTTGGGTCTCCGTGCTGCATGATCATTGTCTTCATGGCATCTGTGGGTCTTCAGATGTGGCTCTGGCCTGGGCTCCCTTTCATACTGCAGGTAGTCGTCCTGCTTAACACCAGCAGAAGGCAGGTGTTAATTCCCTGCTGCTACCGCGGCTTATCGCCTACTTTTGGTTCGCATCGCAGATCTGGCAGTTCGTTGTGAAAGTGGTGTTTTGGTGTGTTTTTGCACGGGAACGCCTACTCTGCATCTCATTAGGGTTAGTTGGTGGTGTCACCCATGGAGGTAAATGTTGAGGCAGTTATCGCGGGAATACTTGCGTTGTCTGCTGTTTGCAACCGCTTGTGAATGGGGTGTTAAATCTATCACCACTTTTGTTGCGTTAAGTTGGCGATAACTCGGAGATAAGTCCTTGTGAATATGCCCCTCAGTCTTTTTCAATGCTGTAAATATACCTTGTTTCCTTCTTGTTTTTGCAATATTTCTTTGCTTTTTCTATTACTGTGATGGTTCCCCTCCCTTTTTATTCTCTTTTCCTCATGTTAATTTCATTCCACTTCCTTAAACTAATCTTTTCGTTTAGCATTCAAGATCTAGTGCATATCAGTTCAAACAGTCAGAGGTCACGGCAAGATAAACAAACAGTTAAGCACTTTATTGGGACCCTTTCTGAGTGTCCCAGTAAACAGAGCGACTGGTGCAATTCTAACAGCAGCTTTGCTCGGAGCACTGCTGCTTCTGCCTGCTAAAGCCGAGGGTCACCTATCCTGAGGTGGGTGGGCTGCTGTGGGCCCTTCCAAGATGTCCAATAGGCAAGACCTCTGAAGTCTGCCGAAGAGCAGGGGATACACGATAACATGGACATACCAAATATTACACAACACCTGTTTGTTTCTGCTGATGCACCAGTATCTCGGAGTCGGAGACGTGTTTGCTGTCAGTACATTGAGGTTCCAGGGTCATGTAGCAGGGTGACTCTGATCCTGCAGCAGTTCAATCACCATCAAGATGCCTGTTCCATTGACCCCCTTCCCAAAAGAGATGCCATTGAGTTGTTTCCTGGTCACAGTGGCCAGTGTGCATGCCTCAAGCTCCGCTTGCTGCTGAGGTGATCACAGGGTCACCAGATACACTTGCAACACATAAAGTGTACTAGGAATCGTCAGTGTGCTTACAGCTGCCAAACTGTCTGCAGGAGAGGTGACGGGCCTAGTCAGCATGTTTTCCTTCCGAGCTGGCTATAGTACGCATCAGAGTGCTGGCATGAGGGGCCTAATCAGCATCTTATCCTTCCGAGCTTGATAGAGTGTGCATCAGAGCGCTGGCACGAGGGCCCTAATAAGCATCTTATCATTCTGTGCTGGATATACTACGCATCAGAGTGCTGGCACGAGGGCCTAATCATCATCTTAACCTTCCGAGCTGGATATAGTACGCATCAGAGTACTGGCACAAAGGGCCTAGTCAGCATCATATCCATCCGAGCTGGATATAGTGAACATCAGAGTGCTGGCACAATGGGCCTAGTCAGCCCTTCGTCCTTCCAAAGTTGATACAGTTTGCATCAGAGTGCTGGCACAAGGGGCCTAAACAGCATCTTATACTTCTGAGCTCGATAGAGTGTGCATCAGAGTGGTGGCACGAGGGGCCTAATCAGTATCTTATCCTTCCGAGCTGGATATAGTATGCATCAGAGTGCTGGCACGAGGGGCCTGATCAGCATCTTATCCTTTCGAGCTGGATAGAGTGTGCATCAGAGTGCTGGCATGAGGGGCCTAGTCAGCATCTTATCCTTCCGAGCTGGATATAGTACACATCAGAGTCCTGGCACAAGAGGCCTAGTCATCATCTTATCCTTTCGAGCTGGCTATAGTACACATCAAAGTGCTGGCACGATGGGCCTAGTCAGCCCTCCGTCCTTCCAAGGTTGATACAGTTTGCATCAGAGTGCTGGCACGAAGGGCCTAGTCAGCAACTTATCCTTTTGAGCTGGATAGAGTGTGCATCAGAGTGCTGGCACGAGGGGCCTAGTCAGCATTTTATCCTTCCGAGCTGGATATAGTAAGCGTCAGAGTGCTGGCACGAGGGGCCTAGTCAACATCTTATCCTTCCAAGCTGGAGATAGTATGCATCAGAGTGCTGGCAACAGGGGCCTAATCAGCATCTTATCCTTCTGAGCTCAATAGAGTGTGCATCAGAATGCTGGCATGATGGGCCTAGTCAGCCCTCCGTTCTTCCAAGGTTGATACAGTTTGCATCAGAGTGCTGGCACAAGTGGCCTAGTAAGCATCTTATACTTCTGAGCTACGATAGAGTGTGCATCAGAGTGGTGGCACAAGGGACCTAGTCAGCTATTTATCCTCCTGAGCTCGACAGAGTGTGCATCAGAGTGCTGGTACGACAGGCCTAGTCAGCCCTCCGTCCTTCCAAGGTTGATAGAGTAGTCATCAGAGTGCTGATACGACGGGCCTAGTCAGCATTTTATCCTTCCAAGCTCGATAGATTGTGCATCAGAGTGATGGCACGAGGGGCTAGTCAGACCCCCTTCATTCCGAGGTACAGTGTGCATGAGTGTTCTGGCAATCTTCTGCATACTTACAACAGGCAGATTGTCTGCAGGAGGGATGACGGGACTAGCTAGCCTCCCACCCTTCCGAGCTTGATACATTGTGCATCAAAGTACCGGCACGATGGGACTAGTGAGCCTCCCATCCTTCCGAGCTCAATACAGTCTTCTGTGCTGTGATGACTAGATGGATAGATAGATAGATAGATAGATAGATAGATAGATAGATAGATAGATAGATAGATAGATAGATAGATAGATAGATAGATAGATAGATAGATAGATAGATAGATAGACATGCGCACCTTAGACACACCATCCCAGTTTTTTAAAATCTTCATAACTTTGTAAAGGAAAAATGGTTCTAAAGTACTGGCAGAATTTTGACTTGCTGTCTTAAAATAAACATCAGGGACTTGGTTCTTCATGGCTTTGGAATGTTATCTTCCTTGAGAATCCCTTACCCCATAGTCTACCTACCTGATTAATGTCATAATAGCAGGGCTTTAAGTGGGCCGGGTCCTGCCGGTGCTCAGCACCGCAGTTCTTAAAAGCAGGCACCGAGACGGGTCCCTATCGTGCTCTACATTTTCACCCTCGCACTCAGAATGGAAAAAAAAATCTTAACTGCAGCAGTTCACTGTTTTGATGCAACTTTTATTTTTTTGCAGTTCTATATTCCTAAACTCGAAGGACTTAACATCAGCACCAACAAGGATATCTTCATTTATTTTTTGTAGGCAGGGACGATTAAGTGATTTGGCCAGGAACACAGGATGTTGAGCCGGCGCTGAGACTCAAGCCTGCTTCCTCAGCTCCAAAGTTGGCAGCTCTAGCTATTACACCACAACCTCTTGCGCAAGAACTAAAGCATTTTCAATATTATATACAACAAAGCCATAGTTGTGTGTATGCATGTAGTATATTTATCTTATGCAACTAACAACCTTTGACAAATCCAAACGTCCTGGCTTGATGTAGGTGTAATGTTACTTATGTGGGGGCAATAACAGAAGCAAAGAAATACCAGTCGGGCGGCACATTATCCTGAGCACAGACTTTTAGCATAAATATTTTAAGCCACGCCCTTAATTATGTCGGCCACGCCCCTTTGAGAGACCCCCCAGTTTTTTTATCCCACTTAAAGCCCTGCATAATAGCAATAGTTTAACTTTTATCTGAAACCCTATGCCGCTGTCAATAACATGTTGAGTTACTTCAAGTGTCTGAGAATGCACCCTGCATTCAGACAACTCACTCCTCATTCTCGCCCTCCACTTTCATGCTCACCCTGCACTCATAGCGATCACAATGCACTCAAACTGATCACCATGCACTCACACTATTCACCCGCTCACCATGCACTCACAGTGATCACTCTACACTCACAATGCACTTGCGCTGTTCACCCTGTACCTAACCCTGCAGTCACACGAGCACACTACTCACCCTGCACTCATGTGACACTTCACTCACCTGTCCCACTCACTGCTCAGTCTGCAATCTCACTCAAACAAGCCAATCACTAACGTGCATTCATTCAACCCACTCTACACTTACATCCGCACCCAAATTCATATGGTCACCTCACTCACCCTGCAGTCACTCCTCTTACCCTGCTCTCACACTGTCGCATCGCTCACTGTGCACTCACATGGGCACTCCTGCTACCCACACAGCGCAGAGGGTTAATGTGCCTGCTACAAAGAACGATACCATGCAGATCACAGAACTGATTGTAAGTAAACTATGAGTAGCTCTATAAAAAAAAATGAAATGTTTGTCAGAAAGGTGCTATAGAGAGATGAGGTGCATTGTTGGTGAGTGGCACTGAGGGAAATCATGGAGGAGGAAATGGGGGAGGGGCGCCAAAAAAGACTGTTGCACCGTGTGCGACCAGTGCTAGGGCCAGCCCTGGCTGGGAGTGTTAGGGCCCCCCCCCCACACAAAGTTTGGGTCTAGTTACGCCCCTGGTACATGCCCACACCCAAAGCGCATAGGGGCAGGGGTCTGGTGTCTAGTAGCGTTTTACAAAAGCCTTTATTCAAATAAACTAATAAAATATCATTCTACATTAAACAATATACAACCAAGCTCTCTGCTTACACAGATGTAAAACCCTCAAGTTAATTAATTAAAATACGAATGTCTGCCAGAGAGTTTCAAAATTGGAGCAATGTACACGCATTTCAAAGTACTAATGTGGCATTTCCTCTGTTGCTTTTTTAAAAATGAGTGATAAGCCTGTCCAAAATACAAGTTAGAGGGAAAACAACTCATACAACAAGGGCTCGTAGTAAAATAATACGAAAATAGAAGACATGCCACCAAGCCTTTCAGGTCACGTGCACTGTTTTAATCATCCTGTTTACGGACTGCCACTTCCAACCATATCATTCCTTTTCATTTGTAAACTGGTGATTTACTTTAACAATTGCCATGAGACAATCGACATACAGCGTATTTTAACCCTGTATGAATAAGATGGCTCCTCGGCATTAAAGCAGAAAAGTGCATTCCCAACAGCAGCTTTGCTCGATGCGCTGCTGCTTCTGTCTGCTAAAGCCGAGGCTCGCTTCTCCTGAGGTGGTAGGGGCTGCGGTGGGCTCGTCCGAGCTGTCCAATAGGCAGGACGGCCGAAGTCTTCCGAAGAGCAGGGATACACGATCCCGTGGGGATACCACATATTACACAACACCTGTATCTTTGTATAAGAGTTATACGTTGTTCGGCAACTTAATTACAGCAATTTACTGCCAAACTTCTCAACAGATGAAGTACAGTGCAGATATGTTGTAAAAATACTGCTCCTTTTTTCTCAAGAAAAAAACATGCATTGCATGTATCCTAAAGTGCACAGCACACCTCGAGTGTGTGAGACCCTTCTTAAATGTGTATAGACATAGGAATTTCAAATGGATGGATGTGCGAGGCTGTGCATCGTTCTAGGCACCCTTATAAAAATGCTAATGGAGGAGATGACAGCAGCAGTAGGAAAATGTGGTTGCTGCAAAGCATTGCATGGACATTTGAAAAATCTGTCATTATTTGAGTGCTTACAGTGCTTTCAAAAGTTGTTTAGTATTATCCCATCAGACTTTACCAAGTGCACACCTTTCTTATAGGTTCCCATTTAAAGGACACATTCTAGAACAGATAATGGTCTTACAGTACCTCTAAAAAATAAGAACTCTTTGTTACCACATTGCCTGAAATGATTCTATAAATGAAGGCCTGTTCTGGCTCCCATTTACATTTGCTGATTATCCAATTGCACACACTTCCATTTCTTTCAGGTAGCAGCCACATTGTTTTCTTCAATCATTCAAAGTAAGCTTTATTCGACAATACATGTCATAAAAGTATTGAACATAAAATACTGGTAAGACAATAAAAACAGTGAATTAAAATATTATAAAAATTTATACAAATAGTCATGAATAAAAATCAATTTATCCTAATACGTTATAATACAGCAAAATCTTAAAATGAGGAGCATGAACAATGATATTATCAAATGATAACTAAGGCATTAGAATCATTGAAAAGCACCACAGCTCAATATTAGAAGACTAATTTCACATCCACAGGTAGCATGATTCCAAGTTCAATTGTTTACAGTTAATAATTGAGATCTTATAGACCACATCCATCTTAAAAACTTTGCTACTGGGATTGCATAGCGGAGTGATGGATCAGTGCACAGAATTCTCAGGGCAACACTACATGAACTGGTGCCCATGTTCCTGCATGTCTGCGCCAACCATACTTTGCGGGGGCCAACATAAGCAGGGCAGACAAACAATACATGCGAGTAGGTTTCTTCTAGATCAGTGCAAATAGGGCATTTGTTGTCACCTGATGTAATCCATTTGGCGGTAAAAGACTTTAGTGGTAGACAGCCCACTCTAAATTGAAAATACAATTTACGATCTAGAGGCTTCGAGATTGCATCCCAGTAATACTCAAGGCTCGACCATGATTTTATTTGTAAAAAGCTCCCTGTCAATGTTGTGCAATCACTTCTTCTATTCGCATCTTGTTCAATCAATTCCCAATATCTTTCCTTGATTGAATCTCTTGATGGGAACTGGGAGCTAGATGGAGTTTCCCACAGATGTGACAAACCCATACTGGCCAAGAGACTTCTGATATCACACAGCCAGCTACCTTTATGAAAAAGATCAGCCTCGATGATATCCCTAAGACCTTCTGCAAAGGTAGCCAGTTCCGGCATGCACCAGATTCTGCACCAGTAAAGGATAGGGCGTAGCCTAGCTAGCTCTGCAAGTGCTTTTCTGCCTAGGTCATTCCGCAAAGGTAACATGGGTGTACTTTGAGGTAGGCTTGTAATCACTAGGAAGAACCTGTTCTCTGATACGGCTAACTGCGAGAGTTTCTCGAAGCCCCATAATTCAGCACCATACAAAACTGAGCTCACCACCTTAGCGTTGTAGATCTGCAGCACCGGACTAAGAGGCTTGGTCAAAGATGTTTTAAATTCATTACTTAGGACACCAGCTAATTGCTGGTGCTTTAATGCCATGGTGTCAATATGTGGCCTCCATCTCAATTCCTTCTGCAAGGTTATACCTAAGTAGATAAATGCATCTACCTGTTCAAGTGGTGACCCGTCCATTACCATACTGCCCTTGAACGATCCATGCTGGTTAAAAGTCATAAACTTAGTTTTTGTTGCGTTGATTTTTAGACCTCGCAAAAAGCGGAAATCTTCAAAACATCGCAGCGCACGCTGTAACCCACTCTGAGTTTTAGAAATTATAAGCGTATTGTTTGCAAACATTAAGATCAGAATCTTTTTGCCTGCTAAAACTGGTGCATCAGTAGGGATGGCAGATAACAATTTAGCAACTCCATTAATAAAAAGTGAAAATAATGTGGGTGCCATTATGCAACCTTGGCGTACTCCCTTCTCTAAAGGAAAGGGATCGGTCTTATTCTCCTGTGCTCTCCAACGTATTTGTGCAAAGTTTTTCTCGTGAAGGCCGGCGATGAGGGAGAGAGTAAATCGGTAGGCATCCCCAACTCCTGTAGTACCACCCAAAGTTTGTTACGCAAGACCAGGTCGAAGGCTGATTTAAGATCGACAAATGCTGCATACATGCTGCCCTTGCCAAGAACTACAGTCCGCCAGTATATTAAGATGAATCGAAAAACCTGGTCTATGGTACTTATGTGAAAACCTGCCTGGAGTGGACTTAGGATGTCATTATCATCTATCCATTCTTGGGCCTTTGCCAGGACAAGTCGGGCCACCACTTTTTGGATCGAATCTATTAGGCTTATTGGCCTATAATGTCCTGGCAAGGACTTGTCCCCTTTTTTATATAATAAGATGATATCTGCCCCCGCCAAGTATCAGGGATGGGGGCACCGTGGGTGATGGCATTTGCTAATAGCATTATATACCGACCCCATTTAGCCTTAGCCTGCAAGAAACTGTCTGCAGGAACACTGTCAATACCTGATGCTCTCCCACCTGTAATGGCACTAAGGGCTGCACTTACGTCCGCCATGTCAAATACTTTGTCAGTTAAATAGAAATTAATTGGGAAGGGCTCACAGTCTTCTGCATCATCAGTGGCATATTGTACAGCGAAGTAATTAACCCAAGTGTCGGTGTCTACATGATTTTGAGGGGGCGGTGCAACTCCACCCCCTGCCCCATTTTACCAGGTTCCAGAAACGTTGAGTGTTGTTCCTGCTACATGCTTGTTTTAGATCCTGCCACCTGTTCTCATCCCAGATTTTTTTAGCATTTACCATCACCTTCATATAAATTTTCCTAGCATTTTGTATTTTAGCCAAATCACCAGATCTAATTGCCTCCCCCAGGGCTCCACGGACTTGTTTACACTCTTTGTTGTACCAATGGCGCCGTGACTGGGTACCCTTCGCCTTGGACCTAAAAGGTCTTTGGAAATATGAGGGCATTTTAGCAAATAGTATGTTAGGCAGCAATATTATTTCTTTGAGAGGCTGGGAGTTGAGGAAGGAGATCTCCATCTCTGCTAAGGTGTTTTCAACATCACTGGTGATAGAGGACAATACTTCTGACTGTTCTAAGATAAAAGGCCATTTTAATCGCCGCATGTCATTGGTGGATTGCAGATCACCAGTGGTGAATGAATTGTGGGTTTGTATATGATCTTGTAATCCCCTGAATACAAACGTAGAGCATAGTGGATTATGATCACTCTCCACACGGTCCAGCAGAGCCATATCCTCAAGAGTGTGCCATAGTTTTAAACTAATTAAAAGATAGTCAATGCTGCTTGAGTGGTGGCCATTGTTAAACGAATTGGCCCCTTGCCTATCGGAAGTGGTTCTACCAATGGCCGGCTGTAAGCCTTATTCTAAGCATATAGCTTTCAATTGAATAGCTACTTCTGTCCATCTTTTAATTGGATGTATTTAAAGGCGTGAGATACCCCACTGCTCATCTTCCTCCCCTGCCAAGTCTTTTTCCTCACTAACAAGGGGCTCAAAAGTCGAGTTTATGTCCCCCGCTATAACAACAGAGGCAGCCCAGGAAAGATTATCTAAGAGCTCACCTAAGGCAGGAATAGTTTCGGACCTTCGCGCCCCGCTGTGTCCTCTTGCATATACATTATAAATGTCGATGTTACCATAGAGGCCACACACCAACCGGATGGCAAGAATATCGTTACTCTCTATCAGAAGTGCCAGTATCTTAAGGCTGATATCCTGTCTAACCCATATTGTAAGACCCCCCGATGGGCGGCCCTTGACATCTTGAATAGCTGGGATGTAATAGTTTAAATACCCCGGTGATGAAGTGGTTCTACAGACCAAGTTTCTTGAAAAGCGCATAGATTAAACTTTTGAACTAAGGTATTCCAGTCAGGGGAAGCGCCCTTGGACCTCAACCCAGTGATGTTCCAGGATAAAAGCGCTAATCTACATGGTGTCAGTTGTAAATCAGGTATCAGTCCATCCCTTGGATCTATTGTCCCTGGTGTGCGACCTACCTCACTCTCTGCACTAATGAAGCGGCTCAACTCCGGAGGAGATTTTGCTTCTAGGTGGGATGCGATGAGTTCGGTAGTGTGTACTAGCTTGGTGACCTGGGTACAAACAGCGGGGGGTGAGAGGGACCTTCAATTTATCTCTCGTAGAGGTGACGCACCAATTTGAAATGTTGTAGGATGGACTAGGTTCGTCTCTAAAACCACCTCCGGAGAATTATATTTAAGGCGAATATTGGTTTTGGTAAGATGTTGAGTACGTATATCAAAGGCCACTAGATCTTTGACAAAATCTCGATGTGATAGAGTAAGTGCAATGGCATCAGGGGCGGCCCCCAGATAAGAGTGTCTTTTGGACCCTATAATGTCATCCCTTAATATAGACCGGCACCCCCTCACTCGCCGGATCCAGTGAATGCACTTATTTGTCAGGGTGCCCTCATCCTCTTTATGTGAACTGGGGAGGAGCTTTGGTACATTAACCAGGTATACTGTTCGTCTCATGTCTGGAATCCTATCAGCGATATGTGAAACTAGAGTCAAATTTGCCTGATGGTAAGCAGGGCTAGGTAGGGAACCTTGGGCTCTATTAGGATTAGTATATTGCCGAGAGCCAACCCTATTTTGACCTACCCCACTAAGATGTCTAGAGTATGGGTGATCGAGCTTAGCACTCAAAGTTGTGTTTTCTCTGCCTGTTCTTCTTATATTATGGCTTGTGGGGCCCTGTTAGACCTGGCATCCTTGGCGTGGGTCTCCCTTCCATTGTTTCATAATGCCTCCACGGTTGCCGATATGTTTTTGCTGGACTAGATGCTCATGGGCACTTTGCCGCTGCTAATCAGTGCCAAAGTGCAAGTGCTCCCTATCGTTAATTGATACATGTATTAGTGACTCCATGATTGGATGATTGGTTTACTTGTCAGTCCCTAGTACAGTGCACTCAGTGTGCCCAGGGCTTGTAAATCCAATGCCGCTGGTGGGCTTGCAGCACTGGTTGTGCCACCCACAGAAGCGGCTGGTAAATGTGTCTCAGGCCTGCCATCGCAGAGCCTGTGTGCAACCTAGGGCTGCCATGTCGACTTGGTGAGTACACCCACTTACCAGTCCCTAAACCTTCCCTTTACTGCATGTTGGTCACCCCTAAAGTAGGCCCTAGGGCAGGGTGCATTGTAAGTATAAGGTAGGACATGCCCTGGTGTGTGTGGCATGTCCTAATAGTGAATTACAGCCATTTTCGTTTTTCACTATTGCAAGGCTACCTGCTCCCCATAGGCCAGAATGGGCAGACTGACTATTACACCTTATAGTCAGAACTGACCCAGGGAACATGGTAGAAAAACGAATTTAGTATGCCTGAACTCAGGATGATAAAATACATCTTTTAGTGAAGTTGGTTTTAACATTCTGTGTTCGAAAATACCACTTTTAGAAAGTGGGTATTTTCTTGCCTAACTATCCAAGCCTGCCTCTGCTAGGTTGTGTATTCCTTGTCTGGAGATTGAGTGACAGGGGCTGGGGGTGGCTACCGGAGACAGGGTGAGTCAGCGCAGGGCTGAATAGAAAGATCTGCAGCCAGAGTGGAGGGAGGAGTTGCACCTGGGTCTGAATAGGGCTGTGCCTGCCTTCCACAATGCTGGCTCCACCTCCTGCCGGGCGGCTGAGCACTCTGCCCCACATTCTGAAAGGAAAGAAGGAGTCAGAAAAACAAAGTGCTCCAGGACTGACCAGAACTGGTTTTGGACTAGGCAGAGGCCTCTCTGCCTCCAGAGAACAAAGAGAATCAGGGTATAAGAGGGGCACCCAGACCCCAGGAAGATTAGATCACTTTTGGGAACAAGAAGAAACCTTTACTGAGGAGCGGAACCAAGAAGAAACTGAGGAGAAACTATCCCTAAGCCTGAAGTGCTGCTTGGGGGATTGGCCTGCAGTGGTTTGCCTGACTGCCAAAGAGAGGAGAAAGGAACTTTTGCTTTGCTGTGACTTTCATCAACTTGTGAAGGATCTCCAAGGGCTTGGAAGAGAGCTTGCCCCCTGACCGAAGTCCCAGGACCATTGGACTTCACCCCCTTTGTGAATTGCTGCTGGAAACTCTGTTTCAGTGGCTACAGAGGTAGGGAGCTGTGACCGACTCGGGTGTCCGGCAAGCACCGCATCGAAGCACCGTCTCGCCCTGCAACGCACGGCCCTGGTCTCACCGACTCCATCAACGAGCCGCTGCCTGCACCGCATCGAGGGACAACGCGTCCTGCAACGCTTCGCTACGCCGAATCGAACTGGTCCGACCGACACGGTCACTGCTGCTGAGTTCGAGTCCTGTGACCGCACCGGAGTTGGGCACCGCTCGCACGCTTTGCGACGCACCGCCCGACTCGCACCGCTGTCCGGACTGATCGACGCCAGCTCCTGAATCCGGCTCCGTCGCCGCACCGCAACCTGCCAGCACCGCATCGAAGCACCGTCTCGCCCTGCAACGCACGGCCCTGGTCTCACCGACTCCGTCTCGACGACGTCAACGAGCCGCTGCCTGCACCGCATCGAGGGACAACGCGTCCTGCAACGCTTCCATTTTTGCATCGCGACCGCGACGAACAGCCATCCGGCTCGCACGCCCGTGCCTGCCGCTTCAAGTAAAGGTACTGTGACCGAGTCTGTCTACGCTGTGTTGGCCCGTCTCGACGCGGTCAGCTGGATTTGTTAGACTCTGTTTGTTCTCGACTCCGCCGTAGCCGGAGGAGGCTACCGACTCGCACAGAACCTTGAATTAAGCCTTTTGGATCAGAACTAAGTATTCTTAACAGTATTGTGGATTATTTTTGTCGTTTATGGTCTTGTGATAAATCTATATAAAGTATACCTATTTTTATAAATATATAACCTGTGTGGTGTCCATTTGTAGTGTTGTCACTTGATTACTGTATGTGTTCACAAATGCTTTACACACTGCCTCTGAACTAAGCCTGTCTGCTCGTGCCAAGCTACCAAGAGGGGTGAGCAGGGGTTATTTCGGGAGTGTACCTACTTTCCCTGACTAGACGCAAGGGTCCCTATTTGGACAAAGGTACATACCTCTGCCAACTAGAGACCCCCAAATCTAACATTGGTGGTCAGCGGTGAGGATTCTGGACTTGCATTTGTGACTCATGTACAGTGATTGGTGAACACTACTTAGTGAGTGCAGACCAAAACGCAACCACATACTTTAATAGCAGTTTTTCTGGGATTTCCTATTTTTGCAAATGCCAAGTTCAGTCACTATGGAGAAACCAGCATCAGTAGCCTCTGTTGAATGTGATTGGGAGGAAGAGAGGCTAGAATGCTACACCCTTAAGCAGCTCAAGCAATTCTGCAAAAAGTTTAAAGTGTCCATGACCGGGATCTCCAGGAAGGAGGACCTCCAAAAGGCGCTGAGGGCCTGGGTCGAATCAAGGAGTGCCCCTGTGGAGGGGGCTGAGAATGCAGAAGGGCAGCTGGAGGGGCTATTGGGTCTAGGGGCTAGAAGACCACCTTCCCCAGTAGGTAGCAGTGTTTCTGCCAGAGGACTGTCTCCAGAGGAGTTGGAGGACAGGAAAGAGAGTAGGGTGCACGAAATGGAGCTGACCAAACTCAAGCTGAATAAGCAGTTAGAATTCGAAATGCAAACAAGGAAATTAGCCCTAGAGGAAAAGAAAATGCAGTTTGAACATGAGAAAGTTTTGAGGGAGTTGGAATTGAAGGCCAAGAGCTTAGAGATTACTCCCTCTGGTGGCAGTGTACCGCCTGTGCCTGTTGAAGCTAGGGTGTATATTCCCAAAGATGTGGTGAAGGAGTTTTTTAAAAATGACGACATAGGGCAGTGGTTCAAAGCCTATGAGGTAGCCATGTCTTCCCACCGGGTCCCTGAGAAGGATTGGGGAGCGGGGTTGTGGGGACGGTTCCTCAGTGAAGGGCGGGATACCTTGTTGGATTTGCCCTCTGAAGTCTATAATTCGTACAGCCACATGAAGGATGCCTTAATGACTAGATATGGTTTGACCCCTGAGCTTTATAGGCAAAGGTTCAGGAACTGTAGTAAGATTGAAAGCAGTACCTGGGTTGAATATGTGACCTTCTTTTGCAGAGCCTTGGATGGTTGGGTAAAGGGTAGCAAAGCGACTGATTTTCAGGCGCTCTTTGATTTGATTGCCTGGGAGCACTTGTCCGGTAATTGTTTTCCTGAGCTACGCCAGCACCTGATTGATAGTAAGCTGACTAACCCTAGGCAGCTTGCTGAGGAGGCGGACCGCTGGGTGAGTACCCGGGTCCACAAGGGTCACGTGGGAGACTCCGCCAAGGGTGGGCAGGGTCCCCAGCAGAAGAGTGGGGGGACAAGGGTAAACAGAAGGAGTTCCATAAAGGGCCCCAAAGTAGACCCCAAGGGAACCAAGGGAAAGGTTCCCAGCCTCCCCCTGAGAAGAAGCCAGTGGCCCTGACAGGCCCCCTGTTCACCAGGGACCACTGGTATGTTACAAGTGTGGCGCCCCTGGCCACAAGGCAAACGATCCTCGTTGCCCTTTGCATGGAAAACCAGCACCCACCAGTGCAGTCCCCCGGCAGTTGGCTAGTGTAGCCCTGGGGGAGGAGTTGGGTGCCCAAGGTGGGGGGATCCCACAGTGTTTTCCCTTGTCTCATTAGGAGACTCTGAGATGGTCCCTAGGACCCCGCTGCCTGAGAACACTAAGAAATACAGGCAGTGGGTGACCATCAATGGCCATAGGGTGGAGGCTCTGAGAGACACAGGAGCCAGTGTGACAGCTGTCAAGTGTCACCTGGTGTCTAAAGAGCAGGTTATCCCTGATGCATTCTATCCGGTTGTTGCCGCTGACAACACAGAGAGTCACTGCAAGGTGGCTCAGGTTCCCTTTGAGTGGGGGGGTCTCGGGTACTCTTCAAGTAGCTGTGAGGCCAGCCATGCCTGTTGACTGTTTGTTAGGGAACGATTTGGAGAGCTCACCTTGGGCTAAGGTGGAGCGGAGTGCGCATTTAGAAATGTTGGGCTTGCCTGATTGGGCATGTGTGACCACCCGGTCAATGGCAGCTAAAGGTGTTCAAGAGGACCTGGAGCCTGAGAGGGAGGCCCAGGTGCCTGCCGGAGAGAGAGGAGGCAGGGGGCGCGGGAAACCGGCCCCCGAGGTTCCCACGGTCCAGGAGGAGGCAGACCCTGAGGGGGATGCCCTGGAGCCTACAGGGGAACAGGTAGCTGAACTGGGGGACCTACCTGAGCTGACCCATTGGCAGCAAGAAGGAGGACCCTCCAGGGAAGAGTTCTGCAAGGAGCAGAACACATGCCCTTCTCTCGTGGGTCTGAGGCAACAGGCCACAGACCAGGCAGCAGGTGATCAGTCTGGATCACATTGGGTTTACTGGGAGAATGGTCTCCTGTATTCAGAGCCTAAGGTTGCTGAGCCTGGGTCAGCCCGTGTGCTGGTGGTACCCCAGCGCTTCAGAGCCTTCCTACTGGGGTTGGCTCATGATGTACCGTTAGCGGGACATCTGGGGCAGGACAAGACCTTTGACAGGCTTGTTACCCATTTCTATTGGCCCCAGATGCGCAGGAGTGCCGCCACTCACTGCAGGACATGCCAGACTTGCCAGGCAAGTGGAAAGAGTGGGAGGAAGCACAAGGCTCCTCTCCAGCCATTCCCTGTGGTCAGCACCCCCTTTGAACGGGTGGGTATTGACATTGTGGGGCCACTGGACCCCAAGACAGCCATGGGCAACAGGTTTATCCTGGTCTTGGTGGACCATGCCACCCGGTACCCTGAAGCCATCCCTCTGAGGACAGTGACGGCCCCCGTGGTGGGACGGGCACTGATGGGAATTTTCTCACGTGTGGGATTCCCTCAAGAGGTGGTGTCTGACCGAGGTACCAACTTCGTGTCCAAGTACATGAAGTCCCTGTGGCAGGAGTGCGGTGTAACTTACAAGTTCACCACTCCTTACCACCCTCAAGGAAATGGTCTGGTTGAGAGATTCAACCGGACCCTCAAGGGCATGATTATGGGTCTGGAAGAACCCATGAGGCGTAAATGGGACGTCCTCTTACCATGCCTGTTGTTTGCATACCGGGAGGTGCCACAGAAATCTCTAGGGTTCAGTCCCTTTGAGCTCCTCTATGGACACCCGGTGCGAGGACCTCTGAGTTTGGTCAAGGAAGGCTGGGAGCAATCTCCCAGGAAACCTCCCCAGGATGTATACAGTTACATGCTGGCCTTCAGGAACCAGACTAGGCGTTTCAGAGAGCTTGCTGAGGCAAATCTGGAAGCCAGCCAGGAGGAGATGAAGCGGTGGTACGACCAGAATGCCACTCTGGTAGAGCTTCAGCCTGGTCAGAAAGTGTGGGTCATGGCCCCTGTGGAGCCCTGTGCGCTCCAGGACAGGTGGACCGGCCCTTTTACGGTGGTGGAGCGCAAGAGTCCAGTTACCTATTTGGTGGACTTGCAGTCTCCCAGGAACCCCTTGCGGGTCCTGCATGTGAACCGCCTGAAGCCCCACTTGGAGAGGTCCCAAGTGGGCATGCTCTTAGCTACAGATGATGGAATGGAGGAGGAGACCGAGCCTCTTCCTGACCTCCTGTCAGCCCGAGAGCAAGATGGATCAGTGGAGGGAGTAAACCTCTCTACCTCCCTGACACCTGAGCAGCAGGGTGACTGTCGCCAACTGTTGGGACAGTTCCCTGACCTGTTCTCCCTGGTTCCCAGTGTCACCCATTGGTGCGTCCATGATGTGGACACTGGGGACAGTCTTCCTGTGAAGCACAAGGCTTACAGGGTGACTGACAGGGTCAGAGCCTGCATCAAGGAGGAGGTCTCCAAGATGTTTGCGCTAGGGGTGATTGAGTCCTCTAACAGCCCTTGGGCCAGCCCCGTGGTCTTGGTTCCAAAGCTGCCGCGCCTGGTGCCACACCAGAACTCCGGTTCTGTGTGGACTACAGGGGACTCAATTCCGTCACCAGGACTGACGCCCACCCCATCCCCAGAGCTGATGAGCTCATAGATCGGTTAGGGGCTGCGCGGTACCTCAGCACGTTTGACTTAACGTCTGGATACTGGCAGATCGCCTTGACTGATGGGGCAAAGAGAGGTCAGCATTCTCCACACCAGATGGGCACTACCAGTTCCGGGTGATGCCCTTTGGGATGAAGAATGCCCCTGCCACCTTTCAGAGGTTGGTCAACCAGGTGTTGGTTGGACTGGAGGATTTCAGTGCCGCCTACCTGGATGACATCGCAGTGTTCAGTGCCCATTGGGAAGAGCATCTGCGCCACCTCTGGGAAGTGTTGATGGCGCTGCGGAGGGCAGGCCTCACAATCAAGGCGAGTAAGTGCCAGATTGGGCAGGGTTCTGTGGTGTACTTGGGACACCAGGTTGGGAGCGGCCAGGTGGCGCCCCTCCAACCGAAAATTGATACCATTCTGGCTTGGGAGCCCCCCAAGACCCAGACAGAGGTGAGAGCCTTCCTAGGACTCACCGGGTATTACCGGAGATTCGTCAAGGGGTATGGCAGCATTGTTGCCCCCTTGACCGAGCTGACTTCCAAGAAGCAGCCCAGGAAAGTGATTTGGACTGACGCCTGTCAAAAAGCT
Source organism: Calotriton arnoldi (assembly GCA_963921515.1). Lineage (NCBI taxonomy): Eukaryota > Metazoa > Chordata > Amphibia > Caudata > Salamandridae > Calotriton > Calotriton arnoldi. Next base: position 1,514,530 of record CAWUFW010004275.1, on the reverse strand, counting down.
TTTGACACCTTGAAGACTGCCATGTGCACGGCGCCTGTGCTCCAGGCACCCAACTTCTCCAATGAGTTCATTGTTCAGACCGACGCTTCAGAGCATGGTATAGGGGCTGTTCTATCACAGATCAATGAGGAGGGCCTAGACCAACCTGTAGCCTTCATCAGTAGGAGGTTACTTCCCCGGGAACAGAGATGGAGTGCTATTGAGCGTGAGGCATTTGCTGTGGTCTGGGCACTGAAGAAGCTGAGACCATACCTGTTTGGGACTCACTTCCGGGTTCAGACAGACCACAGGCCCCTCAGATGGTTGATGCAGATGAGGGGTGAGAATCCAAAGCTGTTGAGGTGGTCCATTTCCCTACAGGGGATGGACTTTACGGTGGAACACCGCCCTGGTACAGAACACGCCAATGCTGATGGACTGTCCAGATTTTTCCGCCTTAGCGATGAGAACTCCCTAGGGGTAGGATAGTTCTCCCCACATTTCAGCTGGAGGGGACACGTGTTAGACCTGGCATCCTTGGCGTGGGTCTCCCTTCCATTGTTTCATAATGCCTCCACGGTTGCCGATATGTTTTTGCTGGACTAGATGCTCATGGGCACTTTGCCGCTGCTAATCAGTGCCAAAGTGCAAGTGCTCCCTATCGTTAATTGATACATGTATTAGTGACTCCATGATTGGATGATTGGTTTACTTGTCAGTCCCTAGTACAGTGCACTCAGTGTGCCCAGGGCTTGTAAATCCAATGCCGCTGGTGGGCTTGCAGCACTGGTTGTGCCACCCACAGAAGCGGCTGGTAAAATGTGTCTCAGGCCTGCCATCGCAGAGCCTGTGTGCAACCTAGGGCTGCCATGTCGACTTGGTGAGTACACCCACTTACCAGTCCCTAAACCTTCCCTTTACTGCATGTTGGTCACCCCTAAAGTAGGCCCTAGGGCAGGGTGCATTGTAAGTATAAGGTAGGACATGCCCTGGTGTGTGTGGCATGTCCTAATAGTGAATTACAGCCATTTTCGTTTTTCACTATTGCAAGGCTACCTGCTCCCCATAGGCCAGAATGGGCAGACTGACTATTACACCTTATAGTCAGAACTGACCCAGGGAACATGGTAGAAAAACGAATTTAGTATGCCTGAACTCAGGATGATAAAATACATCTTTTAGTGAAGTTGGTTTTAACATTCTGTGTTCGAAAATACCACTTTTAGAAAGTGGGTATTTTCTTGCCTAACTATCCAAGCCTGCCTCTGCTAGGTTGTGTATTCCTTGTCTGGAGATTGAGTGACAGGGGCTGGGGGTGGCTACCGGAGACAGGGTGAGTCAGCGCAGGGCTGAATAGAAAGATCTGCAGCCAGAGTGGAGGGAGGAGTTGCACCTGGGTCTGAATAGGGCTGTGCCTGCCTTCCACAATGCTGGCTCCACCTCCTGCCGGGCGGCTGAGCACTCTGCCCCACATTCTGAAAGGAAAGAAGGAGTCAGAAAAACAAAGTGCTCCAGGACTGACCAGAACTGGTTTTGGACTAGGCAGAGGCCTCTCTGCCTCCAGAGAACAAAGAGAATCAGGGTATAAGAGGGGCACCCAGACCCCAGGAAGATTAGATCACTTTTGGGAACAAGAAGAAACCTTTACTGAGGAGCGGAACCAAGAAGAAACTGAGGAGAAACTATCCCTAAGCCTGAAGTGCTGCTTGGGGGATTGGCCTGCAGTGGTTTGCCTGACTGCCAAAGAGAGGAGAAAGGAACTTTTGCTTTGCTGTGACTTTCATCAACTTGTGAAGGATCTCCAAGGGCTTGGAAGAGAGCTTGCCCCCTGACCGAAGTCCCAGGACCATTGGACTTCACCCCCTTTGTGAATTGCTGCTGGAAACTCTGTTTCAGTGGCTACAGAGGTAGGGAGCTGTGACCGACTCGGTGTCCGGCAAGCACCGCATCGAAGCACCGTCTCGCCCTGCAACGCACGGCCCTGGTCTCACCGACTCCGTCAACGAGCCGCTGCCTGCACCGCATCGAGGGACAACGCGTCCTGCAACGCTTCGCTACGCCGAATCGAACTGGTCCGACCGACACGGTCACTGCTGCTGAGTTCGAGTCCTGTGACCGCACCGGAGTTGGGCACCGCTCGCACGCTTTGCGACGCACCGCCCGACTCGCACCGCTGTCCGGACTGATCGACGCCAGCTCCTGAATCCGGCTCCGTCGCCGCACCGCAACCTGCCAGCACCGCATCGAAGCACCGTCTCGCCCTGCAACGCACGGCCCTGGTCTCACCGACTCCGTCTCGACGACGTCAACGAGCCGCTGCCTGCACCGCATCGAGGGACAACGCGTCCTGCAACGCTTCCATTTTTGCATCGCGACCGCGACGAACAGCCATCCGGCTCGCACGCCCGTGCCTGCCGCTTCAAGTAAAAGGTACTGTGACCGAGTCTGTCTACGCTGTGTTGGCCCGTCTCGACGCGGTCAGCTGGATTTGTTAGACTCTGTTTGTTCTCGACTCCGCCGTAGCCGGAGGAGGCTACCGACTCGCACAGAACCTTGAATTAAGCCTTTTGGATCAGAACTAAGTATTCTTAACAGTATTGTGGATTATTTTTGTCGTTTATGGTCTTGTGATAAATCTATATAAAGTATACCTATTTTTATAAATATATAACCTGTGTGGTGTCCATTTGTAGTGTTGTCACTTGATTACTGTATGTGTTCACAAATGCTTTACACACTGCCTCTGAACTAAGCCTGTCTGCTCGTGCCAAGCTACCAAGAGGGGTGAGCAGGGGTTATTTCGGGAGTGTACCTACTTTCCCTGACTAGACGCAAGGGTCCCTATTTGGACAAAGGTACATACCTCTGCCAACTAGAGACCCCCAAATCTAACAGGCCCCCAGATAACGGACTTGCACGGTCCATCCCCCCTTGGTCATTGACTGAGCAAATTGATTGGGATCACAGTTGCATCTTAACATGTTGAACATCTGTAAGTACCTTGCTCAGGGAATCAGAAAGACTGCCAACAGTTACTTTAAGCGCTCTAATTTTCTGCACCAGATCAATTATTTGAAGTGTTAGTGATCTTTGCGTGGGTGCCTCATTTAATATAGCGTTTGTATAATTTAATGGACTGTCTCTACTATTAGTGTCAGGACTAATTGGATACGAGGCTGGGTTTGCTACTGATTGCGCGTCCTTGTTTGCGCATTTGCTTGCTTCTGTACCCTCTTTTTGCACCCCACTGCCCGGGCTAATAGGCATGTTTTGTGGTTATACATGTTCTGAAAGTGGAGAAAAGCTATTACTGCAGGGGAAGGCTGACAGATCGACTGCGGTCTCTTGCACTTCAATACCCCCAATAACAGACCTGCCAGGTTGTGGATTTAAAGTGTCAGGTGCCTGATTCCTACTGGCTGCCCTTTTAAACATAGCTAGTATGCGGCCAATGTGTGTAGGGCTTCTAGGTACCTGTATGTTGGTATACTTAGGTGAAGTATTGGTGGAAGTTGGATCAAGGAGACCCTCACATTCAGATAACAAGCTGTCAATACGATCTAGTACCCCTCCCCCGGCGACAGGGCTTAAAGTCAGAGTTTTCTACTTCACCTTCTTTTTGCAAACTTCCTTCGAGCCTCCCTCAGAGATTTTGAGCTTTCCCATCGCAACTCAGTCTCAGAGCGCACAGGGGAAAAGAGCAAGAAAGACAACACAATCAACAAATGGCCCACGAGGGGGGACTAAAAGTTATTCAGAGGGGCACTATCTTGGCACAGTACCTTTTTCTTGTCGTGAGTATCAGGCTTGTTTTCTTCTTCAGCTGTCTGTTCCTTCTCTCCCTTCACAGAGTAGAGGAGAGCCCTGTTTCCCTTTCAGACTGAGGCAGCCCAACGTGAGCATTAACAGTGCAGGAACGGTTGTTTTTTGACACAAAGTATAGCAACTGATTTGGTAAGATTAAAAAAGCTTGTGGACGTGGTTCCCAATAAATCCTCTGGACTAGTCATCATATACACCTGTCTTCCATATTTGCAACTACTGTAACAATGTCACTCAGGATTTTTGTTTTGCTTGTACAGAACAAGTGACACCACCTTTCATAAGAGACATTTTGAGTTAATGTTTTGAAGCACCAATACCGTCCATCTCTTTCTGAAGTCCCCTCATCTGCGTGTTTCATGCTTCATCTTCTTCCTCTCCATTGCTGTCTTTTCACTCTCTCCTTCTGCATGCACTTCCTTTCTCCTCGTCTATATCACCTTCTCCTTTCACACCCATCACAAAATACGAATAAATCTTTTCTTTGCTTTGGTGCTATCAATATGGCATAGCCAATATACTTGTGTCCTTCTGCTGCTTGCCTTGTGGGAGTGATTTTTTTTAATTTTCACAGCTGCATGTATTTGCACAATGCCCACTACATCATGTGCCCCCCTTCCATGTTGCTCTCTGTGGCAGTATGTTTATTTTTCTTTAGTCATCATGTTTTGTTACTTGGCACTGCTAACTGCTATCAGTAATTTCTCCATCTCCTTCTTCCAGACAGTGCCGCTTGCTGCTACTCTGGTACTCGTCAGAAAATCCTACATTTTAACTCCCCTGGGCATTGCTGCAGCTGTGTCTCTGTTCCCAGTGGTAATTCCTCATTCTTAGTCCTCTAGGCAGTGCTGTAGCTGCTCCTCTGGTCCCGTTTGTATTTCTTTATTCTAAGCCCTGAAGGCAGTGCTGCAGATGTATCTTTGGTCCTGTAAGTAATTCCCCATTTCTAAGTCCTCTGGACAGTGTCTCTAGCTGTGTCTCTGGTCCCATCAGTAATTCCTCATTCTAAGTCCTTTAAACAGTGCTGCAGCTGCTTCTCTGGTACCAGTGGTAATTTTTCATTGTAGGTCCTCTAGGCAGTGGCGCAGCTTTGTCTCTGTTCATACATCCACTACACTCCAAACCAAAACACATAGATAAAAAAACATAGTTTACAACGGCAATAGCTCTAACTCTGACAAATGCGAGACCTATTGCATTGCAAATGCTTGTTTACGTTAGTTTCACTCCATCCAATTTCAAGTTTCTACACATGTGGATAAATCGCATGTGGAAATATCGATCAGTGCAATGTATAGGCATGTAGAAACACCCCTGGCATAATTGAGCGGTAAAACTGCATATATAAAAAAAAAATTGCTATTATGAACTGAGTTGTACCATTTTCATCTGAAAAAATAGTATACATTTTTACTCCTGGCTCGAGAAGATCAAATCATGTCCATATTTGGAAAAAATTTGAGTACATTTACAGCCCACATTAAACCGACAGTGAAGCATACTATAAATACACATGAAGAAATGTTAAAAGACGCTTTTCTTCTGCAAAGATTCGCATTTGGAAACCAATACACACATGTAAATCAAATTATCCATGGGCTCTAAAAAACAGCAGACAACACTCATAGACACACGAATCGGCAAACCACGGAGCAACTGCAAGATCAAAAAAATTATTTGTATGCTTGAAATAATCACTGCCACTGGTAATTACTCAGGCCGCATCCCAGCCGGTGGCTATTCTGACCACTATGCCACCTCAGACAGCACCCAGCAATATGCAAATCAGTCTTGGACTCCAGCTCAAATAGGAACAGTGCAGCCTAGATAATCAAATCCTCCAGATTTCACTCCACCTTCAATTACATCAAAATTGGTGACATTAGTTAAGCTTCAAACCTGCTCCTCCCAGATGATCAGCTTTAGCCATTGTGTCTGCCCCCCCCCACCCCTTTAAATTGCAAGAATTTCATGTACGTGTTTCGCAAGGAGATGCTGACAAAACGCTGTTAGTGTTGGAAGTTACATTTCTTAAGTTGATGACCCATTAGCCACCACTCTTCTTGCACCACCTCCTCTGCCAGTACCAGTAATGCATGCAATCTAAATTTAAATGTCCTATTTCACTCAGGCGACACGGTATGTATTTTGCAGTTCAGATTACATGAATTGTATTTTCTTCTGCTGGATTGGCTTGGTTTGACAATCCCCAAGAAGCCTGCCAGGAGGTGTTTGACTGTGTTGTGGCAGGCTGAACGGAATTTAGGCAGTATTTTGGTGCTGCAATTAGAAAAGGATCAATTACATTGTGCTCTGCTGTTCACTCAAACTCATGTTGGCGCCAGGAAATTAAATTACTGGAATTTTTATGTTATTTTCTCTCAACACTATATTTCTCCACATGTGCCTTTTCCAGTTACAGTTGATTTTATCAGCCAGTAAACAAACCCACATGAGAAAAAACTGCAAGTGATGCAATTGGATGCAGAAAGGTTGGACCCTGTATTTCTGATTCTGTTGGACACATAACACTTGCCGTCGAGCACACTTCCAGATCCCACATATGAATAGACCAGCTAGCAATGATAAATCTGGGTGCGATTTTACTGCACCTGATTACCTCCTTACTCGTAAGCGTGGTCTTAGTGTGACCACATTTTCTCCGTACCCTAGGAGCTATATGGTGGTGCCCCGCTGCCAGGGGGCTGTCCAATGGTTTAATGTAGCCCCATGTGGGAACTCCATATTATGTAGATTTTGCCCCAGCACAGGTGATTATGTGGCACACCGTAACTCCTGCAGTTACCTTGAGGCCATATGTATTTCTTTTTTCCCTTTTAAGCCAAAACAGGCCTTTGATTCTATATTTAGTTATGTTTTACAGCAGGTGCCCTTGCCCGTACACACACTTCCTTCCTCCCAGAGGAGTAGAAGTGACAATTCACTAAGCTCATTCACTAAGCTCATTTGAACCATATGGCCTTTTGGCAGTCCCCTCTTTCCCTTCCTCCTCTACACTGACTATGCAGGGAGTGGGTGACATAGCTGATGACCTGGGGGTCCCATTCACACAAGGCCACATTACGGGACCCTGTGGCAATTTTACTTTTAGTTGGAATAATGCAAACAGAGAAATATTTCTTACACACTCAATTTTGTGCATGCTAGTGCCTATGGTGAATGGCCCTGTCTTATGTTATATCTCATCAAGACCAAACAAAAACGAGGTCCGACCAATAAGGTCTAGTCATAAATTGTGAGAAGAAGAGAGACTCACGCAATTGCAACGACTAAAGTGTAGACCATGCAAAGAAGCAACACCACAAGTGAGATGACAGTTATAGAAAATAAGTGCTGACCAAGGAAAGGAGTAAAGAGAACGCATACCTCATGCTCACTATTGAGTCCCATCTCCACCGTTCTCAAACGCATGATCCATAAGGCCTCACTGCGCCTCAACCGTAATTCTCTATTACCCCCTCTGGGATCGGGAGTGACAGTTTCTATACCATAGAATTTAAAGCATTTGTTCATACCTTGAGCAGGGCAACTTGCTGTATGAAGTGCCATGGGGTACCTGGCATCCTGCTGTTTAATTGTCTCTTGCGTGTTCACTAATTCTCTCCCTAAGTGTCCTAATTGTACTTCCTATATACAGGCGTTTACAGGTACACTCCAGTGCGTAGATCACGTATTTAGTACCACAGTTAATGTTCGACCTGATGTTGTAGTTCTTATTGTGTCCAGCAAATTCACTTATATTGCTCTTGGCCCACCTACAAACACCACATCTTTCATCAACAGATTTGTTGACAATACCTTATAATAAGTATTGGAGTGTGCCATTTAACCTACCGGTCTGGAATTAATCGATTTTAGGTGAGTCTTTTCACCCCTTCTTCTTTGCGATGAGTAATCGTTTTACGTTAGATTAGTATTCATATCCGGTCATTTAATTCCATGCTTGAATATTGTGTACATACTCTTTGTTCTAGATTTACCTGGTCTCACTTTTTAAGACTACATCATGCAGTACCGGCCGGTTTGAATTTACACCGGTTTTAGGTGAGGTATTTTCCTCTCAGATATCTATTTCTAGTGAATTACACTCTAGTTAGTTCTTCACACGGAATACTAATTAAATTGATATTAAATTCCCGCAGGTCTTAGATTTTCCTTTTCATATCAGGTATGCGTTCTCTTTACTCCTTTCCTTGGTCAGCACTTATTTTCTATAACTGTCATCTCACTCGTGGTGTTGCTTCTTTGCATGGTCTACACTTTAGTCGTTGCAATTGCGTGAGTCTCTCTTCTTCTCACAATTTATGACTAGACCTTATTGGTCGGACCTCATTTTTGTTTGGTCTTGATGAGATATAACATAAGACAGGGCCATTCACCATAGGCACTAGCATGCACAAAATTGAGTGTGTAAGAAATATTTCTCTGTTTGCATTATTCCAACTTTTGATATAATCTGATATAATGTTATTATTCTCATTTAAGGTCAGGTTCCCATATGTGGTACTGTAGTAACCCATGCTTTCTGTAACACAACATGTAATTGCACATTTGTTACATAGTTTGTTTTTATGTTGTAACCACTATGTCATTTAGGGTTCTTTTTATTGTCAGTATTGTAAAAGAACCCTTTTCTATTGTTTCCAGCCCTGAAGAAGTCCAGGGTGACTTTCCCTTTGGACGAAACACGTGTTGGCTGGACCTCGTCGTGATGTTCTAATAAATAACACATAAAAGTTTTTTTCATATATGTGTACTCACTTGAACCATCAAAGGAACAATATAGCGTGTGCATAGGCTTTGTGTGTTGTATATGGACCTTGGTCCACGTTTCAAGGGGTTTTGTGGTTTCTTTCCCCTACCTTGTGCACCGCAGAGATAGCCATAAAGAATACTGGGCGTGATTAAGCGTGCGCCATTTGCCTCCTGGGTAGAAACCGCCATTTGTCTCTGTAATTTTACTTTTAGTGTCCACCACTATTAAAGCGGCGGTTAAATTTGCAAGTAGCTTTGACCCCTTGGGCTCATTGGACAACATGCACAAGCGTGCTGGGAATTTCATCAAGGCAGAGCGTGCTTTCAGCGCCGGAGCAACCACTACTTGTTCCCTTAGACTGGGGATGAGCAGCACTTTGAAGTTAAGATATTGTAAGTCCCAGTGCTTGACAAAATTGCTCTGGGACTATAGTGTTTTGCTCTGGGTGACCAGACCTAGCCGGCTGGATGCACCGCCAGGGTATTCTTGCTTGATATCTTGAAGAGGATTTACTTTCATGTAGACATAGCAATGCTGCATCCTCATCTTTAGAAGCAGCTTACCTGCAGGGAAAGATGTCCAGCTCAGACCTGGGGATCATCTGATCTGCGGTCTTTTAAGCAAAAGCCTTAACGTTTTCCATCATAGACAACTTTCCTTACTTGTGGTCGCCAGCAACCACAGTCTTACACCAAGTGCAGGGTGGGCCCCTACAACAGGAATGTCCAAAGAAAGTCCATTGGACCTCCTTCTTAAGGATCACGAAAAGACCCACCTTCTCCTAGGGTTGCAGAGGCAGTCAGGAAACTGCTATGAATAAATAGCCCATGGAGAGCCCCCAGAATCCAGAGTGTGCAGCTGAAATGGTTTCAAACCCAAGATCCAGACAGCGGTTCATCAGTTAGGCCTTCCTCTTTTCGTTAAGGCTTCTCAACTTTCTGAGCATGTAGAGGGCCTTAAAAAGAGAGATGTCACTGCTAGGAACCACTTTCTGAGCCACTTTTCTGCTGCATTCTGGGTAGGAGTAAACATAGCAAGATAGGACTACAAATGGCAACTCAAACAAAATCTGAGGCACATCTCTCTCAGCCAATCTGAGTACACCCTGGCATACCAGCTGTCTACAAAACACTTCAATTTGGCCTTCTCCTGGGACGCATAGACAATGTCTGAGCTCACCTATTGTTAGATCCTGGGTGCATTGCTTGAAGGAGTTAGCAAGTAATTGTGGTTTGGGAGCTATGGAATTTTCAAGCTTCCCCTTTTATCCAGCAGGAGAGAGTTAATCCCCCTGAAATGGGCCTGGTTTTTACTGGGGCCTCTTCTCTGCCAGCTGGCGCAACAGAGCAATTAACTCACTCAGCCAGGAAGATGCAGGGACAAATCTCACTATGAGTTCGGGCAGAGAAATATGCCGAATTATAAGGAAGTTAAAGAATTCAGATATATATCAAACTTAACTCATATTGGGACCGAAGACCAAGTCCTTTAAAGATGAGGCAGCGACATTGACTTCTGAGTCATATTCAAATCATGAGCTGCATTTTTTCTAACCCTGGGCGAAGTACTACGCTACGCTCGCGTAGTTTGCGAAGTTTGTGCTACTTTGCACTACGCGAATTGCACGTAGCACAGTGGAAACACGCGTAGCGTAGCGGTCATTTTTTGCTTGCTCGCGGTCCTCAACGTCAAGTTGGCGACCGCGAGCAAGCAAATGACATCCCAGCGAGACTTTTTCCTCGTTCGCGATCAGCAACATCAAGTTGCCGATCGCGAGCGTGGAAAATAAACCTCCGGCGAGATTCTCAACGCAGGGAGGTCAGGGTTTCTCATTGCGAGTGGTCGCGTATGCTCGCGACCGCTCGCGATGAGAAACTACCAGTCCGCGTTGAGAAAGCTGCCGCTCAAGTAGAAATCTACTCGAGCGGCAGAAAACGATTGCTTGCACTGTGCAAGATGCGGTTTGCACTGATTGCACAGTGCGGACAAGCATCCAGTACTGTGCAATCAGTGCGAACAGCATTTTACACAGTGCACTACGCAGTTCGCGTAGCTACGCGTAGCTCACGTAGTGCGAAGTGCACTTCGCGTAGCTACGCATAGCGCTACTACGCGAACTACGCCCAGGGTTAATTTTTTCTTATATCCAAATGTTATTATTTTATGGTTATGAACCACGACAATACATTAGATAAATCTCCTGTGTGAGAAATGAACATCCAGCGAGCAGCCCAGTCCAAATGAGTACAGGTATATATTAGCACTGACCATGATATGCCCACCATTTCCCCCACACTTTCTTATGGATCTGAGGGCACCCCCTGGAGAGGTAGTTTGGTTCTTCTTCTTTGGTACACCAGTCCATTGATATTTGTCAGCTGACCAAGGAATGAAGAATTTTGCTATGTCCCTTTTGGGGAGCACTGTTCCAATCCCTATAAGGATGAGATCTCCCCGGTTCCCCCCAAAGTCCTCAACAATACCCAACAGTGCAACACGGGTCTACTGGTGCCCCCAGCACTCACAAGAGGCAGGTGTACACATCCTGCCAATATTATATAATTGGAGGGCGCTCCAATACCACATAGAAAAAGTGTGGCTGTGTTTCAGGGCAACAATAACAGACAGGTGTAGTTAATCTGTCAGTGTGCCATAGCCTTAGGTACATAAAAAGTCCATGTGGAGTTACTTAAGTTGGATGAGTCAAAGTCTCGATGAGAAGACCAACACCTTATGGTACATACATATGTCTTTCCAGTTGAAATCCTCCAATGGTCCTGGTCAACCATTTGAACAGGCCTATAAAGTCGCAAAAAGGTCTGGAGAGTTATTCACAAGGCTTTTATCGAGCTGTAATATACTACCCTTACCTATGGGATTTCGTCATAGGGTGGGTTAAACTCGGGTACTTCATGAAAGGCATCTTGGTGAGAGTTAAGAGCATGATGTAACTCTAGGTAACAAAAGAATTGTGATTTATGTAGCAAGTATTCAATCTGATGGTCCTGGAATGATCGGAGGCCAAACGCTGCAACCTTCTCCCCTTCCACAGTGGTGTTTCAAGTGTGATCTTTCTATCCCAGTTGAAACATTTCAATGTGGACCGCCATGTGAGCATAGCCACCCTTGTGAGATCTGGGGGTGGATGAGGAATATGGTCTCCATAAAACATATCCAGAATATTGTCCCATCCCACTAGTGCTTTTTCCAATTGAAAGGCGGGACCATGCTATCCGCCGCTCATCCAATCATTAATTACCAACATGTGTTCTGCCCAATAATATCAACGAATGTGAGTGAGTGCATCTGCCAAAGGCTAGACGTAGATTTAGCCACAAAAAGCATTGTGTCTTAGCAAGCAAACCAGATTTGTGGTATAGCTAGTGGGAAGTTTTGGAGAATGTATAGTATTTGAGGCAACACTATCATTTTAAACAGGGTGACTCTGCCAAGAACATTAAGAGGAAGTTTGGCTCATCTGCTGAGGCTGCAGTCAGCTTGGTCTTCAAGGGTCTCAAGTTTATTGGGTTCCAGTGTTATATGGACTCCTAGATATTGGAATCTAAGTCTACGGATCGGCCACCGTGATTGCCAGTCTATCACATCTCTGTCGCCTTTCAGGGTAACCAGGAGAGATTTAGATGAATTGACTTGGGGGCCAGATATCTCCCTGTAAAAGGTCAGTATTTGAAACAAGCATGGGCCAGTGAGGGAAGGTCGGGAAAGAAATGAAGCCATCATCCGCATAAAGTGCAATTTGGCCCGTCATTGCTACATCCCAGTTAAATCCTCCTATCTGTGCATCACATCTGACCCATACTGCCAAGGGTTCCATGGCTAAAGCATAAAGAAGGGGAGATAATGGATATCCTTGCTGGGTGTATCAACCAAATGGGAATGTGAAGGAAATAGTGTCATTAACTCAAACGTGGGCATGAGTGGAGTATCTGGAATTATGATCTGAACATAGGCCATAATCCCATTTTCATCAGCACTCCCTCAAGAAAAGACCAGTCGATTTAGTCAAAGGCCTTCTCGAAGTCTATAAGAAAAGAGCACTAGGGTCAACCTGGTCAGAATGACATAAGAGGACAATTTTTGGACTCTACAGATGCAGTGCCTAGTGCCACGATAGGGCATAAAACCCCATCGATCTGGGTGGACCAACTGTGATAGCGTTTAAAAGAGTCTGCTTGCTAGGACTTTAGCATCAATTTTAATTTCTGTATTAATGAGAGAGATTGGTCGGTATGATGTGCATCGATCAGAGGGATGGCTTGGTTTGTTGTAAGACCACGATGGTTGCTAAACCAAACTCTGGGGAGGGGAGGGGCCACTTCCTGAGATATATCGAGAAGGTGGGAATCAGGAGAGATTAAAAATAGTAAAAATATTCCATGGATTAGCCATCTAGGCCCGGGGTTTTACCGACATTCATGTCTTTAAGAGCAATAGCAATTTCCTCTGGTGTGAGAGGTAGGTCGAGCTCAAGACATTCACTAGGGCACACCTGTGGCATTGGAAGGTCCTTGACCAGAAGAGTGGAGGTTACTCATGGGTGGTGTCTTTGAACTACATAAAGAGATCAGAAATAGTCTGCGAAGGCTGTGCGATGTCTGTCACCGTGGTCATTAGTTTGCCCTGTTCAGCCAGGATGGAAAGGACAAGTTGGGAAGCCACATGTTTCATCACTAATCAGTTTAGTAATTTGTCCGACTTGTCTCCCCATTCATACACTCGCCTTACTAATCATGGCTATCGAGCACTGGCGAGCCTCTTCAAGAGAGAACTGTAAGAGAGATGCCCTTTCAAAGGTCAGGAGGCACTGCACCTGCTCAGTTAGGTGACCTTGGCCGGTGCATTCTAAGGCAATAACACTAGCCTTCAGGTCGGTTATTTGCTGGTGTTTCTCCCTTTCCTTATCCGTCATGTATGATTGGGCTATCCCTCATAACGTAGCCTTTCTGGCCATCGACGTTGTATGTTTATTTAGGTCACAATAAGATTTTAATGCTCAGGTGAGAAAGTGTGTGAATTGTTTATCTGTTAAGCAGCATGCATTAAGCCTCCAAATTAGGCAGGGACCATTTTTTCCAGAGCTAAAACTCAGTGTCACCGGGGCGTAGTCGGAAAGGCCTTGAGATAAAATAAAGGAGCACGATTTGTGAATGAAGTCAGTGGTCAGGAGGAGTAATGGGTCAATAAGGGACAGAGTCTTGTGTGCAGCTGACAGATGGGGAATTTGTCAGCTAAACACACAAAAGGTGATAGAAGGCTGCTTGCAATAAGTCTAACCATTGGCAATAGCTTGGGTAGCACTCCAACCCATCGCTCTTTTGCTCAACAAGCCACCTCAGTTTGGACCCATCCATATGCAAATCAGTCTTTGCCCTGCTCCTCATAGGAACAGTGCAGCCCGAACTGCCAAGCCACGTCCTTTAGGACCGGATTTTCCCTAGTTATGGGCTCATCAGCCGAGTAGAGCTTGGAATTTGTCAGCTGCACACACAACCTGGTGATGGGGATTCAATAGCATTCATGCATCACAGATGCCCAACCCCTCAACCCAATTCCATAACCCTCCCTTGTGTCTTCTACCTGTTTCCCAAGTCCAGTATAATCAATTGCCGGGGTCATAAGGTCAATATAATCACCTCCTATAATGGTGAGTCCCTGGGGCAACCATAGTATCACCTCACTAAGTCATTCCAGAGTGTATTTAGCCAGGAGAGGAGGGATGTAAACGAGAAGGAAATTATAGAGGTGGCTTTCGAGGGTACTTTTGTCCACAATGTATCATCCCAGGGATTCCGGTGTTACGTTGTAAATGACCAGAGGCATCGTTTTCTGAAGGAGAATTGCATCTCCCTCAGAGCCGCTCGTGTGTCCGGCATGGTAGACTGCATCATAGTCATAAGCAAGAAGGGGGCAATCATTCCCTAGCAGGTGGTTCTCTTGCAACAGCAATGAACTGTACCCCATTCGATGCATCATTTAGACCACTTGCATTGCATGTCTTCATTGTGAATGCACACGTTAGTGGGGATTGAGTATCAAGTGTTGAGTATGAATTTCATGGCTCAATAGCAGGGGATCCCAGCATGACATGCGTGGGCTGGTCAATCGGTACCTATAAGTATCAAGCGTTGTGTTGTGTATAAAAAATACTAAGATTAGCACCAACAACGTATAAAAACTGAAAGCTAATTAATACAGACTAAACTGAGTAGCTCTCTCTCTTCATCAACCTCCCCATCAAAAACTTCCACTCAGAAGCATCTGTCGCCCTACCAATGAAGTGAACTTGGGTGTGAGATCAGTTAGCCACTCCCAACTTGATCCATGAAGGAACATCGCATAAAGGAGTTAAATGGGTTGTGCTGGACCAGTGCAAAGTCAAGCATTCAGGCTGTCCCCGATGGAACGCAGGCCGGCTACAGGACCTATGCAGAGCCCACTGAACTAAAGTACCTTAATACTTGTTGCAGCATGAGATGTGTCGATGATTCCCAAGCAGTTGGGGTCTTGCCCCAGATTTCTCCATGCATTTGTGGAGATGCATCAGTTCCATTGAGCAAAGCGCCAGTACCGAGTGTGGCAATTCCGAATGTGATGCACCGGGTTAATCCATGCTGGACGGGTGATGCGTTGATCTTCTCCACGTAGTGCCACCAATGCGATGATTTCAATAGCGGTGATTCCGGAGGCGATGAGGCAGTTCCAAGTACGATGTGCTGATCTGGTCCCTGCAACAGCGGTGATGCGTCGATCCCGACATCGCAACAGGTGATGCGTTTGTTCCAGTTGGCACAACGGCGCCAATGCAGAAGTTCTGGTAGATGCAACATTTTAAACTCACTTCCAAGGGCCCTGGACTGGATTGGCACCACTAGGTAGAGCGAGACTTACAGCAAGTAAAGTCCAAGTGCTGAGCTACAGATGAAAGTGAAGTCTTTGATATCCCTGAGACTCCAGAAACAGAAGTCAAGCCAACAGGCCCTTGGCGAGTACTTAGATTCTGGGATGTACAGATACAGGTTCATTCCTTCTCACTCCCAGTCAAGAAGCAGCAGGTAGCAGGCCAACACAACAAAGCACTTCAGCAAAATGGCAGTCCCTCCTGGCAGCACAGCTATTCTTCTTCCTGGTAGAATGTCCTCAGTTCCAGAAGTATTCTGATTTGGTGGTGTCACAGGTCCAATAATTATACCCAATGGGCCTCTGAAGTAGAGAGCCTTCAAAGAGATGCTTTAAAGTGCACAAGACCCTGCCTTTCCTGCCCTGGGTCCACATTCACTCCAAGAGAGTATTCCGTCTTTGTGTGGGGACAAGACATAGCCCTTTCAGACGTAAAGTGATGGCTCCTCCCTCGCATCCTGCTCAGGAAGACCCATCAACATGCAGCTGCTACTCAGTCACACCTACCCTTCCTTTGTGTGTGGCTGTCTAGAGGGAATACAGGAAGCCAGCTGTCACCCACCCCAGACGTGTATTCCAGAGACAGGCATAAGGCACCAAATGGTTTAAGTAAGACAATGCCATCATTCTAAAAACTGTAATTTTCAGAACTGCAATTTAAAAACCAACTTCACCATCAGTTGTGATTTAAAATTGTGAGTTCAGGGGGGCGTGGCTAACCGCCGACGGGAATGGCCGCACGGTAGCTTTACTCCGGAGCGCCACTCCCACACTATCCGCAATAACTTCGCCCCTGCGGGCCCGATTCCTGCCCTGGTGACGCCGGAACACTTCTGGGGCGCACAGCTACTCCCAGTGCGATTTTCGCGGCAATCGGAGCCGTTGCCCCGTGGGAGCTCCAGCGGCCGAGACATCGCGGGTGACCCAGCCCGCGGGAGTGCGGCGCTGTGCCGATCGGCCGCCACGCGAGGCCGCGACGGCGGCCTGGGGTGACGGAGTCACAGTGGTGGATGGAGGGAGCTCCTCGTTGGAGCTAGAGCTGCCACGATACTGCCGAGACTGCGGAGTCCATCACTCGAGGCCCGGTGAGTGACAGGGGGCCAAGTGACTGGTGCGGCGGCCCCCACCGTGAAAAGGAAGGCCAAAAAACAAAAAACAAAAAAAAAAAAAGGGCGAGACATTGCCAACAAGGGCATTCCGGCCCGAAGCGGCCCTTTGGACTTATACCTGGCTGCCATAAAAGACACTGAGACGTGCCTGTGGGCAGAGAAGGAGATAGTGGTGGCCCCCCCCGCGGCACCGGGGGAAGCAGACAATACCGGGCCGGCATAAGAGAGCTGGAAGTGGCCCTTGACCTGCACAGATGCTTTCCGCGATATGGCCACTGGGGGCCTAACAGACACAACGGATTGACCTTCCGTCCGGGGCCGTGGTGCGGCGGCCTCGGCTAGATACCCCTCTGTGTGGGGTGCTTCCTGCGAAAGCCGACAGGCCGGGTGAGGGTTTCACCGCAGGCGGCGGGGAGTACCGGCGGCGCCTTACTCAGCTGTGGTGTCCCCGTGCCAACAGGCAATGGCGTCCGGCCGTAATAATCGGGCGACAACCCAGACCAAGATGGAGAAGTTCGCCTGGCAGAAACAGCAGAATGGAGGCCATATGGAGACAGTAGCGCCGGGGGATTCCGCGGAACCATCGAATAAGGATCTCCTTGAAGCAATAACGGGGGTAAGGACCTCCCTTGAGGTGCGGATCGACACAGTGGCCACGGATGTTGCACTGATTCGCGAGAACATGAAGAAAATCACAGAAAGGGTAGGATCTGTGGAGAACACTGCCAAGGAATTGGTTACAGACACCGCCTTGCTCAAGAAGCAAATTACGGACCTCCGCTCTTCCCAGGAGGCGATGGCCCTGCAGCTGGACAACTACGAAGGTCGAATGCGACGGAATAATGTCCGCATTATTGGTGTGCCGGAGAACGCGGAGGGGCAGGCGGCAGACCTTTTGTGGAGGAACTGGTCCTTAGCATCTTTAACCCAGGGGACTCTCCAAATCCTTCACGATTGAAAGAGCTCACCGAGTGCCTGGAGGCCGCCTGAGCCGGGAACGCCCTCGCCCACTGTTGGCGCGGGTGTTTAACTTTCGAGACCGCGATGTTATCCTACAGACGGCAAGGGCGGCCCCGTCACTTACCCTGGAGAACAGCAAGATCATGTTCTTTCCAGATTTCACATTGCGTGTGCAGAGACAGCGTCGTAATTTCCTGGAGGTGAAAAGGGCCCTACGCGACCAGGAAGTGAAGTATGCAATGCTGTTCCCCGCCAAGCTTCGGGTGGAAGCCAATGGAAAATTGTGGTTCTTCACTCGACCTGAAGAGGCTTGGGACTGGCTTGAGGGATGGCGCACGGTCGAAAGAAGGGCAAAAGACATTCTCGGCGGCGGACGACAACGCTGACTGGCGCCAGCAGAAACGAACTCCTCCAAATTCTGACTCTGATTCTCAGGGACACACGGGAGGGCGCTGATTCAATGGTCGGTAAGGCTGTTTGGGATTGAGATGTCCTCCTGATGCCCTCACGAACTTTGGGGAGCATGGTCTTGGGGCCATCGTCACCCGAATATGGGATCGCACAACTCTAGTGCTGGGAGGGGTACGTGAGCGGACACCTGGTATTTATGTCATGGGGATTGTCCACTTTCTGGGGATTGCCCTCATAAGTGACTGGGTCACTCATGTCACCGGTTGCTATGTTCGTTCAACATGTTGGGTTGTTATGGGGAGGAACGGTTCTCATGTGCAACTCGCAATTACACTGCTATGAAAATGTGGGGGCCACAAGACATCTAAAGGCGAGAGTACTGCGTCTCTGGATTGTATAATGCTTTGGGGTAGGGATCGGGTGGGGGGTGGAGACATGTTTGTATAGAGTTATGCAAATGGGGAGTGGGGTTACTCGCGTTCCCTGGAATTGTTCACGGGTGGGCGACAGGCACTCTGCATGTTGGGGGTGGCGGGCGGTTTTTGTCCCGTTAAGCAGGGAGGCAGGGAGGGGGTACTTTTATTGGGTTGACCATAATCTGTAGTTTAATTTGTTGGGGGGGTTACATGGGGATGTTATGCAGCAAGACAAAGTAACTGCTTATGTATGCACAAATTGGTTGGTTTCTATGTACAGATAGCAATAGGAGAGATCCACTACTATGAGAAAGTCAGCGAAAGTCCGGGGGTCGCTCAGATGGCGACACAGGAGCGTGTGGGGGGCTGTAAGTCAGCCATGGGCTCCGTACGTCCGATAGCTGTGACAAGATGGCCAACAGTCAGGGTCTTAAGCTTATAACATGGAATGTCAACGGGTTAGGAGACAAAATTAAGAGAGGTATTGTCCTGCAGTATGTCCACCGCCATGGGCTAGACTTGGTGTTATTACAGGAAACTCATCTAATTGGTAACTCTTGCAGGGCCCTCGACAGAAAGGGGTATCGAATGGTAGCCCACTCGGGATTCACCACGGGATCCAGGGGGGCAGGGGTCCGCCTTCGAAAAGGCTGTCCATATGTGCTACAGAATACCTGGACGGATCCACAGGGCAGGTACGCAGCTTGCACGGGTATGTGGGAGGGCAGAGTCCTGAATGTTGTTTCTGTGTATGCTCCTCCGGGCCTACAACGACTGACCTTGACAGACGTGGGGACCCTTTTACTTCACCTACCGGTGGGCACACTGATAATGGGGGTGACTTCAACCTGACGATGGACGACCAATTAGATAGATCACCGCCTAGAAGTGATCACACACGCTGCTCACCATTACGAGACTTTATTGACGCCTTAGGGATGGTAGATATATGGCGGTGGTCGCACCCTTGGGACACTCACTATACGTTCCAATCCGGAGTACACGGTAGTCAATCACGAATTGATTACTTATTCACACATGCACAACACATACATGACCTTTCCAACACTAGGTGCTTGGCACGGGGGTGTCGGATCATTCCCCGGTGCTGACGGTCCTTGGAGTGCGACGCCCGCTTCAACCTGGCCCGATACGGATACAACCTTGGGCACTCAAGATTCCGCATATTAGAGAGGCCTTGCGGAAAGACACAGATTATTATTTTGAGGAGAATATAGGATCGGTCCAATCAGCCATTACACTCTGGGGGGCATACGGTGCAGTGATTAAAGGGAGGGCACTGTCGGCGATGACTGGTTACAGGGCTGAACGCCGTCGTAGGGTGTTGGAGCTGGAAACTGAAATCCGACGCCTTGAGGTAGATATATCTCGGGCCCCGGCCCCTGACACTCAACATCTGCTCAACGTAAAAAGGCAAGATTATAGGCAATTGCTACAAGAGGACGCCAATAGACGTGCGCTGGCCACCCGGCACCGTATTTATGAACAGGGGGAGCGCACGGGTAAATTGCTGGCGTGGCTAGAACGTAAAGAACAATCAGCGAGGTGGGTGAGAGCGATCAAGAGCTCGGATGGTGCTCTGATGACGGACCCACAGGACATCGCTGAATCTTTTGCAAACCACTACAAGACTGTGTATGCTATACCGCAAGACTCGCAGGCTGCAAGAGCGACCGAACTCCTTGCCACTATTGGAGTGCCGTGCCTCTCAGAAAAGGATAAGGAGGCGCTGGAAGTTGACCTGTCAGTTGAAGAGATTCATAAGGCAATTCAAGACATTCGCGTGGGCAAAGCGATGGGCCCGAACGGGCTCCCGATCGAATTGTTCAAGCCTATGGCTTTCAAATTAGCTCCTCACTTACTAAACCTATATAACGAAAGTTACGAGAAAGCCCTCCTCCCGACAGATATTCGTGAGGCTACTATTGTAGTCATTCATAAATCTGGTAAGCCGGTAGATGAATGTGCCTCGTATAGGCCTATCTCTCTGATCACGGTAGAGGCTAAAATTCTCGCAAAACTTTGGGCGACCAGTCTGCTCCCCTATCTCACCGATTTGATTCATCCAGATCAGTCGGGATTCATGCCGGGACGGAACACTGCACGTAACCTGCGTCGTCTGCATGGGGTATTGGGCCGTGTGGGCACTCTAGAAGAGGAAGCGATTCTGCTGACACTCGACGCCAAAATGGCGTTTGACACCATTGCGTGGGACTATTTGTTCGCAGTTCTTGGCCGCATCGGGTTCGGACACAAATTTATGGGATGGGTCAAATTGTTATATGCACAACCCATGGCTCATGTTTCAGTGAACAATCATCGCTCTACTTCTTTCCCACTGTGCCATGGCACAAGGCAGGGATGCCCGTTATCACCGCTCCTTTTTGCCATGGTCTTGGAGCCGCTGGCGGTATGGATAAGGGAGACCCGGGCATTAGAGGCCTTCGATGGACGGCTGAGCACGAAGACCGCATATCGCTCTATGCGGATGATATCCTGCTTTATCTTGCCTCACCGACGCGCTCGCTGCACCGTGTACTCCATATTTTTCATATTTTTGGGGCACACTCTGGGTATCAAATAAACTGGTCCAAGTCCCAGATGTATCCCCTTTGGGGACAACCACCGCGGAGTCCTCGAGGATACGATATTCCGGTAGCCACCCAGGGCTTTCGGTACTTAGGGATTTTTATCACTATGGATGCCACACTGTTTTATGAGCGGAACCTGTTGGGGCCGCTACAGAGGTTTCGATCAGACGTCAAGCATTGGAAAACACTCCCCCTTACCTTGTTAGGGCGCGCATCCTTATTCAAAATGCTCGCTCTGCCACGCTTTTTGTACGCGCTACAAAACACTCCCATTCCGATCCCCGAATCTTACTTCCGGCAGATTGATGCGACCGTACGTGATTTATTATGGGAAGAAAGGCCGCCTCGTATAGCCATGGCCAAGCTTACTATGGGATGGTATGATGGGGGTATCGGTCTACCGGATCTGCGCCTTTACTATCAGGCTTCACAATTGATAGCCATCAATCAATGGGTGTTCGGGCGGCATGATGATCCCAGTTTTCGTACTGACCACTGGCTGCTGGGGAGAGGAGGTTACAATAGAGCTCTGTATACGAACCACAGGAAATTGTGCTTGACCGGTCCTACAGCACGTACGGTGGAAGTGTGGCACAGTGCGCAGAGGCGGATGGGTTGGCAGGGGCGCCTCACGAAGGCTACCCCTCTATGGGAACCGGATATCCTGGGACGGCTTAGCGCCTGTGCAGGATTTGATAAATGGGACAAAATCGGGATCTCTACAGTTAACGACTTGTGGATCAAAGACAAGAAGGCGTCGTTCTTGGACCTCCAGAAAAGGTACCAGCTAGCGCCAACGGAGAAATTTCGATACCTCCAAATCAGTCATGCTCTTGACTCTGCCCTCCCCGGGATACCCCCTTCCAGATTCCTCTCCCTTGGAGGACCGGCTCTTGCTGGATCCTATGACCCGCAAGGCCGTCTCTCTCACATATAGGAAATTGATCAATAACCGAGTCGATCCCATGTTGAAGCTGAGGACGGCTTGGGAGGGTGACCTGGGAAAATTAGCCGATGAAGATTGGCTAGAAGCGTTATCCTCACCCCGCGAGATAGCCATCCCGATGCGACTTCGCCTGGTGCAGATTAAAATTCTTCACCGAGTATATTTTGATGCCATCCTACTACATCGTTTAGGTAGGCGACCCGACGCTCACTGCCTCCGACACTGTAACCAACCGGGAACATTCCTGCACATCCTATGGGGCTGCCCTCACATACAGCAATATTGGACGGACGTGACCAGACAACTGACCAGAACGTGTGATAAGCCCATCCTCCCAAATCCCACACTGTGTCTTCTCAATATCTGGGATGCAACAGACCTAACGCAAGCCGAGCAATCGTGGGCCACGATGGGGTGGGGCATAGCGAAACGAAATATAGCCCAGAAATGGGGTGTAGACACTTTACCACTGCTGAGAGATTGGACTAAAGATATGGACCATGCCATGATAGCCGAAAAAACAGTTTATAAAGGTAGGGATGTCCACGTAAATGGGATCACAAATGGGGGCGCTGGAATAAATATAGGGGGGAGATATGTGTCTCTCCAACAGTTGAGCTGAGGAGGGAAAGACTCCAGGTGCTGGAGGAGGACGTGGATGGGAGCAAGGCGCACACTGTGGACAATCAGCACTAGGTATATGTTATCTGAATTTCCTGACCCAAGAACTTATAAGTGACCCATCGGGGATTGTCCTGTACTGACTGAATTATGCTGCCATGGGCTTCCACCGGACTAATGATAAAAAGATAATGTTGTGATCTCTTGAATATCTTTACCTCAACTGTCAATGTACTGTCTTGATTGCTGCGTTGTTATTAATAAAAATTGTTTAAAAAAAAAGAGTTGTGAGTTCAGAGACACCAATTTGAGGGTCCTATCTTTTAGCAAATGGGTCTCTAGTTGGCAGAGGCTTGCACCCTGTCCAAGTAGGGACCACAATCCTAGTCACGGTAAGTCAGATACACAACCTAAATTACCTATGCTCACCTTCTGGTAGCTTAGCACAGAGCAGTCAGGCTTAACTTAAGAGGCAATGTGCTTCACTTTAATTACAGTAACAGTGTGAACACCACAAAAAACTCCACACCAGTTTAGATGAATAGAGAATATTTATCTGAGTAAAGCAAGACCAAAATGACAAAAGTCCGATAAGTAGAACTTCAGATATGAATTTTTAAAGAATAAACTGCAATATAGTTCTTTAAAGTCAATAGCACTTAGGGGTTACTTAAGGGCGCGCAAGCCTGGATAAATTCTAAGTTTCAGGCTGACCGCAATGAAGGGCAAGCTGGCTACAGGACCCATGCAGGGCCCGCTGAAAAAGTACCTTCTCATTCCCAGGCAACAAGCAGCAGGCCAACACAGAAAAGCAGGTAACAAAGTGGCAGTCCCTCCTGCAGCACAGCAATCAGGAGGCAGCAGACAACACAGAACAGCAGTTAGCAGAGTGGCAGTCCCTCCTGCAGCACAGCAGCTCTTCTTCCTGGCAGAATGTCCTTGGTTTCAGCAAAGTTCTGAATTGGTGGTGTTGGGGCTCCAGTACTTATACCCAGTTGTGTCTTTGAAGTGGTTGAGACTTCAAAGAGGCCTTTGAAGATCACAAGGTCCCTGGGTTTCCTGCCCTGGCTCCAGACTCACTACAGGGGTGAATGCAGCTGTATGCGGACAGGCACAGCCCTATTCAAGTGCAAGTTTCAGCTCCTCCCTCCCAATCCACCTCAGGAAGGCCCATCAGCCTGGTGAAGGGCCATCAGGATGCAATTGTCACACCCCAGGTCCCTTTGTGTGTGACTGTTTAAAGGGAATGCACAAAGCCCAGCCATCACCCAACCCAGATGTGTATTCAGAGAAAGGCAGAGGCAATGCCTACTTTCTAAAAGTGGCATTTTCAGACTTGCAATTTAAAATCCAACTTCACCATAAATTGTGAGTAGAGAGAAACTTCAAATCTCTATCTTTTTCCAATTGGAAATTACACTTAAAAGATGTTTTAAGGCAATCCCGATTTTAACCTATGGGAGAAATAGGCCATACCGTAGTGAAAAATAAATTTGATAGTTTTGCACTACCAGAACATGCACAACTCAAAGTTATATGTTCTACCTTTAATACACAACACCCTGCCCATAGGGCCAGCTAGGCCCTACCTTAGGAGTGACTTATATGTAATAAAAGGGAAGGTTTGGACCGAGCAAGTAAGTTAACTTGTAACACAATGTAAAGAGGGAGGGACAGGGAGCAATTAAAGAGAGACAAAAGGTCCAGCACCAGTGCTCCCAAGAATGAATGTCAAACACAATGGATGGTAGCTGTTCCTAAAGGGGGAGAACTCTTCAACCAATTATAGTTGAAACGTAGTGTTGTCGTAGTCTCCAAGAGTGAGACCGGTGGGATCTAGGTGAAGGTGGGGGAATTCCTCCTTTTGGAATTAGTGCCCTCACACACCCTTGCGGGTGTCGTGCTTCATCATCAGGCTGGCTCCTCGTGGGGGTGGCGCTGCTGTCCCCCACGGGCCCCACGAGAGGGCTCTTTATCGGAGATCTTTTGTAGGAGGTGCCGCAGGTGTGTGGGCCTAGTGAAAAGGTGTGTGTGTGAGGATAAAATTACCTAACCGATACTGAAGTGGGTGGCGCAATCAGTGTTGCAGGCTCACTAGTAGCATTTAATGTACAGGACCTGGGCACATACAGTGCACTTTACTATGGTATTATAAGTAAATTAAATAAGCTAATTGTGGATAAGCCAATGTTCCAATGTTTTCAGTACAGAGCATATGCACTTTAGCACTGGTTAGCAGTGGTAAAGTGCCCAGAGTCCTAGAGCCAACAAAAACATATTCAGCAAAAAGGGAGGGAGGAAGGCAAAAGGTTTGGGGGCGACCCTGTAGAAATGGCCATTTCCAACACTATCTCTTTCCAATTGAAAATTACACTTATAAAATGTAATAAGGCAATACCAATGTTATCCTATGGGAGAGATAGGCCTTGCAGTAGTGGAAAATGAATTTAAGAGTATTTCACTGCCAGGACATGTAAAACATTAAAGTAAATGTTCTACTTTTTACATACACTGCACCCTGACCGTGGGCTGTCTTGGGCCTACCTTAGGAATGACCTATATGTAATAACAAGCATTTGCAATGCAATAGGTCTCGCATTTACGCAAGTTTAAGCTATTGGCATTGTAATTAACAATGCCTTTTATTTATGTTTTAAAAAACAAAAATAAAAGGCATTGTCATTTACAATGCCAATAGCTTAAACTCGCATAAATGCGAGACCTATTGCATTGCAAATGCTTGTTTCAGGTTGTGTTACTTTTTTTAGGCAGCATATAACTCTTCTTTTGTGCATAATTTGATCTGAGTTTCATCCAGGTGTTTCTACCGGGCCACAATTGAGTTGCGGCTGAAGGCAGTGCGAGTTTCTCTTATTACCTATCAGTAGGATAAAAGGGTGTTAGATTACGTGTTCATGCAATGATTGGCATCTCTGGAAAGGCATTGAGCAATGGGCAGGCATGCCGGCTCCAGTTGTTGTTCTATGCAAATGTGTGGGTATGGTGGCGCTCTACGCAAATGTTCGTGTGTATGTTTGAGTCATATCCTTAATTACATAGGCCCCGTTCCTTTCATGGCTCCCACTTTTTTCATCCCACTTAAAGCCCTGCGCACAGTGATGAATAATGAATCGTTGTGTTAAACGACACATCTTGCAAAATTCATTCAGGTGCCTAAGTTGGAAGAGGCAGTCAAGTGATTTGTTCCTTCTCGCAATAAGCACAGGAGCCGCGCTCGAAGATGAGAATGCCAAATAAATGTAAACACCCACGACTTTCAGTGACCCGTCATGTCTCCTACTCCCAACTGAGTGTCACTTTAGGTCTTAAAGTAGGCTGAAGTACAGCGGGTGTCAATTGTGCAGAGTAAAGCCCCGTATCTCCAGTGATCGCACGTCACGACCTGCGGCAGCACGAGCTTCATACATGGTACCGGTAAGTACTCGATGTGTCCTTTGCAGCGAGAACAGCCACAGGAAGTAGTTGCTTTTTAGAAGCTATGACAATTATTTACTGGGATCTCTATTGAGGTAACCTCATTCAGCACACGCCACGACGGAGTCACCAAATGCCTTCGCGCTCACACCTCAAAGGGCTCTGAGAGGACCTCACAAGTGTTTGTGACACCACTAATTGCGCAGCCTGTTTGTGTAGGCTTTCACTTGTGTTTCCGAGCACTCTCCAGCACTACCTCGAGTGACTCAACTCAGACATTGCGGTGTCAAGTGTGTTCGGCGGCAGCTATTTTTAAAATGAAAGTGCCTTGCTTGCTCCGTATACAAGTAGCGCCCGCTATTGTCCCTCGAGTGCTGTGTAGGGGGGTGGCGACCACTATTAAAGTGAAAGCGCGCATTGCGCGCTCCAAATAGAAGTAGCGCCCGCCATTGTCCCGCGAGTGCTGTGTGGGGCGGGGGGAGAGTGTGCAGGAAAGAAATAAAGTATACTTTATACTGTTTCATATATGATTGACCATGATGTACACATGAATTAGCAGCCTCCTACATTATTAATTTATTATTGTTAAAAACCGGCACTAAGTGATAGAGAACGAATGATTGGGAGGAAAAGCATAGACGTGTACAGTCTGCAGGAGCTCCACCGGCTGATTGCCTTCAGGATGTTTGTGCCCGGCCAGGCTCTATGCGCAGCCTCTCCACTGTCTGAGCAGCCCCTGCCTCGTACACCCCGGGTGTCTTTTGCGAAACAATGCTGCCGGTAATTTTGCTCTGAATTGCTGGCACTTTATAACTTTGACGGTCGGATGCGGATGCACACGGCAACTAATTAACGCGCACATTTCAAATGTTATCGGTCTCATATTTGTAAAAGTTAGAGCGCCTAATGTCTCCGATCAGGGAGACCGGGGGTGAAGGACAGCAGAACAAAACTAGCCAGCGTACAGGAGAGTCTCCAGTTACAGACGCAGGGGGAAATCTTCAAAATAAATAAACAAACACAGCGTGAGAAACAGATGGCACACTGCAGGCAATTAAAAGAAGTGCAAGCAGAGCGGACTAAAACTGTAGTTAGGCGCCGCTGATTCGGGACTACACGGAAGTTACCAAATGATCAACAGCCAACAGAAAGGAAGATAACAACAGCAATGCCACAAGTACACCAATAGGAAGCGGAAAAACAAATTACATGGAATTTAAGCCAACATACAGATTACTTTATGTCTCGCTGAGACAGCGCATGCAGCGCATGCGCTGCCAAGGCGAGACCTAAAAAGGAAGGTGTGGGCATGGCAAGTAGGTTAACTTGCCATGTTGAAAAGGCATTGAGGCTAAGACAGTCGGTCCATGACCCCACAGAGATGGGCAGATCGGGCAAACCTTGCAGTAGCCCGGTCAGCACTGGGGAATTAAGTTGCTCCTCTCGTAAGATCAAGAGCACAAGGAAGAGTATCCACCATTTTGGCCCGTAAGGTCATGCTCTCCTGTGAACTACA
Organism: Calotriton arnoldi; assembly: GCA_963921515.1. NCBI lineage: Eukaryota > Metazoa > Chordata > Amphibia > Caudata > Salamandridae > Calotriton > Calotriton arnoldi. Next base: position 1,487,008 of record CAWUFW010004275.1, on the reverse strand, counting down.
GTTTAAACACAATTTAGACATACAGTGCATAGTGAAGTATTCCATGTCACCATATACCCAAAAGAGAATGGTGCAGTTTCCTTTGACGTACCAATGACTAATAACAATTTAGTCCTGTAGTCTAGGCCCCCTCTGTTATAGTACCACATGGACACAGATATCGTATTGTGCTAGACAACATTTCTCAATCAGCCTGCTCATATGCACTCACATGTGTCACCTGCAACCTGCTCAGAGCCCCTTTCTGCAGCTGTACAGAGCAACTGAATGTATTTTAAAAGGTGGGTACTGGAGGGTAGAGTTCAAAATAATTTTACCGAGGCAATTATATTGGGTAACGCTTCATTAGATATCACATGCTACTAAGGTCCAAAAAACAGATGTCCAGAATACACTTCCTTAAACTATAAGCTTCATTTAGAGTGTGCAGACAGCCCGTCACCCATCAGAGTGGCGGAGATGCCCACTGCCCATTATATTTGGAGATTGCTACCACACCTGGGAAAATTTCTGTCCCTTTAAAGGAACTGCTGCCACGGCAGCTCCTCAGAAAGCACTAAAGGTTTGCTGAGAACTGCAATGTTTTAGTCAGCCGCTACACAAACATTTTTGTTTTTCAAAAACAAACTCTCAAAGCAGGAAATAGTTTTTCAAATACAAAAAACTAATAACCCTAACACCTTGGGACTTTTCTCCCAGAGAGAGGGGGTCATTTTACATTTTTATCTGTTTGGGGTTGCCAGGGTTTCACTCTGGCCATTGGTGTAGGTTTCCCTCAGCAACGTCAGCAGGGGCACTGCCGCCAGAAATATGAAAGTCTGCCCAACTCAAAATAGAGTGAGTGGACTGCCAGTTTGGCTGACAGGGCACTGTGTCATCTTTCTGGCAGTGTGCCCTCTCAGCCAAACTCTAAAGTGGGTCATATGTATGTATCTATCCATCTGTCTAATTCTGCTTAGCTCTGTATGTACGTACGTCTATTTACATCTGTCTGTCTATATCCAAATGTCTCTCTCCAACTATTTCCATATGTTTCTCTGGCCATCTCTCTATATGTATGCCACTCTCTGTCTATCTGCCTATGCCTAGCTACCTAACTATTTTTAGTTTTTAGCACATAACTGGCATCATTGAGTCAAAAAATCAGCAGAATCTTAGCAAAACAGCCTACTTACAGAAGGCCTATAGAAAAAGAAATGTTATCAGAGCACAACAAAAAACCCAAATAGCTTTCAATCTCTCTGAGCTGGAGGGGCAGACTGTTTCACAACATAAAATGTCATTGAGAATAAGGTGCGTCCTCCAGTCATTCTTTCTTAATTGGAGGAATGCACAGCTCTGGTTGGTTTTCTCATCGCAGAAATCAGCAGGGAGCGTACTTTTGCAACAACCTTGTTAATTCAGATATTTTGTGTCCTTAGAAAGAAAATCTGAGAGCCATATATGGACATTTAAATTGCATTCCTTGATCCATGGGCGGCTAGTAACAGGAAGTCCCAGATAGAGACATTTACAATAATTGATTTGAGGAAAAACACATGCTGTCATAATTTGTGCTTGTTTATTTCTGGGAGAAAATAGAAGACTGTTTGCTCAGCAGATAAAGTGTTTAAAAGCAAGATCTTGCCATAGCCTTAACTTGGGCATATATTGAAACTTCCTGGTCAATATCGGGGTAGTCAGCCACAGTGAATATTGCCCCAGTTAGACTTGTTATTTTCCAATATCAGTCGGTCAACGTAGCCTGTGCTGAACTTTAAATAACGGATGGACGGCTGCTAAGCAGCTACATGAATTTGTTGTGGAAGCGAGGACACTTCTGTTCAACCTGATAATTAAAAAGATATATGCAGGCTATAAATTGTAAAAAGAATGGAAACAGAGAAGATACCAGCAGTAAACCACATGTCACTTCCAAGTTGTCTGGGGGAGTGACAGTGCTTGAAAGTGTTTGGTCAAAAAAGATTTAAAACAATCTACCACTTGGACTCTGATTCCTCTTTTACCCAGCCTCTAAAGTGGAATGCCACAGAGTACTATATTGTACATGGAGCAGAGATGCAGAAGGTTCACTCAACTAGAATAGCATGGATTTCCTCTAGGGTAACCACTATGGTCGGTTCAATTCCCCATACTGGTTGAAATCCTGTCCGCCATTGCTTCACAAATATTATGTCATCAAACTTGGTAGGTAGCTGTTTGGCCACCATCATCTCAAATAAATTCCTGAAGGCTGAAAGATGACTGGCCAACAACTGCCAGTGAGGCTTAGACTTAGAGCAGATTTCTTCAAGACAAGAGAAGCTCGGCAATCTGCCAGTGGTCCAGTGGAATAGTAAAACTGTGTTAAATAACTGCTTACAAAGCTCAAGTTAAAAGGTGCCAAGACCCAAATAACTGTCTTCAGGCAGAAGTAATTGAAACAACCAGATATATCCCTAGATATATCCCTAGTGATGGAGGTCCCTAAGGAGTGAACATTTCAGAGAAGAACCCTTACTAAGTTTCCAGGGAAGAAAGTAGATTAGGTTCCAAAGAAAATATTGATTTTATAATTCTCTCTTATATCTTCTTCAGCTGTGAGGTGAAAAAGTTAGGTAGTTCATCACAGAACAATAGAGAGCACAGAAAAGTGCTACACAGGTTAGAAAGAACTGACATTTTTATAACCAGAAGAATTTAACTTTTCTGCATCAACCCTTTTGTTGCATAACTGTTTAGTTGTACTGTGTAAGATATTTTTATTTTGTGGGTGGGTAGCTTTCTAGGCCTGCTCAGCCCATCTAATTTTCAATTTAGTCTCTCTGGGTATCAGTGAATCAAAGATTTTGAGTTCTGGCAATTCTAGGACATGATTTTTTACTGAGACTCTGTTGTTCAGAGTATCACACATATTGCATTCACTCTTGCTAGTGAGATCACAAAACTCACAGAGTACCTTCATAGTGTCACTCAAGTTTATCCTTCTACATAAATGAATCAAAGGTGTCACTCTGTAAGAAAAATAAGAATGTCCCTGATACCTTTTGAGTAATGGGGTCATTTGGTATTGTTTGTACTGTTCGGGACCACCAGGTTTTTCCTTGCAATCCTGAACAAACAAAAAAGTATGACAGACTGTCCACTTTCAATAGTGTGAATGGTATAAGGTTTCCACTGACAGAGCCTGTGTGGTGCCACCAGCTGAAACATAACAGTGTGCTCAACTCTAAACAAAGAGAGAAGACCATAAGCTATGCAGAAAAGTACTCTGCCACATTAGTTGCAAAGTACTCCATCTGCCAAACTGTAGGGAAGTTGCAAAGTATCCTGAGGTAGGTATGGCTCCCTCAATGATTGGGGAGATTCAGCCAGCCTGCCCCACTTAGAGGCAGAAGGCCTGACTACTGGGAAAGATAAAAAGAGTTGTATGGACATGAAGAAGATTGAGTACTCCCTCAGGGAATCAAGAGCTAGGCATCCATCTTTGGCTATAGCAGATGAAGAAACTATGTAAAACCTTGAAACCTTGAAAACATCAGATACTATTCCAGAGTCTCACGGTTGTTGTCCCAGAAACCCTCAAACCCTACTTGCCTCCAGCAGTGTATATCATCTCCACTGGAGCGATTTTTGTGGGTGGCATCATCATCGGGTTCTGCACCTGGGCACTTGCTTCCCCAGGTGACTGATGCTTCCAACTGGAGGGAGGGTAGCTGGTAGGAAATACTGGTGGGATCCGTGCAATTAATAAAATTACCTCCTATGCCTAAAAAAAGGGTTTAATATGGAAACAGAGGGATAGGGTTAAGGTTAAAAACAGTGTGTGGCGCAGTCGGATGAATTACTTATCCTTGGCGTCAGGCAGAATGGTCAACATGTTTCAGCCAGAAAAATGCCTCTAGGGGTCAATGGCCTTCATCAGGACTGTAAATGATCAGATTCCTAATCTACTTGGTATTCTGATAAGTTCATTCATTTACATTCCTTCATTCTTAACGAATTATTGCTGCAGGTATATTAACCTGCAACTATGGAAGATAAACAAGAAAGGAAAAAAGTATAACATCTACAGGTTTCTCCTCATACTTGTACATTTCCTTCGCTCCCCGATGAGTGACGGTATTAGCATACATATATCACCCTGGGAGTGCTGATTACAGTGTCCCGCACCACGTCAATCGCAGGTGAGAGGCATACATATCTTTTTGAAGAGTGCCCACCTAACAAAATTTCATTTTTACTGGGAAATTAAAAAATCAATTGACAGGCGATTTATTAAACTAAATGGGGATAGTCTTGGCCTAGGACTTTTTGCATTACTAGAAATCCTACAGGTCATTAGATCCCACAATGGCTTTAAGCAGAGAAACATTTTTTTAGGAATACAGTTTAGTTACCTTTGCCATACAAAACAAATATATAGGCAATTAAGCAATCACAGAGTAAGGGGTTTCTGTCTAGTTGCAACTTTTGGCAACAAATCATGAACACTCTTCTGCCAACTAAATATGTTTGCCTGCCTAGATTCTGTGCCTTATTTCCCTTTATCAAATGTTAATCAGGAACGTCTCCAAAGTATGTCTGCTTACTCCCTGATCAATAAATATGGATAATGTGACACTACTTCCCCTCTGCATAACAGTTTGAGTAATATGGAACCTTGCTCTGAGGATCAGTGTCCCCTACTCAGAATGAACTTTATTACAGAGACATATTATTAAGCATTAATCACCCCAGGCATTCAAAGTTATTAGCAGCACTTTGCCATGCCAATCAATTGTCAAAGCAAGTAAGGACACTGGATGGCCTCTGGCATTTCTATTTATTAATGGCCCTAGTGCGTAAGGAGTTTTAATGGCGGATACACTAATGAGCCTAAATAGATCCAAACATTCATCAGCAGTAAGCCCCTATGAGTAATAAACATCAATGCATCAATTTTCACAGTTTGATGAGTAATAAGACACTATGAGCATTAATGAGCATCAATATTCCTATGCACTAAAGAAAGTGAATGGTGTCAAGCAATATAGAAAGTCAATGGTGACATCATTAATGATCTTTAATGGCCTCAGCTTTAGGCAGCCTTAATTGCCTCAAAGGGTAAAGAGCATTAATGGCCAGAAAATGTTTTGATCATTAACGGCTCCAAGTAGTAATGAGACTCAATGTTTCATGCACCATTGAAGTGTTTCGAAGAACCCAGTATTCATGACCAATTGCGGCCCCAGCACTTATGATCATTAGTGACCCAATGACATAATGAGCATCAATGTTTACAAGCAGTAATGAAATGTAATAGTGGCTGCATTAATAAACTTTAATGGACACAGGATAAGTGACCATTAAAGGGACAAGGTAGTAATGATTTCAACTGACTCATGGTAAACTTAGTATCAATAGTGTCAGGCATTCATGAGCATAAACATCCTTGAGAGAAATCTGGTTACTGGTTGGCTGGGTTGTGAGCCCTGGTCAAACAGCAGCCACAATACGTGTCAGGGTAAGACACAAACAAACCCCAAATTAACCTGTATTTAATCTCCTGGTAGCTTGGCAGTCAGACTTAACTTAGAGGCGATGTGTAAATTATTTGTGCAACACTTCAAACAGTAAAACAGTGAAAACACCACGTAAAAAGAAACCCACCAGGTTAGAAATTTAGAGCAAAATTAAAAAATAAAACAAGACCAAAACGACAAACATCCAATCAGTAGAACCGTAGTTATGAACTTTTAAAGAATAAAGTGAAACATAGGGCTTAAAGCGCAAATTGTCAACTGTGGCTATCTGCTCACGCTGGACTGGGTCAAAGTAAAAAGCTCAGGATGACCACAATGAAGCATGGGTCGGATACAGTCTCAGATTTAGTCCTGCTGAAGTTTTACCTTCTCAAACTTTGTGCCAAGAGTCCAGTTTGCATTGGAGAGGGTCACAGGGAGCAAGGAGAGCTTCACGGGCAGTTACTGGCAAGGCGCAAAGAGCAGGCCAGGCACTGCTGACAGGTGGGCAGGTGCTTCCCATTGGCAGTCTCCAATGGGCTGTCAATGCTGCTGTGTACAGAGATGGACTGGCAGCGGGTTGTGCTCATTTTCACTGTGAGCGGCGCGGTCTCGTTGTGAAAAGGGCCCGTTTGTGGTCACAAAGAGCCCAAAAGCTTGATTTAAGAGCCTGTGAGCCACACCAAGGACCAGGATCTGAGTTCCTGACCAGGACCCGAGGGACACCACTTGGCGGCCAGGAACTCGCTGCAGCTGGGTCCAGGAGCTAGTGGGGGATTCTTTTATGTCCCTCAGGCCCAGATCAGGAGTCGAGCAGGCTAGCTCTTAGAATCATTCTGAGGTCCCGGATTAAAGATGAAGCTGCAGGTCCAGTTCTTCTTCTCCAAGTAAGAGGGCAGCAGGGCAGCACAGCAGAGCAGCAGTTCCTTCAGAGCAGAAGTTCAGCAGAGTGGCAGTCCTGTCAACAGAACAGCAGTCCTTCTTCCTGGCAGAGTATCCACAGGTCCAGTGACTGAAGAGTTGGTGTCAGAAGTCCTTCTTTTATACACAGTTGTACCTTTGAAGTGGGGAGAAGCTTCTAGAGGCATGCCTCTGAAGTGCACAGAGGTCCTGGCTCCAGACTAACTACAGGGGGCATGCAGCCGTTTGTGCAGAGACAGGACACAACCTATTCAAGTGCAATTAGGGCTGTGCCCAGCTCCTCCCTCCCATCTTGCCAGTGATGGCCCATTCAATCACACCTAAGCTCTCCATTGTGTGTGGCTGTCTAGGAGGAATACACAAAGCCAACTGTCAGCTACACCCAGTCATGTGACCCAGGAACAGGCTGCAGACACCAACTGGCTAAGGCAAGAAAATGGCAACTTTATAAAAGTGGCATTTTCACAATTGCAATTTAAAATCAAACTTCACTATAAGTTAGGATTTTAAATTGTGATTCCAGAGACACCATACATAAACTGGTTATCTCTTCCCATTTGGTAATTACACTTATAAAATGTAATAAGGCAACTCAAATGTTATCCTATGGGAGAGTTAAGCCTTGCAGTAGTGAAAAATTATAATTTAAATGTTTTTCCACTACGAAGACATGATAAACTTAGATACATATCCTTCTTTTTAAATACATTGCACCCTGCCCTCTGGGTTGTCCTTGGCCTACCCTAGAGGTGACTTATTTGTAATAAAATGGAAAATTGGGTTCGGCAAGCTGCACACACAGGCTCTGCAATGGAAGGCCTGAGACATGTGCTTCTTAAGTGGGTGACACAACCAGTGCTGCAGGGCCACCAGTAACATTTAATGTACAGACTCTGGGCACATGTAGTGCCACTTTACTAGGGAATTACAAAAAAATCAAATATGCCAATTGGGTATAAGGCATGTTATCATGTTTTAGGGAAAGAGAACAAGCACTTTAGCAGCTGTTAGCAGTGGTAAAGTGAGTCATAAGGTCAGCAACAAGGATGTCAGCAAAAACAGGAGGTCTGAAGGCAATAAGTTAGGGGAAATCATGCCAAGGATACCACGTCTAACAGTCCTTTTCACTCTCCTTCCAGCATTTCTAAGGGTCAGTAAAGGTTTTCAGTGAATATCAAACTTTGGGCAAGAATTCTCCATTTAATTTTGAGGTCCGCCCAGCCTTCCTAGGGGCATGCAAGTTGCTTGTGTCCTATTTCACCAAGTATTGCCAAAGAGCAGAGAGGAATTGTTATAGAGGTTTTTTTTAGTTTTTTACTCAATATTTACATAAAATTTCCATGGCAGAGCACAGCTGGCCTGATGTCCAATTACACCTGTGAAAAGGACACCAGAGAATCAAGAGGCTGGCTTTCCTCCTTCGATGAACCAGTTTGTGGCTCCAAGATAACTGCATGTTGTGACTCAAGCTGTTCTGTTATTGGAATATTACCTATGTCATCTGTGACAGCACAGAGCTCTGCACACTGTTTATTTTCTGAGGTCTGAATAATTGTCAGTTTGTTGCTGTCCTGCAGCTGCCTACGCGGGTTGGTGGTTTGTTGCTCTGAACAACTAATAAACTTATATGAAAACTTACACTGGATTGTTTCCTGTAATCTGGATCTTAACACTGGCGATAAGTGCCTGCTGAGGACAAGGGAGAGACTACCAGCTTCCTCTGTAACCCACGCAAACTATGGAGTCAAGATGGATTGTGTACTGCCTACATCTTTCATTCTACTGCCCAGGGGAAGAGCTGTTCACCTACCTGGAAAGTGGTGTAAAGGGCGCTTCCTGTGAAGTCTTGGATATCGTTGCATTCTTAGGAATCACCACGACACTGCAGCAGTTGAAGGTGCTTTCACTGCAGCACTCGCTGACTGAGTGGTGGCGTCATCTGGAAAGCCGCAGTCCATTTTTTCCTGGGAAAGAACTGATCCCTACGTCATTCAATTGGTGTGCAATGGCCGAGCAACGTTGCAATATGGAAGCGCTTCCAATGTCACATTGATATACTTTGCGTGCGGTGGCCATATTGGATCAGGAAGGGAACCAATCGAGTTACGCCGCAGAGTGGGCACGCAGGACGGAGTTCAATGCAGGGAAGAATTAAAGGCGCATGTGCAGTGGTTACCATGTTTGGATGCTTCTCAGATCTACGGTACCATGTGCGAGCACCTTTTCAACGCACACGTGTAGCACCTCATTTTTCCTTTGCACAGCTGTTCATTGGATTCGTGAATTGATTGAGTTGTCTGTGTATATGGGTTATTATATTTTGGGAAGCATCCTGTTCATGGTTATCCTGGGAGAAGAAAAGCACGTTGAATAGCATTGTATACGGAAATTTTGGCATCATTGCGAAGCATGGATGTAATGTCAAAGAAATGTGGTCAGGTTAGCTCAAAAGAGTGTTTTTGTCACAGCTTAACTGGCTCATTTATGCCTTATTTAGGTTAAAGGGATATATAAAGATACATGTTTTTGAGCTGCTTTAATTGTGGAAATTAGTTAATCTCAAGATGGAAAGGCAATCATGGTGGTTGCCAATAAGTCTCAGCCACCACAATTTATGTCTGACCAAAGAGAGCCTATCTTGCCCTGGAAGAGATGGAAGCAGTTATTTGACTCTTATTTACTCACAATTGGGAGGGAAATGTCTCTGCAAGTAGAAAGCAAGCTATTTTGTTGCATAATTTGGGAATTGAGGGTAGAAACGTGTATGAGAGTTTGAATGAGATTGTTATTGTTCAAGAGGAGGGTGAGCCAGATAATTTGTATGATATGTCAGCGATGATACCTGAGAATCATTTCAGCTCACAGATTAACACTGTGCTTGAACGGCATGCATTGTTCACAAGAGTGAAGGGGAAACAAGAACGAATTGGTAGTTATATAGCATCTTTAAAGACCTTAGCACATACCTGTGATTTTGGACAACTTACTGACTCTTTGGACAGAGATCAAATTATCAGGTGTACCAATAATATTAAGGTTCAAGAAAAGCTCCTCACAAAAAACCCTGATTTAAAAGAGGCCATGGCCATAGTAGAGAGCATAGAGAATATCAGTATATGGGTGTGTGAGATGAGAGAAGAGAAAGGGAAAGATACTCATAATGTGGAAGGAAATGCCTCTGAAACTAAAGCATCATGGAAGAGTACGGATAGAGAGGTTGACAGGAATTTGGATCCTAATAATACAGATGTTGACTGAAAAGTCTACTTACAGTGAGAATGCAAATCCTGGCTAGGGTTTTGGTATGAAATGTTTTAGATGTGGCAGTAAAGGTCATCTTTTCAATAGTCCAGGGTGTTTTGCAAGGTATGCCAACTGTAAAAAAGAGCATTATGCTCATGGGTGTCGTGGGGCTAAAATACAAGGGGTGAACTGTTTAGGGGAGGAAAATAAATTTATTTTCAGCATGATAAATTAGTTGGTGGGGATCCCTTGGAAATTCCGGAGTGTGAAACTGTAGTAGGTGGAAAAAAAATTGTGTGCTCACTGACTAGGGGTCACCTTATACCATGGTGCATGACAAAAACTGGGATGCAATGTTTGGTATGGACAAGTCTGAGCTACTTCCACCAGATATCAATCCAGTGGTTTATGGTGGCATGAAAATAGATGTCCTTGGATATTCTGTCATGAAGATCCAGACTACTGACTGTGATACTGTGGGGAAAATGTATGTGGCCAGGAGGGGTGACAATCTGTTCGGTTGGAGGCATCAGAGGGACATGGGAATAACTCTAAATCCCAATACTTGGGAAAAAGTGTTGTTTATGTCTGCAGATGGGATGTCTGATGATGTATGCTCTAAGTTTCCTAAAGTATTTGGCAGTGAGCTGGAATTACTTAAGATTTTTTAGCATAATATTGTTTTGAAGAATGGTGCAGTGCCATTTGTGTCGAAAGTGAGGAAAGTCCCTCATTTGATGTTGGATTGTCTTGAAAGAGAACTGGACAAATTGTTGGAACAGGGAGTGATTGAAGAAATAGAGTGGTTGGAGTAGTTTGCTCTTGTCGGTTTGGCTCCAAAAGATGGTGGAAAAGAAATTAGGATGTGTGTCAATCTACCTGGTTTGAATAAACACCTTTTCACCAGATATTTTGGAGACATTGGCCTTGATAAAAAATGCAAAACTATTCAGTGTCATGATTCTGTCCTCTCTATACCATCAGGTTTACCTCAATACTAAATCCAGGCACTTGACATCATTTGTAGCTCCTCTGGGGGCTAATGGGTTTATTTGCAAGCCTTTCGGACTGGCATCAGCTGCTGCATGTTTTGAGAGGGTGATGAAGAAAGTTTTGGAATGTCTACCAAAGGTGTTATTTTTTCAAGATGATATCTTGGTCTATGGCAGAGATCAATTGGAACATGATGAAATAATATGGAAGGTGTTGGGGCGGTTGTAGGAGGCAGGACTGGTCAGTAAAAAGGAAAAATGTAAGTTTTGAGTAACATCTAGGACTTATTTAGGACACACTACTTCCTGTGAGGAAAAAAGCCCAAATTTGAATTTGGTTCATAGTATAGTTGAGGCACCTACGCCAGAGAATAAAGATAAGGTGTGTTCCTTCCTGGGATAAGTGGACTTTTGCTCAAAGTTTATTTCAAATTTTGCCAGTTTGTCTCAGCCATTAAGGTCTTTGCTTAAGAGGGGTTCCAAATTTGAGTGCACTGATGAATGTTCTGTAGCATTTGCAAAGATTAAGGGAAACACTGGAAGTTTACCGACTCTTGGACATTTTAATGCTTGCAAAAGAACAGTCCTGTCAACTGATGCTAACTTCATGGGTTTAGGTGCAGAGTTATCTCAGTTGGTTGATAGTGAATTGAAAGTGGTGGAATTGCATCTTGCTCGGTGAAAGTTGATGAGGAATGGTATTCAGTTACAGAGTGGGAGGACTTGGCTGTGTATCGGGCCACTCTTCACTTCAAATGCTTTCTAACAGGTTTACTGATCATCGCCCACTTTCCCAGATTTCTACATGTAGAGAGATGGAAAAGTTATCGATGCATGGAGGGATTATCAGAATACAATTTTGATGTAGAGTATGTACCGGGACCTAAGAATAATATTGCTGACTGCTTATTAAGATTGCCAATGGACCAAGATGGTGGAAATTATGACTGCACATTAGTTTTCTGGGTGTGTGGATGTGTGGTTGATGACAAAGAATGGTCTGATGCCAATTTAAAGGATACAGATTTCATTGGTTTTAAGAGAGTTCATTTTAAACTGTTGTCCAGAGAGCTAGAATTTTCTGTTAGCCAAAGAGGTTTTTTGAATGTAAAGGATAAACTCTGCATTGTCAAAGAGAAAATTTTCTGAGGAAATCATGTGGTACCCCCAGTGATCTGAGGGAGAAATTGATCAACCTGGCTCATGAAAGGCATTTGGGGAGACACTTGACTAAAACTAGGTTAAGGGAATGGTATTGGTGGCCGGAGATGGTTCGTTCAAGTAGAGAGAAACATTGCAGGCAATGTGCTAATAATGATAAATGCAAGGAAACACAAACTGCTCCATTATCCACGATTGAAATTCCATTGGAGCCTAGTATGGACCAAGTTAAGTTTGGATATTGTGGTCCTTTTGAAGTAATGGTCCACGATGAGCGGTATTTTTGGTTACTGGTTGATTACACCTCTAAATGGGTGGTCACCAAATGTGTGGTTTCAGTCAACACTAGGACTGTGATTGAATTTCTCATGGAGGAGTTCTCCCAGGAAGGTGTTCCCAAGTATCTGAACACAGACAATGGGGTACAATTAATTTCTCAAAAAATGTGTGAGATTTTCAAGGAACTATCAATTATACATCTTAAAACAGCTCTTTATCCACCTCATGCAAACGGTTTGGCAGAGAGTATGAATAAAATGGAAAAAAGTTGTGCTCTGGGAATGATATTTACAAAGAACTCTCTAAAAAATGTGTTGAGAGATGAGGTGGGCTCACGTAACACACCTACTAGTGTTACCTTGATGTCACCTTTTGCCTCATTGAGAGGTTGGAGACCATATAATAAACTCAATCGGGCATGGTGAATTTTAAGGACTGGAAGGAATAATGTGCACGAATCTGAAAATGATCTGAACTTTCGCAGAACATCACACCAAGTTAAGTATAAAGCCCAATTTGATGAAAGGTACCTATGCAGAATCAGGGCCAAAATCCAGCCCAACAAGGTAGAACCCCACAGAGAAGTAGTAAATCTGACCCTTTATGAGACCAACTCAACGGCTCTATACCTTTTCACTGAGTTTAGAGATATTCAAACTGAGGTAGACAGGATGCGCAGAAAGGGCACCATAGGGGAGGATACTGTTTGACCCTGAGTCTTCACAGAGAAGAGGTTCTTGGAGGTAGCAAAACCCTGTTATGAGATGAACCCAACGGCTCTATACCTTTTCACTGAGTCTAGAGATATTCAAACTGAGGTAGACAGGATGAACCAAAAGGGCACCATAGGAGAGGATACTGTTTGGCCCTGAGTCCAAGGGTGGCCCTTAGCGTATCTAGAGCAGACTTCTTTAACAACAAGTGGACCTCCGGAAATGGAATTCCTGTGTAGGGCCATCCATCTTGATGAAACAAAGGGAAATGGGTTTCATAGAAGAGTATTGAACAAAAGCAATTTTTTCAACTCAATTAACTTAGTCGATCATACGACCATTAAAGTGCACAGTAATAAATACATTAAAACAAATTTAAAAAATTGATATTCATATTAAACGCCATTAATATATACAGTAGCAAAATAAATTTGTCTTAAACAGTATCTGCTTATCGACCAGTATGCGCAAGGTGACTTTCAACTTCATGTTTCGAACCTACGCAATCAGGATACATCAAAAATTGACTAGTACAACATTATTTGATTTCTTCTGGTCAATATACAGCTTAGATCTGCTATTCAGTGACATCACCAATATTCCAATTTTATGCAATATTGTGAACAATATAAAACAGCTACAGATAAAAACATATCAATATTACATTATCAAGTCTATAAATACTAAGTGCCTCAATAATCGTCAATCCATGCTAACAGGTATTAATATAATAATAATACATTTATCTTCAAACAACTGCAACTCGTAATCATAAAGTGCTGGGTATCTCAGGCCATCAGCGTTCCTCTATAGGAGTTCCTAGGTTAACAATCATTTAAATCCTGGCGACACTTACAATTAAGTTAAGGCTGGAACCTCACGAACAACCTGGGACAAGAACTTCTGGTGCCTGAACCATACACTCAACAGAAATCTGCTTACAGCACATACAATGAGTACTGTGGTCTCAGATTTTAATATCCTTAGAGCCACCCTATATTGTCTGATTCCCAATCTACAACAAATGTGACAAATCCATTTTTGAAATGAGAATGATATTCATTACAGAAAAAAAGGATGTGTTCTATTGTCTCCAGTGCGTAACCACAAGCTGGGCATGTAGTTGTATCTGTGTTTATTTCAAATACATTAAATGACCTTAAGGGTAGACAGCCAAATCTGAATTTCACATAGAGACTTTCACCATAAGTGGTGAGATCTGGTCATTAAAAGGCTCAAACTCAGGAAAGGGTTTGATATTTAGAAACTCAGTGGTCAGACGCCCCGTTCAGCGATTAGACACATACAGTTCTTCTACGAATGCCTAGTACTTAGCTTTCACAGTGGCAGAATCATTCTTACTAATACATTCTGGACATTCCCACAAACGATTCAACCCCAGTAAACTTCACCAGAATTTTACATGGCGAAGCCAAGGGATCCGTTTGGCACCACTCAGATTTAAGACTTTTTTCAAAGATTCACGGTATTGACCTATCTCCGGAGTGGGCCAAATGTATAGCCAGTAGATCAGTGGTTTAATTGCAGCCACGTCACCAATTCTCTTCAGCCCTAGGTCAAAGAAAAGTGGAGTCAATGGAGTGCCAGCTGAGACAGGTATCAGGGACCTATCAAATGTATTTTCACTCACCACGAGCTTGTGCAAATCACCATGACCCCATAACTCTGCACCATATAATGCAGCATTTTGGGCTTCCATTCAGTAAATCTCCAGAGCAGGAGTAATTGACCAAGACTGCTTGTGAAAACGCAATAAGGATTTGGACTTATAGCATAGAGTTAGTTGGCTCTCATCTATTTGGGGATCCCAGCTCAGAGTTTCGGTTAACCTTACTCCCAAATAATCAAATTTAAACACCCTCTCAAGTGGTTTCCCCATTATTTTTACTGGTCTACATTTACCTTTCATTTTGCCAAATACCATGTATTTTGTCTTCTCAGCATTTAATTCCAGGCCCCTAGACTCACAGAATCCCAGAAATGTATCGATTAGCCTTTGGAGTCCCATTGGGGTCATGTATAGAAGTAAAGAGTCATCAGCGAACTGGAGGATTGGTACTTTTCTTCCATTTATCATTGGAGAATCGTTTTCACAATTCTGCAGTTTGTTTATCACCCCATTTACATAGAGGGAGTACAGTGTGGGCGCCAGGACACAGCCTTGGCGTACCCCTCGCCGAATTGGGATCTTGGCAGTTAATTTGCCGGAGTTCCTCCATCTAACCTGTGCATAGTTGTTCTCCTGCATCCTTATAAGGAGATTCATCAGTTGTTCTAGGGCTCCCATTCTTTTTAAAACCAACCAAAGCATTTCCCGTGGTACCAGGTCAAAGGCGGCGCAGAGGTCAACAAAAGCTACGCACAGTTTTTGCTTTTTTAATTGCATGTATTTCCAGATAAGTAAGATAAGCCTAAACACCTGATCACATGTACTAGTTTTGGTGCGAAAGCCTGCTTGGTAGGGTGACAAAATCTCATTGTCGTCCATTCAGGTTGATAATTTATCCAAAACCTGTCTGGCAAAGATTTTTTGCATGTTGCCTAATATGCTGATTGGCCTATAATTCGATGGGTTGGAGGCGTCGCCTTTTTTATATATAGTTATTATTTACCTCCTTCTCCAGGTCACAGGTAATTTCCCCCCATCTGCGACTGCATTGGACACAAAATTTAGGTAAGGGGCCCAGACAAGCGGTTCAGACTTATACAGATCACCCGGTATCCTGTCAGGCCTGGGGGCTTTCGCTGATTTCATCCTCTCAATAGCCTTAAGAGTGTCATCCAGGCTACAAATGGGACCTTCGCTTTCATCCCCCCTCCCCATATCATTGGATACTCATTCGAGCCGGTTATCACTACCACCCACATGGGGAATTGCTTCCCTTTTATCATATAGTAAGGTGAAGTGGTCAACCCACTTGTCAGGTTGGATAAAGTAATCCAGTGTAGTTACCCCTTCTAGACTCCCATGCTATACAATGTGCCAGAATGTTCAATTATCGTTACGCCTTGCAGCGGTCAACAAATCCTGCCAGTTCTTAACAGCCCAGGCACGTTTGGCTTTTTCTAGTGCTGTTTTATACATATTATGTGATTGGCCGATAGCTGTTCGATTGCCCTCTCGAATGAATGATTTTAAGTTAAACTTTGCCTGTTTACAGTCACGATTGTACCATGCACACTTCTTCCCCTCTCCTAATTTCTTCCCAGTAGGTTGTGACAGAAACACACCTTTCAGCTCCATGAAAAACCCCAAATGTGCGGTTATTATTTGGTCAGGCAATAGTGTGGCTGAGTCAAGGTTAGAGAAATGTTGTATAAACAGATCATATATTTTTGATTGAACGAAAGCATAGACACCCCATGTCAGGAAATCTGGGATATCAAGGTGGGTGGATACACTTGGCTAGAAGAGAAGGGACACCCCTAGTTGTTTAGAAACTTACACAGTATAACCTTTTTGGTTAAAACCTTGGAGATTAACTGTTTGTTTGATATATCTCTGAGTGTCTTCAAGTGACCGCAAACTGAATGATAATGAACTTATAGTCTGCTTTTTTATCATGCCTCTCTAAAAGAGAAATAATATATAGGGCCCTTACTAGATTTGGGGTCTTTTGTGTTATTGCATAATGTGATGTGCAACAGGGGTATTTTTTCGACTTCATTATCAGTGGAGGTTTGTGAGTAAGACATGACCACCTTTGTACTTTATCCACAGATGCCACAGCGGGGTGGATGGACCCCATATATTGACATTCAACAACTGATTCTCAGTTGGATGTCCGGAGATACTACCGAATGACTTTACTGGAATGCCTGTGGATGCTACCATATGCCACATCGTCTGTTTTATTGGGTGAGACTTCTGCATTATCTGTTATTGGGTGAGACTTTCCAATTTGGGAATTTCTTCATCTCCATATGGGGATTATCATCATGTGGCGATAAATATGTTAACCCACAAGGGTAGTCCTCTGCTTCAATAACTGATTATTTGACATATACCTTTGCAACTAGGGGTCGACAATTTCCTGATCCGTACCGACAGGCACGTGTATGAAATTTACCTGAGGAGATTACCTTTGAATACATTTTTGGTAGGTTGCCTTCACAGATTAAATATATATTTTTTGCTACTTAGTGACTAATTTTGAACAGTATTATAAATACGTACACCATTGCAGCTATTTCTGATCCAGGTTTTGAGAATGTTCTCTAACAACAGTCCACCAGGGTGGTTGATGCAGAGGCAACTTGATAGATACTAGGTTGTGCCCCTTATTATATCCCTCTCTAGCCTCCTCCCCATGCTAAATATAATTATGTTTAAGAATAAACATGCTATAGTCGCATCATTTGTAGATTGTACCACTGAACGTACAGATGCACGAATCATATACCAACCCAGCAACAAACTATTTGTAAGCAGCAGTTTTACATTAATCATATTGGGATGATATGAGATGTGCTTCAGTGTTATGAAATGTAGTCCGCATTGTGTTTTTCTTCCCCCTTTTTTATGTGATTTGTATTTTTAACATGTAATTTGTTTTGTCTGTACTGTGATTTATGAGTATTAATGTGTTATTATTGGTCAACGTGTCTGTCCTTTTGTTGTCATAACGTGTTTTTTAATGTGTCATGAAACAAGCTATCAAATGGATAATGTTCTGTTTTGTGTCATATAGACATATGTATTTATGTTTGTTTATATATATATTGCCTTTACAGCCCTAAAGAAGTCTATTGCCATGGATGAAACGTGTTGTCTGTTTCTGCTGTAAAAATGGTGACGTAGATTTTTTATAAGAAAGCAAGAATAAAAAAGAATTGCATATACCTTGGCACTCTATTTGGAAATGTGTTCATATTGTTATTATTTGTGGTGCGCCTTTACTGTGTTTCAATTTGAAATGCCCTTGCTCTAGGGCTGCACCTTGGCAGAAGGTGCTGTTATTGTGTGCTGACATATACCTGACTTTTCATACTAAGAAGTGTTCAGGGATAGGTGCGACGAGCTGGGGACCACTGCCCTTTTAGTGTTTTTGGTATTGTGAAGGACCAAACCACACTTCCTGTCCCATTTGAATATTAATAATTGTTGCAGTTACAATGCTAAGGTTTAAGGACAGAGGCAAGGAATTGGCTCAGGATCTTTTTCCTGTACAAACAGAACAGGGTGGAAATGGACCGGGTGGCCCGACCCAGGAGGGACTTAGAACTAAGGTCCAAAAACTGAAAAGACTAAAGAAACAGGAGATGGCCAAATGGTGGGATGGGATCACACTCTAGACAATAACAAGATACAGATGGGAAAGAGGATTTTAATCTTCTTCACTTTCAAAGACTTACATAAGGAATCCTTAAATGAATGGGAGGAGAACATACAAAATGTGTCATGCAATATGATGCACACCTTGGTCAAACATGTTGACAAAAAAGTCAGCAAGCTACAGGCGGAAATAGAGAAAATGGAGAAGGAGATAGAATCTTTAGATTTGAAAGAGACTATATAAAAGAACTATGAAATTTTGGATAAGGTTTTTGAAGACTACCAATTATATATGCATGATAAAAAACTAAGGAAGATTAAAAAAAAACGATAATGACTATAAGATATGAAGAATATACACCTTTGCACTTAAGTATGATAATGTAAAGGTACCAGGTGAAGGGAAGAGAGGACGAGAGGAGACAATTGAGCTCATTTTCCACCACCCAAGGAGAAAGATACCAAGAGCAAAAGTAAAATTGTCTGTAAGAAGAAGAAGGAAAAAAGGGAAAAAACATCAAAGGATAAACAAAAAAGAGCAAAACGTCAACGCTTTGACCCTAATTTAATTTTAAATCTGTCATTGAATTCTGATTTGAACGCCATAAAGAAGGAAGAAGGACAAGTTGAATTTAATTCAAGGAGACCTCGATCACCCTTATTGAATCCTTGTGCACCAATTCCAACCTCACAAGAAGTAATTGTACTAGATCCAAGCTCTCCATCGATAGCACAAAGTAATTTGAATCCCAATGCCACATTATTTGCCTCCTCTTTAGGTAGTAATGTTATTTATAAACCTATTGGAACTGTTACAGAGGTAGGTGGCCAAGTTAATCACTTACTTTCTGTTCCTTTTACTCTAGATTTTTATTTTATTTTTGATCCTGAGCCGTTTATGAACAGATTCTTTCTATTGAGCTGCTTTGCTGAAATTCCTGACCTCCAAATGATCCAGAGTAATGATCTAGCCCTGGTTCAGGTTCAAAAACATAACAATTCTAGGGGAGCTAGAGTGACGTTTGGTTCCAAAGCGATTTTCTATTTGATAATGTCAAACAGTGATAAATTACGATGACGTGGTATCAATGTTCTTTTACCTGAAGAGGAATTAACTTTTAAAAAAGCGATTTATAATCGGCAGACTATCATCCATTCAGCTACCCCTACAAGGGACTTGCGCTACCTGGAGAGAGAGAGTATATTGCAGGGTTCCCTTGGCAAGGAGGGAAGGAGAGTTTCGCTCCTAACAGAGAAAAAGAATAATTATCTACTGTCTGTAGATGAGGAAGATAAGAAATGGAGTTGGGTAACAGGAGCCCTTAATACAAATAGATCCTTAGGTTTAAAACATGGGAATTCTTCCTTGCAAGGGTCTTAAATTGATCTCTTGGAACGCAGCCGGCTTAAGCACGAATGAAAATAAACATTTATTCTTGAAAGAACAGAGTGCTGATATCTGTATACAAGAGTCTTGGATCACAAAGAACTTGTCCATTGAAGATTATATAGTGCTGAGCCGTCCTGCACTCCCAGTGAACAGAGGACATGCTAAGGGAGGTATTGCTTTATTGCTTAGATCTAGTTTTAGATGGATATATAAAGTAATCTCCCATGCCTCCAACTTAATTCAGGTGATTAAGCTAGACCTTAAGGAAGACCAAGACCATTTAGATTCCCTGCTGATTGTACATGCATATTTACCTACTGACACATCTAACTATCATTTATTAAAAGATCTATTTGTTTTCATCTCCACTATTATCGAAAGTGAAGATTGTAGGCATCTAATGCTGGTTGGTAATTTGAATGACAAAGTTTCTTCCCACAGCATAAGAATATTTGCTAATGCCTCAAAAAATGAAGCCTTAAACATCCCCCCAGCTCAGTTCCCGAATAATAGTCGGGCAGATAAAAGAGGAGCACTACTACTTGAGGGTTTGAGAAGTTTAGAACTTTTAATTGCCAATGAGAGGTTAGGAAATGATATACCATCAAACTACACCCATAAGGCGCCTACTGAGAGAATTATTATTGATTACTTAATTGTCTCAGCAGATCTTTTTTGTAAGCTCTCAAGTATGGAACTTTAGAAAATGCTCTTAGCGATCACATGGTGATCTGCTCTACATTTGAGTTGACCTGTGCTAAGGTAGGCTCTTGGAATTTTAAGGATAGGAATTTTAAGGATAGTTCAGTAGGTTTTAATAAAAAAATAAAAAAAATGTAAAATACAACAAATGGTAGAATCCATTGGAATACCCTAGCTACCTCTAAAATTAAAGAGAACTTAACAGTTCTGATAGGAGATCAGCAGCATTTAGTAATGGCCGATTGTTACTCTCCTCAAACCGATTTATTTGAAGCCTACGTCACAATACAAGTACTTTGGCATTGTTATGTAAATCCTCGCATTTTCTAGCTAAACGGAGATTGCATTTTAACCCATTGCTTCCTATAAATAGGGAAATAAATAAATTAGTGAGTGTCCAGTTCCTGAATTTTTCCCTCGAAGTAAATTAAAAAATCTCTTAAAGAGGAAAAGACAGAGAAAAAAATGTTCCCTAAAGCAAATAAAGGAAAATCGTGAATGGGTACAGTTAAAAATGGCAGCTGCAAAAAATAACTCTAAAAGGTATTGGGAAATAATCACTGATTGTTGCGGTACAAGAGTAAAATCCCTCCCCATTCCTATAAAAGAAGAAGATTGGAAATTACATCTAGTAGAACTTTATTCTGCAAATCCGAATTCTTCTTGTTCTGTCTCCAATCTACCCTATTCTTTCAAAATCCATGAATCTAGCTATACGCCCTCATTAGGTGAAGTGGTAGGACTTGTTAAAAAAATGAGAGCCTCAGGAGCAATGGGTCCTGATGAAATCCCTATAACAGTAATTAGAAGGAACCTCTGTTGTGGGCTACGTACCTGACTCCGCTGTTTGATTTTTACTATTTGCAGGGGAAGGCGCCTCCATCTTGGTCCGGTAGTATTCTAATCCCTCTATATAAAAAGGGCTATAAACATCATCTGGGTAACTACCAGCAAATAGCTTTACTAGACGCGGTGGGGAAAATATTTGCACGTAGTATTCTTGACCATCTTACTGAATGGGTGGTGGAGGAGAAGGTTCTTCCTATAGAACTAGCAAATTTTAGGAAAAATCATTCCTCCCTGGATAATATCTTCATGCTGAAATTAATTGAGGAGAAGTACACGATTTTTCGTAGGTCAAATGTATATGTGGCCTTTATAGATTTCTCAACAACCTTTGATAAGGTAGGCCGGCCTTTACTGTGGAAAAAATTACATAAAATGGGAGTGCCTTCCCCCCTGTTATCATTAATTATTGCCCTACACTCACGAACATGGTGCCAGGTGCTACTTGGAGGAAATCAAGCCTTATCAACTGTAATATCCACAAAAAATGGCCTGAAACAAGGCTGTTTATTACCACCGCTATTCTTTTCTTTGTATGTAGCAGACCTTCCTGAATGCTTCATTCATTTAGAGGGAGATGCACCAAAGATAGGCGGCCGTCATTTTGCATGCCTTATGTATGCAGATGATATAGCAGTGATGGATCTAACCCCCAATGGGCTGAATACAAAACTGATATCATTACAGAAATATACGATGGCACAATTTGTGAAGATCAATGTTTCTATAAGTAAAGTTTTGATTATGAAATGTAATAGAAGCAGAAAATTATGTAATTTTAATTGGAAAATTGGTTCTGAAAAGCTGGAGCTGGTAGATTCTTTCCTCTATTTAGGGAAAGTAATAACGAGCAATACAAAGAATAAGCCTCGTATTGAACATAGCTCTTGTAAAGCGGTATCACATGCAAATGGCCTGCGTATTTTTTATAGTGCAATGGGCCGAAGACATTTTTTACACCTGCTTACTGTTTTTAAAGCACAAATCCCTCCTACTATGCTATATGCAATTGAATCTATCCCAGTAAAAGACTGGAGTTTCCTAGATAAGATTGAAGGCCAGATTTTACGCAAAATATGTAATTTTAACACACTGGTCTTAACACCTGCTACCAGATTGGAATTTGGCTTGATAAGCTCTTTTACTCAAGGTTTAGCCAGGATATTGTGCTGGGGATATCAGTTAAAGAATAGTGAGTCATGCACATTAAGAGGTTTCATATGTCAAGAAATTTTTGGAGGAACTATAGGTAAATATTCCGTTTCACGTGACTTCTCCCTGGCACTGAATGTTTTCTGTGCACAGGAAGAGTCAGTGATTTCCCTCCCGCTTCTAGAATTTAAATCTTTTCTAACAACTACAAGCCGTATGAGTAGATACAATAGAGATGTCTAATTCTGTAGTTCAAAAGAACAGCTAAAGATAATAGCCATGTCGAATACCCTGAGAATTCCCAGTAATACGTATCTTGGAACTTAGAACATGGTATTCGACGTTGGCTTATTCTATGCCGCATGAATCTCTTACCTTTGAATGACTTAATAGCAAATTGGTCACACTCCACGCAAAACTGAAAAAATTGCAACCTATGTAATTTGGGCACTCAGAATCTGGATCATGTCGTTGGCTTTGACCAATGTTCATACAAAAATGTATCAAAAATGTAATATCAGCTCGTGAATTTCTTTTTTATCCGAAGAATGAAGCAGTGTGTGTAAAATTATTTAATTTCTTCAAGGAGTTTATGAACATATTTTAACTTTCACTATATGTTATTTAAGCAGGCTTTCTTTTCAGATACATGGCTCTCTTCCCAATCATGCTTTTAAGTTTTGGGCCTTGGTATCTTGAAGGTTAAAGGAGTTTTAGAACTATTTTTAGTTTGTATTTTTGCACATGTTATGGCTGCTATTCAACTGCTCTTTGCACAACACAAAACTGGGATATATTGTGCTTCTAACTCTTGCTGCTATCTAAAATTTGATCTTATTAAGAAGCTGCTGTTGTAAAAGGCTGAATAATGTTCTAGAAATTTGCACATGTAACTGCTGCTATTTAAATGCGTTTTTGCACAAAAATTTGAATATATTTAGCTTTCAGGTCTTTGTTGTTAAAGGAAAATGTATTGTTTATACAAATATGTTGGTTGTTTTAGAATATTTTTCTGTTTTAACATGTAGCTGCTACGTGATGCACTTTATTTATAATTGGATCTATTAAGAAGCTGCTATCGTTTAGTATGGAGTCAAACTTGAGCTATTTGTTCTGGTGAAGGATTTATTAATGGTTTAGTAATTTGCTTGTCTGTTTTAATGATGATAACCCCTATTTTTCATCTCGCTCTCTGGGGCAATAAATTACATCCATCTGCTTGTGGACATTTTTATCTATACCATGTGAGGGAGAACTTAGGACTGGCTATGAAGGGTTTTGATATTTTAATAAATATTGAATTGAATTGATATAAGGACTGCAAGTAGCAGCAGCTCCATGACATTTAGAGGGAGTGGTACCTCATTAGATGAAACACATCATCCAACTCGACACCCTAGGGTCAGTCTACTTTTTAGTAGAGATGGAAAGGTTACAACTGGGAGTAAAAACAACAAGAAAAGAACAAAAATAAGAAGGGGTGGGAGGAGATGGAAAAAAGAAAAAAGTGGGACCCCCAGAGGTACAAACACGGTTCAAGAGGAATTAGATACATGGCCCTCCATGATCCTAGGTGACATAGGAGGCAATGCTGATGAGATTCGTACCACAGTGGCTCAAGAATTGGTGATTGTGAATCTATCAAGTCGCACTTTGACTAAGAATGAATAGTATGTACTTGGCAGGGGTTTGGGATTTTGTCCCTCACAAAATGGCAGGTTGATGTTTTTGTAGATTTGTATAAATGTACTCATTCTTTAAAATTAAAGGAACATTTCAATCGCAATCCTTGGTAGTTTGTCCCAGTAATTGCCCCCTCACCCTCCGGTTCAAACTGTGTCTGATTTAAATGACTTTCAGCTACTCATGTCCTTGCTTGCAGGAAGATGAACACATTGACATGATTGTATTGAGAGAAGATCTTGACATCACAGAAAATGTATATAATAAAAGTGGACTCAAGCTTTGCTCGAAATTCATACCTGGGGGGACATGGTAACAAAAGACTTTTATAAGTTACTAGACAATCCTAGTGGTCAACCTCAGAGTGGTTATAATTAAGGCCGGGCTGAAAAGTCTGCATTAAGGGACTTATATTCTGATAAAACTATTGTCATCAGAGAGGCAGACAAAGGGGGGAATGTTGTTGACTGCATCCACGAGATAAACAGACAGCTTGCGGATATCAGCTGCTACAAACAAATCACACACAACCCCATCAAGGCTCTACCTTCTCATATAAACATGAGATTGACTGATTGGTATGATAGTTGCCTAATAACTGACGATGAGTTTAACTATCTCTCAGTGAGGGATCCATGGTTTCCGTGTGTGTACAAATTGTCCAAGAAACTTAAATGAGGTTGTTTCCCTCCTGGAAGACCCATTATCTCAGGGGTCTCCCCACCTACAGAACGACTATCTGAGTATGTGGATACATTTCTCCAACCTTTTGTATGTAACCTGCCTGCATTCATACAAGATATAAGAACACACTCAACAAATTTGAAGATGTAACCTGGTCTCAAGATCTAATGTTCGTAACAATAGATGTGGCAAGTTTACATAGTTGCATACATAAATATTTTGGTACTAGGGCTGTTGAATCTTTTTTCCGAATGAGAACTGTGGACCATTTTGAACATAATGCCATGTTAGTGGAAATGATGGATATTATCCTCTCTAAGAATTACTTTCTTCACAATGAACAGTGGTATCAGCAGCTACAAGGTACCACGATGGGCTCCAGGTTTGCTCCCTCTTATGCCCGCCTCTTCATGGGCTGGTATGAGGAGGAGCATGCCTGGGTCAGTTATGCCTCTGCCTGGACAGATTACATTGTCTTTTGGGGGAGGTAACTTTATGATATCATTATGCTTTGGAAGGGCACTGTGGACCAGATAATGGCATATCAGGCTTATCTGAATGATAATCACTACAATATAAAGCTAACAATCAATAATAGTAGGGAAAGGATTGAGTTTCTAGACATTCTATTTCATGTAGAGA
The DNA here is from genome assembly GCA_963921515.1 of Calotriton arnoldi. Taxonomy (NCBI): domain Eukaryota; kingdom Metazoa; phylum Chordata; class Amphibia; order Caudata; family Salamandridae; genus Calotriton; species Calotriton arnoldi. Next base: position 1,461,821 of record CAWUFW010004275.1, on the reverse strand, counting down.
ATGGCATTGTACAGAGTACCATCTTCAGGAAAGCCACAGTCTGCAGTAGCACTCTTCATGCCTCCAGTGTTCACCCCATGTCAGTCATTAATAACATACCATATGGGGAAATAGTGCGCATCAGGCGGAACAGTAGCTCGGAGGATATGTTTACTGAAAACATTAAAAGCGCAAAACATTGATTCATGAACAGGTGTTATGAGGCAGGAACTTTGAACAGAGATGAAGAAAGAATAGGACAGATTACGAGAAGTGACAGCCTGATAAAGAGATAACAGAGGCAGAAAAGAAACAAACAGAACCACATAGCGTTCATTACATCGGACACCAGGCTTAGTAATCGAATTTTCAACATCCTAAAAAGACATTGGGGCTTACTGATGGAGGTCCCTGGGCTCAGGGACATCATTTCAACCAAACCGAAGGTGACCCTTTGCAGGGGCAAAACAATAAGAATTTGGCTATGCCCTAGCTATGTGACCATGCACAAAAGCATGACTTGGCTTCCCGGCCCTGTGAAGGGATTCTCCACATGCAGGGAGTGTAACGTGCAGACTGGGCAGGGATAACACAAAGTCTTTTTGTCGCACTACTGGGAGGACATATGAGATCCGACTGCATATAAATGGTAGAACTAAATTTAGCTGTGTGTGTAACAAGATATATGTGGGCAGCACTGTAAGACCCCTCAAACTCCGGATACAAGAACATGTCTGGGCCATAGAAAAGGTGATATGGGATACCCCTTGATCTATCACATGCAGGAACACCATACTGACAAAAATGATACTTGGTTTTATGGCATAGACCATGTGTCGCTGAACCCCAGAGGAGTGGACAGAGAACTGTCTTTGAGACAGAATGAAGCTGCTTGGATATGTCGACTACGCAGTGTAGAGATGGGGCACAATACTGATGATGAACGTCACTATTTTTTATGTGTGTTCATGAGTATATGGGTATAGGTGCCGGTCCGACAGGAAGTTACAATTCTTGCTATCTCCGTACTTCATGCGAATACTTACAAGATGGCAGACGCATGGCCATCACATTGTCTTCACGAAAGAATGAGTTTGGGTATATTGGCAACTTGCAGATGACAGGTGTGACTAATTTACATATAATGAGGGCTCTCAAATATAGAACATGGATATGTCCTCGGCTTCACTTATCTGGTACACGGGGAGTACCGGACACTTGCTCATTTGTGGACTACGTCATTAATTCTAGTAAGTGTTACAGTCGGATTCAGGCTGGTATAGCACCAAACACGGCACCTTGTTCGGTTTTGTCACTTTTGTATAGCTGGGATGGGCGGGCGGTCGGTCATCACCACTGATAAATTGCTTTTAGAAACACTAAGCTATACTCTCTCTCCCATTGGAGGTTGTTTGTGCAGGTATCATTTTATCATATTGCTCTCATTCACATGACCACCTTTTTCATCGGCACTGAAAATTGCTTTTAGAAATTCCAAGCGATACTCTCTCATTGGAGGTTGTCTGGACAAGTGTTGTTTTAGTATGTTGCTCCCAGTCACACAATCACCTTTTTATCTTTTCCGTGGTCAGCGTTTTCGGTTAATACCTTGGAGAGGAACTGCTTGTTTGTTATATCTCTGATTGTCTTCGGTCCTCTGCAAGTGACCGCAACTGCATGATAATCAACTTATAGTCTGCGTTTTTATGATGCTTCTCTATAAGAGAAATAATATATAGGGTTCTTACTAGATTTGGGGTCTTTTGTGTTATTGCATAATGTGATGTGCAACAGGGGTAATTTTTCGACTTCATTATCGGTAGATGTTCGTGAGTAAGACGTGACGGCACCTTTGTACCTTATCCACAGATGCCACAGCAGGGTGGATCACCCCCTATATTGGCATTCAACAACTGATTCTCACTTGGATGTCCGGAGATTCTACCGAACGACTTTATTGTAATGCCTGTATATGTTACCATATGCCACATTGTCTGTTGTATTGGGTGAGACTTCCCCATTATCTGTTATTGGGTGAGACTTCCCAATTTGGGAATTTTTTCATCTCCATATGGGGATTATCATTACGTGGTGATATATATGTTAACCCAGAATGGTGTTCCTATGCTGGAATCATATTAACTGATTGTTTGACATCTTCCTTTACCACCAGGGGGTCGACGATTTGCTGTTCCATACCGACAAGCATTTTGGATGATGACCGTTATCACATGTACGAAATTCAACTGAGGATATTACCTTTGAATATATTTTTGGTAGGTTGCCTTCACAGATTTGCTAGTTAGTGACTAATTTTGAACAATATTATAAATGCTTACAACGTTGCAGCTATTTCTGATCCAGGTTTTGAGACACAGATGTTCTCTAACAACAATCCACCACGGTGTGGGCTCTCTAATTGTAGAGTCAACTTAAAGTATACTAGGTTGTGCCCCTTATTATATCCCTCTCTAGCCTCCTCCTCCATGCTACATATAATTATGTTTAAGAATAAACATGCTATAGTGCCATCATTTGTAGATTGTACCATTGAACATATAGGACGCACAAATCATATACCAACTCAAAGAAATATTATTTGTAACCAGCAGTTTTACATTAATCAAATTGGAATGATATAAGATGTGCTTCATTGTTATAAAACGTAGTCCGCATTGTGCTTTTCTTCCCCCTTTTTTATGTGATTTGTAGTTTTTACCATGTAATTTGATTTGTCTGTATTGTGGTTTATGAGTATTAATGTGTTATTATTGGTCAACTTGTCTGTCCTTTTGTTGTTATAACACATGTGTTTTTTTAATGTGTCATGAAACAAGCTATCACATGGTTCATGTTGTGTCTTGTGTTATATACATATGTATTTATGCTTGTTTATATATATTGCTTTTACTGCCCTGAAGAAGTCCATTGCCATGGACGAAACACGTTGGCTGTTTCTGCTGTAAAATTGGTGACATATATGTTTTATAAGAAAGCAAGAATAAAAAAGAAGAATTGCATATACCTTGGAACTCTATTTGGAAATGTGTTCATATTGTTATTATTTGAGGGGCACCTTTACTGTGTTTCATTCTGTATTCCTTATGTTTCAGAGGTAAAGGAATGCTTGCACTGGGCATGAATGAAACTGGCACACTCCCGAACATTCCAAATATGCTGATGGATATGTACTGGTAGCGCTGTGAGTTTGCCTACACTCAGCTCATCCCTGGATTATGCAGACTTTGTTCCCTAGTAGCCATACACATCCTTACCCTGGTCATTCCCAGAGAAGAACTATCAGACTTGTACCAGCACCTGCTAAGGAAGAAGACAACCTTGCTGCATCAGACATTTGAAAAAAAAGAACTGCAATTTTTTTTGGCTGGGCTCAATACACGGACATTCCAGAAGAATTTAGACTGTTCTTGGACTCAAAAGTATCGGTGGGAGGGTTCTTACACTGTGCAGATGAAAGCCAATACCCGCTGGCTCCAAATCACCAGATGGGAAATGCTTAAAATGATGCACATCACTGAGCTCAGCCTTAATTCGATCAAGGAAGAACTGAGAGCAATCTGCCTCATGGTGATGCAGCATCGGTATGTGTAAGACTTAATGACTGCGATGGAGGGAGGGGTGTGTGTACCAAGATTTGTACGTCCTGCTGCATGATTATCCCAGGGAATGACCTGGATAGTGGGGCATTGACTCTTGAACTTTTGGAATATGTGTCCCGCGGAAAGGACAGTAAATCCTTCTGGGACCTGGTAAAGTTAATTATATCTAGGAACTCCCCCATCAACCCCCTTCTACAAAATAATATCTTGGGCACAGACTGGGTTAGCCTCTATCTACCACACTGAAGACACACCAATTTTGTCTGCTATCCTCTTCAAAAAAATGCAGAACTCTCCCCCACTTTTATTAACTCTGCAGGAAGTCGAGTCTGCCATCCATCACAGTAAGGGTAGGAAAGCCCCAAGTCCAGATGGAGTACCGATGGACTTGTTGAAATCCAGGCCCGAAATGTGGGGTCCTCTCATCACAAATACATTCAACACTTCTCTATCTACTACTATTCCTCCCTCATGGTCTACTGCAACGATAGTACCTATATTCAAAAAGGGTGACCGTATGTCACCCAAGTGCTATTGACATATCTCACTCATCGATAGCTCTATTAAAATCATCGGAAGAGTCATCTATGATCGTTTCGTCGAATGGACAGCTAACAACAACATACTCTCCCCCTTCCAATTTGTATTTTGGCCAGAACTAGGAACCAACGAACAATGTTTGAATCTGGCTCTGACTATTTCTAAATATACTAAGGCCAAGCGCTCCCCCATTTACTTAGCTTTCATGGATCTATCCACCGCCTTTGACTCAGTGAACAGAACCAAACTCTGGTTATGTTGCTGGATCAAGGCGTGGACCCCCCTCTGGTGAATTTCTTGTACTGTCTGCACTCAGACCTTTCAGCTCTGGTTTGTTTAAATTCCCATGGGGAGCTTTCTTTCGAATTCTCTCTGAAGAGTGGTGTGAGGCAGGGATGTAAATTTGCACCTTTATTATTTATTTTATATATCAACGGTTTAACAGCCTACTCATCTACTTCCCACCCAGACATACCCAGAACTGTAGGCTCCCCAAACCCCGCTTTACTGTACGCTGATGATGCGGTATTGCTAGCCCTCACTCCAAAAGCACTGAGACATCAGGTGGACTGTTTTGTTTCTTTTATGCACACTCTGAACCTAAATACTAACTATTCTAAGTCACATATGATGTCCTGTGGCCTGGGCGAAATAAGGCTAAATAAAATTAGAATTAATGGGCATGTTTTGATGACAGTTGACAACTTTTGTTATGTAAATTTTAGTTCATCATGGTCGTGGATTCCCATTTTGCTCAGGCCAGTGTTAAATTAAACAAAACCGCGGGTACAGTCTGCAACCTCATAAGACCGCAGTAGCCACCTACGGAGCTGGAGTCTGGGGTTTCAGTAAATGCTGTTCTCTTCAGGCCGAGAAAAACCATTTATTGTGACGGTTGCTGAGTTCACCGCCATCCACATCTAGTCTCATTACTCATTTTGAGTGAAACCAGGGTTTCATAGAGCATAAGATTCAGCTGGTGCCACTTTTATTATGGGTTAGTATTTGGTTGAACCCATCCGCTAAGCTCTGCAAGGACATTATATCTGATTGCCTGACGCTGGATAAGGCACGCTCCATACCCTGGCTGAGTTATATACAGGATACTTTTGGTTCCCTCCGTATATCCGGGTGGTTTACCAAACCCAGTCATATTCCCAAAAAATGCCAAGATGGAGGTGATAACACTATTTAAGGACTATCGAGCAAACATTAGGCTGAAACACGAGTTATACAAACCCTCGGTGTTGCATTATGTTAGTCTCTTATACACAGCTGAACCCCCTTTGTATCTGACTTTGGACTTGTCAAGATGGGAGCGATCACTTCTCTTCCGCTTCAGAGCAGGGACAATTAATGGTCTCTATTCTTCAAACACATTTTAGACCCAGAGGGGAACACAGTCTCTTCCTGTTCCTGTGATAATCATTCTGCACAATCACTACTGCACTTTATGTTCTTCAAATTGCACAGGCCAGCACAAAAGCACTTTCTGATACCCTTGTTACGGAGGCTTGGCCTCTGACATTGTTGACCAGCTGTCCTTCATTTACAATCCCTATGTTCACCCGAAACTGTTTTCACTGTCTGTGCCTTTCTGAAAGCAGTTCTTTGGGCTAGACACACCATGATGGGCTAGTCTGTCAGAATTTTATGTGCTTGTGGCTCAGTATATGGAGTTGGCAAAGATGTTGTGTTTACTTTTGGGGAGCACATAGCGGACCCTATTTGAGGTTTTTGTTCTCTCTCTATCCCCTCCTCATGCTTTTTTTAACTACAGCTACTGCCTATAACATTGAAATGGAGCTCTGAAATCTGACTTCGACTCGCACTTTTCTGCTCATTTCAAGCACGGTTATTTGATGTGTTGATGGACCCTAAAGTCCTTTACACACTTATTTTTTAACTGTTTTTAATGTATGATCATTTTGTAAACTTTTATGTGTGACTATAGCTATGTGCAATATTTCTGTGTACTTTTATGGGCTATTTTTTATTTAGACCGAATAAAGTTATATTGGATTGAATTGATTGAATTTACTCTTGCCACCCAAGCACCCTACCATTTACAAAGAGACATGCATGAGGAGGGAGGTGTCCCTGAGAAGTAGTGATTCTCGAATTGTTTCTCCTTGCTCCCCGGGTGACTGTCCGGATTGTGCACCTCACTGTTGCCGGTATTCACCATGTTCTTGTTTGTGTGTGGCTCCATGCAATTGGGGATTTCCTGCTGTAAAAACATAGTCCTCAAATTGGGTAGAATGCAAGTAACTAGGGAAGTAATAATTGTCAATTACGATGAACAACAGTCACCCAATAAAGTAACTTTACTGAAGTATGGGTTAGATAGTGTAGTGAAATGATACATTCATGCATAAAAATGAAATTGCATCTTTATTGACGAATTCGCCCGTTGTGAACTCCACGTCGATCCCTGACTCAGAAATACAGACCCAGGCCAGAGGTCACTGATTGTCAAATCACAGGTGGGGTGACATGTAGCCTACAGACAAATGCGTGAACAGGAAATCTCAGCTCAATCCCACAGATAGGCACAGTGACATCACAAAGGTCCAGGGAGATGGACCCCAATAAAGCACACATGGCTAGAGTGGTGCACACGTTCCCAAAACACCATAAAGTCAAATGCCACTTGAAGTTAGGAACACTCAGCCAATCAAGACACAGCTACAGTACACACAGTCCCCATACCAGACATCTGGACACGTTACCCACTGGCTGCATTGTGTCCACGTATGGTCTTGGCCCACCTGGATTCATCATTCAATACCTTAATTTATGGCTCCATAGACATAGATACACATTGTGAGAAGTTGGCCTGGCATATGCTGTCCACTAATTAAAGTGGGCACCTTGCACCAGTCCAAACGACCCTTATTGATGATTAGGTCAAAGATAACCTTTATGAAAGCTATCCTAGTGGTAGCTATGGAGAGCAACCTTCAGGCTTAATCTTGAAGGAATGTAAAGCAGCTTGTTTTACCAGAACAGAACCTCCTGAGTGACCAAATGAAAGGAGAACCACACAAGTGTTATATAAAAAATATGTATTTATTACTAAACACTCTCTACTAATCTCTATGTGAGATTAGAACACAAAGCACACAATACTTAATCAATAGAACGGCAGTAAATAGCACAATACACAGCGGGCTACAGGGGGAGACCGAACCCTATACTAAACAAATAGTATAACAACAACGACTTCACTAGACACAGTGCCTAGAGCACGTAGAATCGCTGGGACCCCAAGGAACTACCCAAAGGAGTGACACAGGGAGCCCACGGAGGACGGGTGCAGTGTGGGAACACGGACGCGAGCTCCGTACAACTCTATGGGAAAGTCGCGGTTGGAAAATTACAGTTTAAGGACACTTCGGAGAGGGCTTCAAGCAAACCCTTTGGAACATAGAAGGTTCTAAGGCCAGCACCCTTGTGAGTACTGAGGTACCCGTGTTACCTATCCCAGAGGAGCTGGGTGCATAGGGATCAAGTGGTGTCGGAAACCCTCGTCGGTTTCAATGCCGTGATGCGAAGAAGTGCTGCAGCCGGGAAGATGAAAAGTGTCCGGTGGAATCCAAGCCTGGATCCGAGGTGAGAAGAACCTGAAAGCAGAGGGGACAGAGTCTGGGTCACTTCAGGGTGACCGGGGGCTCGATAGACGAATGCCCACCGATGTCGGGTGCTTCAGGTGTGAAGATAGGATGTTTGACTCTGCAGCCACGGGGACCAGGAGATGTCGATGATGACCAAAGTCTGGAGGTGAGCTGTCCCACAAAGGATATCGAGTGCTGAGGGGTCAGTGTCCGAATTGAACACCAACAAGCCTTGGCAAAGGCAACCCACGCAGGCAGAGTAAACAGGTTACGGTGTGAACCAGCAAGGTCCAGGAGACTCTCCAAGCTACGGGGAGTCAGGGCACGTCTGGAGCAACCAGGGAAGCCCAAGGAAAATCAAAGTGACTCTCGCCAGGACCCACAGACCAACGGACCAGGGATCGCGAAGGGACCTCGAGCGGAATCACAAAGCACCAGTCCACAGAGCACTCGTGGAGTGGAGGCCGGAGATCTTTGGTGGAAATGCTGCTTGGGGTCAAGACTACACGTAGTCCAAAGCACAGCCTCAGGGATTGCCACAAAGCATATGCTGCTGCAAAAGTACACGGTGCACAGGGGTTCAGGTTGCACGGTCTCCATGAGGGATACTGGTCTCAGGATTGCTGAGAAAGTAGATCGACCTCAGGGACCCACCTCCTGTGTTGCAGAAATCTTTGGAGTCCTCAGGAGCTTGGGAGATGCAAACCAGTCAGATGCGTCCAGGTGCCTGCTGCTGCAGGGGACTAACTCCTTTACTCCAAGGGAGATTCTTCTGTCGTCCAGCGAAGTGTAGACCGTCAAAGTACTTGGTTTCTGCTTGCAGAGTTTAGTCCAGGTAAAATCCAAAGTCCTGTAGTCACGTTTCCCACTTTATACCCAGGGAAGGGGTTGGGCTAACTCTGGGGTCCCTCCTAGGGGAGGGTCAGGACAGAGGGGTGGTTACACCCATGTCCTTTGTCCAGTTTCACGCCAGAGCAGGAGCAAATGGCTCCTGCAACTGGTTTGAGCCGGACTATGCATGGGACACCAAATGTGCCCTCAGTGCAGACTTTCTGGCACTCTAAGAGGGCACCCACCCAGCCCCAATACACTAAAGCCTGTCTGGGAGGTGGTCACACCTCCCTGTGACAGGAAACCTATTGTCAGGCCTTCCTCTGCTCGAGCTTGGCTCAGCAGCAGGAGGGCAGACTCATGTCTGTGGCTGGCAGCATCCATTTTGTGCTGCCCAGGTCGAGAAAGCTGGTACCGAGTAGACCGGTGACCCATAGTAGTGGTTCTACAAGGGAGGAATCAATCAATCAATCAGGGAATTGTAAGCGCGCTACTCACCCGTGAGGGTCTCAAGGCGCTGAGGAGGGGGGTCGGCAGATCTGTTTAGCCAAAGAGCCAGGTCTTGAGGGTCTTCCTGAAGGTGTTCAGGGAGGGGCGCGTCTGATGTCTGCCGGTAGCTCGTTCCAGGTCTTGGCTGCAATGTGAGAGAAGGATCTTCCGCCTGCTCTGGCTCTGTGGATGCGCGGGGTTTCGGCCAGTGCGAGGTTGGAAGATCGGAGGTTTCTTTTGGGTACGTGGAAGTTGATTCTGTCGTTGAGGTATTTGGGTCTGTTGTTGTGTAGGCATTTGTAGGCGTGAGTGAGGATTTTGAAAGTGACTCTTTTCTCCACGGGGAGCCAGTGGAGACTTCGTGGGTGTTGGCTGATGTGTTCGTGTCGGGGGATGCCGAGGACGAGTCTGGCGGCGGTGTTCTGTACTGTCTGGAGTTTGCGGAGTAGGGACTTGTTGATACCGGCGTAGAGTCCGTTTCCATAGTACAGTCTGCTGGTGATGAGTGCGTGGGTGACTGTCTTCCTTGACTCAGGGGGGATCCACTTGAAGGTCTTGCGGAGGGTGTTGAAGCAGCTGGAGGTGACGGCATTGACCTGTTGGTTCATGGAGAGTGATGAGTCGAGTACGATGCCGAGGTTCTTGGCGTGGTCTGAGGGGGTAGGTGGGCTTCCGAGGGCGGTCGGCCACCAGGTGCTGTCCCATGCAGAAGGGGTGGTACCGAGGACGAGGACTTCTGTCTTCTCAGCGTCCGCAGGTGATGTTCGTGGGGTCGGAGAGGAAGGGTGGGAGTCTGATCCTTTCGCTTCTTCCGGTGAGGAATGATCGGATCCAGTCCAGGGCTGTTCCTTGTATGCCTGCGTCGTGTAGTCTGACGACTAGTGTGCGATGGGAGACGGTGTCGAAGGCCGCTGATAGGTCGAGTAGGATGAGGGCTGTGGAGTGGCCTTGGTCCAGGAGGGTGCGGATGTCGTCTGTGGCGGCGAGTAGGGCGGTCTCTGTGCTGTGGTTGCTTCGGAATCCGGATTGGGACGGGTCGAGGATGGCGTTCTCTTCAATGAATCGTGTCAGTTTCCTGTTGACTGTTTTCTCTGCAACTTTGGCTGCGAAGGGGAGGAGCGAGATGGGCCGATAGTTCTTGAGGTTGGTGGGGTCAGCTGTGGGCTTCTTGAGCAGGGGTCTGACTTCTGCGCGCTTCCAGTCGTCTGGGAAGGTGCCTGTTTTGAAGGTGGTGTTGATGGTGCGTTGTAGTTCGGGTGCGATGGGGGCCACGGCTCTGTGGTAGATGTGAGGGGGGCAGGGGTCGGTGGGGGCCCCCGAGTGGATGCTTTTCATGGTCGAGGCGGTGTCTTTGGCCGTGATCAGTGTCCAGTTGGAGATGGTGGGCTGGCTGGTGTTTCTGGGGGCGGGGGCCGTCTGTGGCCTGGTGGATGGTCGATGAAGTTGTCGTAGAGGTTTTTGATCTTGAGGTGTAAATAGGTTCCAAGCTTGTCGCAGAGGTCATGGGATGGGGTGATGTCTGTGGCTTCACAGCGTGGGTTGGTGAATTCTTGAATGACACTGAAAAGTTCCTTGGAGTTGGTGGAGTTGGCCAGGATTTTGTTGTGGATGAAGTTCCTTTTGGTGGCTCTGATCTGGTTGTGGTAGTCCGTCATGGCATCCTTGTAGGTGGTGTGGTTTTCGGTTGTCTTGGTGTTTCTCCAGTTCTTCTCCAGGCGTCTGCAGGTGCGTCTGGCTTCTTGGAGAGTGGTTGTGAACCAGGCGGCTTTCCTGGGGCGTTGTCTGTCTGGGTTGCGCAGCGGGGCGAGCTCATCTGCGCAGTTGGAGATCCAGGTGTGGAGTTCTCTGGCTGCGTCGTTTGCGCTGTTTGCGTTGGGTGCCCAGGTGTGGTTGTCTCGGTTGAGGGTGGAGTTAAGTTGCTCGTCGGTAACCTTGCTCCAGTTCCTTCGTGGTGGGCGTGGGGCTGGTTTGGGTGCCTTGGGTTTGTTGATGGCGAAGTGTACGCAGTGGTGGTCGGTCCGTGGCGGCTGCGTTGTGTGGCTGAAATGGATGCTGTTTCCTGCCGCAAAGATGGGGTCGAGGGTGTGTCCTGCTCTGTGGGTCGGTGTGTTGACGAGTTGTTTAAGTCCGATGCTGGCAAGGTTGTCACGAAGGATAGTGGAGTTGGGGTCGCTGGGGTTGTCGAGGTGGAAGTTCAGGTCTCCAATGAGTATGTAGTTTGTTGAGGTGATCGCGTGGGGTGCGATGAAGTCGGTGATGGTGGCGGCGAAGGGTGTTCGGGGGCCGGGGGGTCTGTAGACCAGGGTTCCTCGGAGTGTGGCTTTGGGGGTGGTCTGGATCTTGAAGTGCAGGTGTTCGGCGGAGGGGAAGGTTTCGCTGGAGGTGGTGAGGCGGAGGGTGCTCTTGTGGGCGATGGCGAGGCCCCTCCTGGGTGGTTGGGGCGGTCTTTCCTCTGGATCTTGTATCCGTCTGGGATGGCGGTGCTGATGTCGGGGGCGGAGGATGCGTTGGTCCAGGTCTCTGTGAAGAAGGCAATGTCGGGCGAAAGAGAGTCGAGTAGGTTCCAGATTTCCATGGCGTGTTTGTGTAAGGAGCGTACATTGAGGAGGATGCATTTTAGGGTGTCGCCGGTGCTGGCGTCGGCGGTGTTGGAGGCCGGGGTGGCGGTGAGGGTCTGGCGGCAGTGGAGGCAGGAGAACTGGCCGTGGGTCGTGTTCAGCGAGGCCTGTTGGCATTCTCTAAGTCTTCCAGGGTTGAGTGCGAGGAGGGTGGTGGTGTCGTAGCGATGGGTAGTGGGAGGTCCAGGGTTCCTGGCGCTGGCCACGGTCGGGTCGTGGACGGGCGCAGACGGGCTTGCCTTTGGCACGCCTATGGCGCACCTATGGCGCGCCCGCTGCGCGCGTCCGCTGCGTGACCGCGCAGCGGCTGCCATTAAGTAGGGGAGGTGGGAGGGGGGAGAGGCTGGGAGGCGGGAGTAGGGGAATTCCGGGGGGAAATTCCGGAGGGGAAATTCCGGGCAGGAATTCCGGGGGGAGGGGCCGCAGGGGCACCAGCGGCAAAAGGCAAAAGGAACAGGCAGGCACGAGAAAATAAAAACAGTGGTGGAATTAGAGCAAGACACTGATGGGCACAATAACAGTGGCACAACAGGAAAAAAATTAAGAAAAAAAGCGGCTGAGAAAGGTTACGGTGGTTGTAGGCAGTCTGGTCCCAGTTGGAGCGGGCAGCAGGCGCAGGAGCGGGCAGCAGCCTCGAACCTCCCAAGGAGGAGGTCGGGGTCTGGAGGCAAGAGACGGCACAGCGGAGCAGTGGGGAGAGAGTGGACCTAGACCAAGGGTCGGAGGTCTTACTCGCGCTCCCCCGCAGCGGCTGCCATTAAGTAGGGGAGGTGGAAGGGAGGAGAGGCCAGGAGGCGGGAGCAGGGGAATTCCGGGGAGAAATTCCGGAGGGGAAATTCCGGGGGGGAGGGGCCGCAGGCGCAGCAGCGGCGAAAGGCAAAAGGAACAGGCAGGCACAAGAAAATAAAAACAGTGGTGGAATTAGAGCAAGACACAGATGGGCACAATAACAGTGGCACAACAGGGAAAAAATTAAGAGAAAAAGCGGCTGAGAAAGGTTACGGTGGTTGGAGGCAGTCTGGTCCCAGTTGGAGAGGGCAGCAGGCGCAGGAGCGGGGAGCAGCCTCAAACCTCCCAAGGAGGAGGTCGGGGTCTGGAGGCAAGAGACGGCACAGCGGAGCAGTGGGGAGAGAGTGGACCTAGACCGAGGGTCGTACCTCCCACACCAGTTACTGATGTGGAGGTATGATTCCAAGGTGTTTGACACCAAATACGACATGTTTCTAAGCAGCCGTTTTAAAGTTAGCATTTACCGCGAGGTTATAATGCACTTAAGTATATATGGTTGGCTGCATCACAGACAACCCCGGAGAATAGGTTCCGAAGGCTGCAGAGGGGCTCTGCTCATGCAGGGGCACCCTCTCACACAAAACCCAGCACCCTGCCTTCAGGATTGATAAGGCCTGCCATAGGGGTGACTGACAGGTTTATATGTGTAGTGATTTAGAATAGATATAGGTAACCTATATCTAAGTAAGGGGTGCATGCACCTCCTTACACAGGCTGCAGCAGCAGACCTGTGGTGTCATTTTGAATGGCCTCTCAGGGGTGGCACAATACATGCTTCAGCCCCTGGGAGGTCTCTGGGGTACCTATGCCCTGGGTACATGGTGTACCATATACTAGGGACTGATAAGGGTACCCCAGAATCCAATCTGGAGTGTACCTAAATTACATGCAATCAATGTATAGGAGAAAGCAGATAGACTGGGGTCCTGAATAGCAGGATCCCAGTCAGTCTAAGTCAAAAACAGTGATACATCAGCAAAAAGTGGGGGTAACCATAAGAGGCAGAGCCTACTCTCCTACACAACCCCCCCCCCCCAAACGCAGGGACATTAAACTAACCTTGACCAGTTGAGTCTTCATGTTCTAAGTGGAAATATCTTGAGAGTCTATCTGCATTGGCATGGTTACTCCCAGGTCTATGTTCAACTGTATAGTCCATCCCCTCTAGGGAAATGGACCACCTCAAAAGTTTGGGGTTTTCACCCTTCATCTGTTTTAGCCATAAGAGGGGCTTGTGGTCTGTCTGAACAATGAAGTGAGTACCAAACAAGTATGGCCTCAGCTTCTTAAAGGCCCAAACCACAGCAAAGGCTTCCCTCTCAATAGCTGGCCAACGTTTCTCTCTGGGGGTCAGCCTTCTGCTAATAAAAGCTACTGGCTGATCCTGACCCTCTTCATTCAGTTGTGATAACACAGTCCCTGCCCCCAACTCAGATGCATCAGTTTGAACAATGAATTGTTTGGAATAGTCAGGACTTTGCAGAATGGGAGCAGTACACATGGCCTGCTTCAGGTCATCAAATGCCTTTTGACAGCTAACTGTCCACTGAACTTTCTTAGGCATTCTTTTGGAAGTTAGATCATTCAAAGGGGCCACTATAGATCCATATCCTTTGACAAACCTCCTGTAATACCCAGTCAGGCCCAAGAAAGCTCTGACCTGAGTTTGGGTAGTGGGAGCAACCCAGTCCATGATGGTCTGGATTTTTCTCTCCAATGGTTGAACCTGACCTCCACCTACAAGGTGGCCTAGGTACACAACCTTACTCTGCCCTATCTGGCACTTGGTGGCCTTGATAGTGAGGCCTGCTTTTCGCAGGGCCTCTAAAACATTTCTCAGGTGGACCAGGTGATCCTCCCAGGTGGAGCTAAAGACAGCAATGTCATCTAGATAAGCTACACTATAGTCTTCCAGACCTGTAAGGACTTTGTTCACCAACCTTTGAAAAGTGGCAGGTGCATTCTTCAAGCCAAAGGGCATCACCACAAATTGGAAGTGCCCACTAGGGGTTGAAAATGCTGTTTTTGGTTTTGCATCCTCAGCTAATCTGATTTCCCAGTAACCAGCTGTCAGGTCAAATGTACTCAGAAACTTGGCAGAGGCCAAAGTATCTATAAGTTCATCTGCCCTGGGTATTGGATGGGCATCAGTCCTAGTGACTGCATTGAGACCCCTGTAGTCAACACAGAACCTCATCTCTCTCTTATCACCCTGGGTGTGAGGTTTTGGTACCAAGACTACTGGGCTAGCCCAAGGGCTATCTGAGGGCTCAATTGCCCCCAGCTCCAACATTTTCTGGACTTCAATCCTGATACAGTCCCTGACATGGTCAGGTTGCCTGTAAATCTTATTTTTAACAGGCAGACTGTCACCTGTGTCCACTTCATGAGTGCACCAGGCAGTCTGACTTGGAGTCAGTGAAAACATATATCTGAACTGATTCAGAACTTGCCTACAATCAGTTTGCTGCTGGTCAGTGAGGCTGCCTGCCAAGGCTACACCATCAACTGAACCATCATCAGGGTTCTGTGAGAGCAGGTCAGGGAGTGGATCACTCTCTTCCTCCTGTCCCTCATCAGTAGCCATGAGCAAGCCCATGTCTGCCCTGTCCACATATGGCTTGAGCCTGTTCACATGGAATACCCTATGGGGGCTCCTGGGAGTTCCAAGGTCCACCAGGTAGGTAACCTCTCCCTTTTGCTCAATGATAGTATGGGGTCCACTCCACTTGTCTTGGAGGGCTGCTGGGGCCACAGGCTCCAACACCCATACTTTCTGTCCTGGCTGATAAACAGTCACAACAGCCTTTTGTAATTCCTGGCTAGCCTCAAGGTTTTTGGATGCCTTCTGCATGTACTCAGCCATCCGGGAGCGGAGACCAAGTACATAGTCCACAATATCCTGTTTAGGGGGTTTGAGAGGTAACTCCCATCCCTCCTTCACTAGACATAAAGGACCCCTAACTGGATGTCCAAACAGAAGTTCAAAAGGGCTGTAACCAACCCCCTTCTGAGGAACCTCTCTGTAGGCAAAGAGAAGGCAGGGCAAAAGGATGTCCCATCTACGCCTGAGCTTTTCAGGGAGACCTTTAATCATGCCCTTGAGGGTGTTGTTGAATCTCTCAACTAACCCATTGCATTGTGGGTGATAAGGGGTGGTAAATTTTTAATTTACTCCACACTCCTTCCACATAGCAGTCAAGTAACCAGACATAAAGTTTGCACCTCGGTCTGATACTACCTCCTTAGGAAAACCCACTCTGGAAAAGACTCCCAGGAGGGCTCTAGCCACAACAGGAGCTGTGGTAGTCCTAAGTGGAATTGCTTCTGGATACCTAGTGGCATGGTCTACCATCACTAGTATGAATCTGTGCCCAGATGCAGTCTGAGGACCCATGGGTCCAACAATGTCAATCCCTACCCTCTCAAAGGGAACCCCCACCACAGGTAGTGGTATCAGGGGGGCCTTTGTAGTACCACCTGCCTTACCACTGGCTTGGCAAGTGATACAGGAGCGACAAAACTCCTTTGTGTCCTCTGACATATGAGGCCAATGAAAGTGAGGAACAAGTCTGTCCCAGGTCTTATTTTGGCCTAAGTGTCCTGCTAATGGGATAGCATGTGCCAGTGTCAATAGGAAGCCCCTAAACTTCAGAGGTATAACCAACCTCCTGGTGGCACCAGGTTTGGGGTCTCTACCCTCTGATGTATAAGAGTCCATCATCCCAGTAAATTTTGTGGGACCCACTGGCACTCCCAGCAGCCTCAGCAGCAGCTTGCTGTCTGAGGGGTTCAAGAGAGGGGCAGCTCAGCTGCTCCTGGCTCAGATCTGCCCTGGAAGGGCCCCTTCTCACCAAGAACTCAACCTGATCAGGTTCAAGTTCCTCTGAGACAGTTCCTTCTTCAGGACTAAGATCATCTCCCTCAAGAGACTGATCCTCACTCTGAGGCAGGGGGGAAGACACTGCCTTACCCCTACTGCTCCTTCTCTTGGAAGGCACCTGGTCTATTATTCCAGGATCCAGGGCCTGTTCAGTGGAAGACATTTTTGCCTGTGACCTAGTCATGGCAAACAGCCCAGCATTTCTGCATGTGTCCTGAGTTCCACTTCAGCCCATGCTTAAGTCTCCAAATCATTGCCCAATAAGCATTCTACAGGGAGGTCTGCACTTACCACAACCTTCTTAGGGCCAGTTACCCCTCCCCAGGTGAAATTTACAACTGCCAAGGAATGGTCTGTCCTGACATTGCTTGCATTGGTCACTTGGTACATCTCACCAAGTATGATCTGGTCAGGGCCCACAAGTTCTTTTGTCACCATGGTGACACTTGCACCGGTGTCCCTATATGCCATGGCCTCCTTACCATTGATCAAAGGCTGTTGTCTGTACTTGCCCACATTACTGGGACTGACAAATAAGGAGGCAATATCTATGCCTCCATCACAGACTAACACAGCCTGAATTGGAATTCTGACTAGGCCAGAATCCATCTCAGATCCCAGGGTCAACCCTATTACACCCTTATTCTGTGTACCACCACTTGGAACTGAGCTAGGGGGAACAGTTGCCTTAGGGGCAGTGGTGGCTGGAGTAGATTCCTTGGCCCTTGGACAACTGGCATCTTTTGTCCAATGGGTCTTCTCTTTACAGATATGACACCAAGGTTTCTTTTTGCCTTTTCCCTTGTTTGATTGTGACTCCCCCCCAGATGAAGACTTTTGGGGCCCTTGTGAAGACTTCTGGTCTTTACCCTTCTCCCCACCCTTATCTGGGGTTTTAGAATCTTGCTTCTTACAGTCACCACCTTGGTTCTGAGCTTTCTGCTTCACCCTGGTTCTGACCCATTTGTCTGCCTTCTTTCCCAATTCTTGGGGAGAGGTCAGATCAGAATCAACCAGGTACTGATGCAACAACTGATTTTGGCAATTATTAAGGATCTGTTCCCTTATAATTAAATTGTACAATCCTTTAAAATCACAC
Organism: Calotriton arnoldi; assembly: GCA_963921515.1. Taxonomy (NCBI): domain Eukaryota; kingdom Metazoa; phylum Chordata; class Amphibia; order Caudata; family Salamandridae; genus Calotriton; species Calotriton arnoldi. Next base: position 1,444,356 of record CAWUFW010004275.1, on the reverse strand, counting down.
ACCTTACTGCCAAGTAACCAGCCTTCCAGAGCCTTAGTAGCACAATCTACAAAGTCAACCCAGTCCTGAGTCTGTGCTTTCTGGGTGTCTCTGAACTTAATTCTGTATTGCTCGTGGTTAAGCCAAACCCATCAATGAGAGCACTCTTCAAGACTGTGTAATTGTCAGCATCCTCTTCTCTAACAGTGAGGAGCTTATCTCTACCTTTGTCAGCAAAGGAGAGCCACAAGATAGCTGCCCACTGCTCCTGAGGGACCCTCTGTACTTTACAGGCCCTCTCTAGTGCAGTTATCCATTTGTGGATGTCATCCCCACTCTGATAGGGAGGGACTATCTTGTTCAGGTTCCTATGATCATGAGAATACTCTCTAGTTCTAGGGACACTGTTGCTGCCACCATGGGGCTCTAGCCCCAATCTTCTGGTTGCTCTCTGGAGCTCTAAGGATTCCCTGTCTAGGGCCAATTGCTCTTTCTTGAGCCTGAGCTTGATTCTCTCAATCTCCAGTAATTGGCACTTCTTATCATAAGAGGATTCTCTCCTATTAGATACAGAGGTCCTAACAGAAGTACCTGAATGATTAGACTCCACAGAGGGAGTTCTGGATCTTCTAGGCAAACTGTGTACTCTTCCTGGTGGAGTAAAGAGAGGGCCACTGGGGCCTTCTCCCTCACTTGAAGGAAGAGTTGGATTTTCTAGGTTAGGATCATCTTGATCCTCCTGGCCAGGGTTTGAGTCCAGATCAAAGAAGTGTTCACTTCCTGCTCTTTCCTCATCTCCTGTCCCACCCACTCTTTCTACTTCATCAGACCCTGGGGTCTTTCTGAGGTCATCTAAGAACAACATCTCTATTAGACGTTGGGTGCTTGCACTTCTCCCTGTCCTCAGCTTTCTAGATGTACACATATTTCTCAATTCTTGGAATGAGAGATGGTCATACCTAGTTGGCACAGAGCCACTGGCTTCTCCTCTAGAAGACATTCTAGTGTTATGTGGTGTAGGCACCTACCTAACCTAGTGGAGACTAAACTACTCTCTTGAGTTGGAGAAAGGGTGTGCTAGACCCTTGACTTACACAACTCCAAGTTCAGTAGAACTTACTTTATTCTAATCTTGATGTATTATATGTACCTAATACTTTTAGTGGTTTTTAGTTAATCACTCAATGAGATTTATCTGGTAAAACAATAGCAAGCTTGAATCCCAACCGCTGCACACCAATGTGAGAAGTTGGCCTGGCATATGCTGTCCACTAATTAAAGTGGGCACCTTGCACCAGTCCAAATGACCCTTATTGATGATTAGGTCAAAGATAACCTTTATGAAAGCTATCCTAGTGGTAGCTATGGAGAGCAGCCTTCAGGCTTAATCTTGAAGGAATGTAAAGCAGCTTGTTTTACCAGAACAGAACCTCCTGAGTGACCAAATGAAAGGAGAACCACACAAGTGTTATATAACAAATATGTATTTATTACTAAACACTCTCTACTAACCTCTATGTGAGATTAGAAAACAAAGCACACAATACTTAATCAATAGAACGGCAGTAAATAGCACAATACACAGCGGGCCGAACCCTATACTAAACAAATGGTATAACAACAACGACTTCACTAGACACAGTGCCTAGAGCACGTAGAATCGCTGGGACCCCAAGGAACCACCCAAAGGAGTGACACAGGGAGCCCACGGAGGATGGGTGCAGTGTGGGAACACAGACGCGAGCTCCGTACAACTCTATGGGAAAGTCGCAGTTGGAAAATTACAGTTTAAGGACACTTCGGAGAGGACTTCAAGCAAACCCTTTGGAACATAGAAGATTCTAAGGCCAGCACCCTTGTGAGTACCGAGGTACCCGTGTTACCTATCCCAGAGGAGCCGGGTGCATAGGGGTCAAGTGGTGTCGGAAACCCTCGTCGTTTTCAATGGTGTGATGCGAAGAAGTGCTGCTGCCGGGAAGATGAAAAGTGTCCGGTGGAATCCAAGCCTGGATCCGAGGGGAGAAGAACCTGAAAGCAGAGGGGACAGAGTCTGGGTCACTTCAGGGTGACCAGGGGCTCGATAGACGAATGCCCACCGATGTCGGGTGCTTCAGGTGTGAAAATAGGATGCTTGACTCTGCAGCCACGGGGACCAGGAGACGTCGATGACAACCAAAGTCTGGAGGTGAGCTGTTCCACAAAGGATGTCGAGTGCTGAGGGGTCAGTGTCCGGATTGAACACCAACAAGCCTTGGCAAAGGCAACCCACACGGGCAGAGGAAACAGGTTACGGTGTGGACCAGCAAGGTCCAGGAGACTCTCCAAGCTATGGGGAGTCAGGGCATGTCTGGAGCAACCAGGGAAGTGCAAGGAAAATCAAAGTGACCCTCACCAGGACCCACAAGCCAACGGACCAGGGATCGTGAAGGGACCTCAAGCGGAATAACAAAGCACCAGCCCACAGAGCACTCATGGGGTGGAGGCCGGAGATCTTCAGTGGAAATGCTGCTCGGAGACGGGACTACACGTAGTCTAAAGCACAGCCTCAGGGATTGCCACAAAGCACATGCTGCAGCAAAAGTACACGGTGCCCAGGGGTTCAGGTTGCACGGTCCCCACGAGGGATACTGGTCTCAGGATTGCTGAGAGAGTAGATCGACCTCAGAGATGCTCGGGGACCCACCTCCTGTGTTGCAGAAATCTTCGGAGTCCTCAGGAGCTTGGGAGATGCAAACTGGTCAGATGCGTCTAGGTGCCTGCTGCTGCAGGGGAGTATCTCCTTTATTCTTCTATCGTCCAGCGAAGTGTAGACCATCGAAGTACTTGGTTTCTGCTTGCAGAGTTTAGTCCAGGTAAAATCCAAAGACCTGTAGTCAGGTTTCCCACTTTATACCCAGGGAAGGGGTTGGACTAACTCTGGGGTTCCTCCTAGGGGAGGGTCAGGACAGAGGGGTGGTTACACCCATGTCCTTTGTCCAGTTTCGTGCCAGAGCAGGAGCAAATGGCTCCTGCAACTGGTTTGAGCCGGACTATGCATGGGGACACCAAATGTGCCCCCAGTGCAGACTTTCTGGCACTCTAAGAGTGCACCCACCCAGCCCCAATACACTAAAGCCTGTCTGGGAGGTGGTCACACCTCCCTGTGACAGGAAACCTATTGTCAGGCCTTCCTCTGCTCGAACTTGGCTCAGCAGCAGGAGGGCAGACTCGTGTCTGTGGCTGGCAGCATCCATTTTGTGCTGCCCAGGTCGAGAAAGCTGGTACCGGGTAGACCTGTGACCCATAGTAGTGGTTCTACAAGGGAGGAATCATACCTCCCACACCAGTTACTGGTGTGGAGGTATGATTCCAAGGTGTTTGACACCAAACACGACATGTTTCTAAGCAGCCATTTTAAAGTTAGCATTTACCGCGAGGTTATAATGCACTTAAGTATATATGGTTGGCTGCATCACAGACAACCCAGGAGAATAGGTTACGAAGGCTGCAGAGGGGCTCTGCTCATGCAGGGGCACCCTCTCACACAAAACCCAGCACCCTGCCTCCAGGATTGATAAGGCCTGCCATAGGGGTGACTGATAGGTTTATATGTGTAGTGATTTAGAATATCTAAGTAAGGGGTGCATGCACCTCCTTACACAGGCTGCAGTAGCAGACCTGTGGTGTCATTTTGAATGGCCTCTCAGGGGTGGCACAATACATGCTTCAGCCCCGGGGAGGCCTCTGGGGTACCTATGCCCTGGGTACATGGTGTACCATATACTAAGGAATGTAAGTAAAAAAAAAATGTAAGTCCGTTTTTATATAGCGCAGCTACTCACCCTTACGGGTCTCAAGGCGCTGGGGGCCAGAGTGGAAATTAAGTGAGCTATTGCCCAGAGTCACATGGTGCTGAGCTGAGCTGCCGCCGGAGCCGGGGATCGAACCGTGAACCCTGTGCTCCGAAGTCAGCTGCCCTGGCCGCTGCACCACACCTCTCCACAGGGAATGATAAGGGTACCCCAGAATCCAATCTGGAGTGTACCTAAAGTACATGCAATACATTTATAGGAGAAAGCAGATAGACTGGGGTCCTGAATAGCAGGATCCCGGTCAGTCTAAGTCAAAAACAGTGATACATCAGCAAAAAGTGGGGGTAACCATAGGAGGCAGATCCTACTCTCCTACAAACATTCCTTACCAAAAAAGGATCACCAGAACCATTATATTGCTTTCAATGAACTGTATAAAAGTCTATGTTAGACCGATTGTAAATTGAGACAGTTCTCAGACCCTATGCCTGTGCTCCCAGCCAGATTGTTTAATTAAACGAACTGCTCCTGTTTTGCCAAACGCCTCTTGTCTTTTGTTTTTTCAAGAAACGTTTGGTGGAAATTGGTCTGGGAGAGTAACAATGTAAAATGGGATTTCCTCAGGACACTTCAGTCAGCGGCGGCCGTCTCAGGTAAGCGCGGTGTGGCGGGGCAGGCCCTGGTATGGGGGGAAGCTGACGGACGACCGAATAGGTATTATTTATATATTTAATTATGCCTATTCTGTCGTCCGTCGGCATCCCCGCCTGCCGGGCCCTGCCCCGCTCCACCACGCTTACCTGAGCCGGCCGCAGTTGACTTTAGTGAATCTTAACTGCAAGAAGAGTGTTAAAAAATTAAGCAGCAAGGTTAAACCTTGTATCCTTTACCATTTCCAATTACGTTGTCTTCCTCTGACCTATGAACCTGTGAGATGACCTGTGTCAGAGCGCACGTAAAGAAATGGTTTTCAAATAAAGGTAAAAGCATTTGAAAAATAAATGAAAAAGAACTGTTTGATTCAGAGGGACAATAATGTCTTCTGTAGTTTCATGGCTGGAAGCTATGTGTCTCCCAAAATTAGGACAATTCAAGCGTTTTTGCCAATATTATACTTCTTGAAATTCGTTATCATTGATTCAATTGTTCATTTTTCTTATTTTCCAATCTGTGTTCATTTGTGCGTTCAATATAGAAATAGGGTAAAACTTTTAATGACCATTGTATTTCTTTCATGAGTATAAATGTTTGAAAGTATTTGCATTACGAAAATCTTCAAACACGAAAAATAAAGTTTGGAGACATTAACGTGACACCTAAATAAAAGCATTTTTAAACTGTTTCTATACCACAAATTGCATGTGCATTGCCGTTTTCGGTTGCTATAGTGACACATTATTTCCTAATGAATAGTAAGGCTCTCTGATTTGTACAGGTTGTCAACTAAAATGCAGAAAATTAGTAGAAAATGCTTAAAATCTTTGACAAGTGGAGCGTGTAAATCACAATCAATTTATTAAAAATGAACAGGTTTAACAAAAAGAGGTTACCGCTAGAAATGTAAAGGATGTGAGGCTATTTTACAGATATGAAAGGAAATTAATACAATAAGAAGCTAGGCACATCCAAATCATCCTAATTCAAATTTCATTTAAAGTTATACGTCTATATTTTATGCACTGCAGAAAATAGGTGCAGAAAGAAAGAAAATAAAATTAAAAGCAATTAATGTTTTGACCATCCACCTAGTCACATGCCTTGAAGCCTGGGAGATCCCTGCTTGGAAAAGAAACAGGCGTAGCAGCGCTTCAAATTTAAAGCAACATTAATATCCTCGCCCGTTGTCATCAGACCATCACCTTTACTTCCACCCAGACTCCCAGCTTGTCTTTTACCTGAGAATCGGGTAACTTGCTGGAGAAAGAATGTTGGAGAAAGGGTTTCTGCTTGCCCCTCTTTTTTGAAGGTGTGGATGATGCCATTTAAGGTCCTCCTCTGGGTGTATTATAAGGATGAAGTTTTCTTGTTTAGATTCATGAAGCCCACATTTTTAACTTCTGAATGTCCTGTTGGGCGTGTTCCTTATGTCCTCGAGGGTTACTTTACTTTCGGGCTTACATAAATCAGCCACGCCCCTTCATCCTGGAGTAGTTGTAAATAAGCCACCGTTTTATCTATAGCTGCATAATCCATAATTTTCCAATAGTCCAGACCATGTTGAATACGTCCAGTTTCCAATATCAGATGAATATGGGCATGTAGGCGTGGCAGAATGCTACATAGCATTTTCAAATTAATCCTGCATCGGCAAAGCCAGTTAGTCTGCCTTAATTCAGGTGTTCTGTGTTGTAATAGCTGTACGTTGGTGTGTGATGCACTAACAGAAAAACATATTAACAGGTACCCATATGAAAATGTGCAAATGCTAATGCACAACCACATACATCTTGAGACATTCATGCGATCAGACAACACACACATGGGCACATGTAAACACACGTGGATGTTGGTTGGATACCTAGATAGATTCAATACTATGTGGTTGTTTACAAGAATGAATTAATCAGGGCCGGCATTAGAGATGTTGGCGCCCCGTGCGACAATCTTTGTTGGTGCCCCTCCCTCAAAACCTCCTATATGAAAGGTTACATAAGACAATGAGGATTATAAGGTGTAGGACTCACATGTCACCAATACTAGTAGGCAGAATATTTTAAGAGTGTTTGGCCTGAAGAAGCCTGAGGATTTAAAACGTATCACAGTGGTTGGCTTTACTAATAAGAATCTACTTCTACCTAAAGGAACCCTAGCAACATTATGATAATGCAAGACTGCAGAAAAAACATAACATTCTAACCTATACCATGCAGTTTGCATGCATCTCTTTGATGACAGTTCATAGCTCACTGTGCTATATTGGAATTATAAGTTATGAATTGCAAGTAACAAAATGATCTCTGTGGCCAAAGCCGTAACCTAAAGAGATATCCACATAAAACAGTTTGGTGATTTGTGTGGTACAGATTTTTGCAGCAGGCATATTGACCCTCTGCACTATTTTATGATGAGTCAAAACTGCCACTAGACAAAACTACAATCTCTCTCCAGCAAGAACATTAGTCACCAGAGTTATGTTGACATTGTTTTTGTTGCCTAAAAATTGCTCAACACACAAGGAACTCTGCAGCAGGCACTTTTTAAACCCATGTTATTTCTAAACGCAGCGCCTCCGAGGTCAGGCTATAGGCAGTGGCACCTGTCGCACCTCCCTAGAGCCGCCTCAGGAATGGATGGTTCAACGACTGATGATGAAAATGATGCTGGTAGGCTGATAGAAATATATGTGTGATTGCATAGCTGGATGGATGCAAGGCTTGGTGGAAGGAAGAACTGTTAGTTGTGTGTTGATGGATGATTGCTTGGACGTATGCAGAAGGCAAAATGGTTTGGTGAGGGTGGAAGATTATGTGCTTATGTGAGGTGGATACTTATTCCATGAAGATTAACAAATTGATCAAATTAGGAGTAAACAGTAGGATTAAGTAATTATTAGATATTTCATGTATGAGTAAGTAGAGTAGGAGCAAATAAAGTAAAAATAGGAGTAGTCTAGTGTAGAGTAGGAGTACGTGGGACTAAGAATAACAGTTGTTGCAAGATGGAGTAAGAGTATGACTAGGTATGAACAAGATTATGAGTAGGTATGAAAAAGCAAGTGTAAGTAGGAGCAAGTACAGGAGTAGATAGAGGTGAGTAGAAGTTGGAGCAGGAGCAAGTATGATAAAAGTAGGAGTGAATGGGAATTAAGAGGAGTAATTACAAGGTGGAGTAAGTGTAGGACATAGGTAAGAATAAATGTATGAGTAAGTAAGAGTAAATTAAATGATTAGGTGTAGGAGTAAGTATAAATTAGAGTAGGACTAAGAGTAAAGATATGTATGTGTAATTATGTATAAGTGTAAGTGTAGGTGGGAGCAAGTGTATAAGTAAGAGTAGAGGCAGAAGTAAAAGTATGAGTAAGAGTGAATGTATGACTTTTAGTTTAAATAAGTGGGACTAAGAGCAGGCATTATCAGGATTACACAGGCGTTGCAGAAAGTATGAGTAAGAATAGCAGTAAAGAACAGTAAGAGTGGGGTTTGGTGAGAGTAAGAGTTGGCATAAATACCAAGGTTTTCTTTTTTTAATTTAAGTTTCCCTCATCGTCCGTATGTAGAATGCCCCCAACCCCGCCCCCCGCCTCACCGCTCTTACCTGCCCAGGCCATGCCTGCCCGTCACCCACACTTCTGAGTGTCTTCGGCCCCATACTTATTGGACACCTTAATCCTGGCCATGTAGACACCAGACTCTTACACACAGCAGGGGTAGGGGTTGTGGGGACCAGTCTAGCCCCCACCTGATCCTGCAGCCACACAGGGGTGGTAGTCAGTATTCCCCCCCAAGCAGGCTGAGGCCTGCCCTGATCCCCTCTGCTCCCTGACCACATCTCAACCAGCCCTTCAGTGGACCCTTTCCCCTGTTCTGATTTGGTGGCAGATTTCTCCACAGAAACAGAAAGAAATGCAAAGAAAAGGACCCATATTAATTGAACGGGCATTTGGGTGAGCACATTTATAATCACTGTAATTTGGTGCAGGGGTACCATCCAGAATCTGAGATACCAGTCCGCAAGTATCCTCACACCAAATTCTGGCAATTCATAATGAGAGATAGATTGGTATTTATGAGCAAAGTTGTGCTAAGAACTCTTTGTTTCAAAGCACAGATTTTGTAGGAAGTTCATCTCACTAGAAGAAGGAAGGTAGGATAATTGAATATAAGTAGAAGGGTGGGTTAAATTGATCAGGAACATTCTTGTTTTCTGCTGTGAATAGGGAGTTGCTGCAATTAGTTCTAAAGAACTTGATGGTTTTCTTGATTTCACCATTAGCCAATAAAGGCATACATTACAAATGGCCAGTTTTATGAGCAATAGTTGCAGAACACAATAAAAACTCATACTGATGTGTGCAGAATTAAGATGCAGGTTTTCATGCTTAATGCACCTAAATCCTAATGTCCAGGTAAATGCAAGGCATTTTTTCGCCAGTACATATTGGCAGGTCTGACCAGCTGAAATTAATCAGGGGGATGTAGTTCTTATTACACTGAGTATGTTCAAGGTGCGATACAATAACGCACATCTCATAATTTGGATATGTGTGATAACGCATATCTGAACTGCACATATTAAAAGTTAGTAGGGCACTTATAATGAGAGTCACATTTTCTTTAGCATTGAGAGAGATTGTTAAAAACGCAAAATAAAATAGTTAAAATTATTTGTGCAACAATAACATGCAACTTATATTGAACTGAATTTGTGTTTAAAAATTTACAAAAATAGTAAGTAGTCATACTTATTGGTACTAGGCCTCAAAAATGTTTAAAAAGTAGCTTTGCTCCATGAATTACTCAACAGAGATATGCTGAAATCAGCATGAAAACTGGTTAAAAGCTGACGTTTCCATGATTATGCTTTTAGTGAAGCGCTTCACATAACTCTGCAAAATGTTTCTGATTAATAATGACATTTTGAAGTATTTGCAAAAAAAAGCATTGATAAATGAAGTAATAGAGAACAATCGCAAAAGAATTTAATGCTTGAATAACATTTTTTACATATTTGTCCTCATATTAGAACAAAAGATGTGGTGTTGAATAGTTTGTCATTATAGTTATCTTTCTGTTTTATATAGTTCATTATCTAGCTACCATACAATTTTTTTAGTAGAAGGTTAGAAATGTGGTCAGGTTGTGGGAAAGAGGGTCTGAATTGAAAGGTCTAGGGGGTAGTCACAATTGAAATTTAGTTTCACACCTTTTGTATTGCATTGTTCAATATGTGGGAAGAGAGCCTGTTCTCTGAAGAATCCTGAATGCTGATTGGACAAGAGGAGAAGAAGAAGCAACATGGTCTGCAACATTTCTTTTCAAATGTTTATATTAGTCTGTGTTCCTAAATCCCTTTTTCCCAGATGCCTTTGTCCTGATACCTTTTCCAGATGCCTTTTCTCCTCTTCCATACCTGCTCCTGAGGCTTAATGCTGAATGCAGAAAGCTGGTTTATAACTTTTTGAATGTATTGCTGATTGCGGTTTGCTACTGCTACTGCTACTGCATGATTATTTGCTCTACCTGCTTCAGACTCGATTGCATTTCATAAACTTCTCTTTATGAAAAGTTCTGCTGATATTGATTCATTGAGTTTGGTCTTCATGCTCTTTCTCACTCTTTCTTCGAATATGAATTCTTTATGGATTCTGACTAACAACATTTTGGCCCCAGTCTTAGACTAGAGATTCTTTCCTTTATGGAATGTGCTTGATGCTATTATATGAAAAGTTATTTTTATCTAACCATACCTTTATTATCAATTCTGTTAATTGATTGAGATATTGAACTAATGGAATAAAGACAAAAAGATTTACTAAACTTTGATGAAAATAAAGCCCTTGAAACTAATTCAAACCCTCATTATTGACTAAACTTAGCATTAAGAATTGTGATAATGATTTAAGTGATGACTAGCTCCTGATTCTCATAAACGGCAGCCAAGATTGGTCACACATGTTCATTAGGGTCAAGGAAGACGAAAGAAAAACCTCCAATATAGAGATAAATAATAGAGAAAGAGGGGAGCGAGGATCAGTGGTATGTGTGAGACAATAAACCAAAATATTTTAAATCGGTTCTTGTTTCAGCAGAATCTGGTAGCAGAGTGAAGATTTATGTCTAAAGAAGGAGCGATAAAAACATACTTGCCCAAGTCAGAAGAATACCTGAGTCTCAAAACCCAATGCCCAGAACTTGAAGACTGGCAAGGTGCGATTTTCTAAGGAGATTGCTGTTTTCATTGATTGAGTTAGAGTATATGTGTTGAATGACTTGGTGATGTTTACATGTTTATTGTGGAGAAGTTACAGAGTTATCAGACTTGGTGTAGCCTTTGATCCTGGGATACTGATATTGAAATTGAGAGAAAAGTGTAGAAGACACTTTATGTTTTTCTTGTCTGGTAAAGGTTTGCGGTGTAGATCATGAGGTACTGTCGACTACACAATTGAGGTAGGGAATATAATAATCTGTTGTGATTGTACTAATAACAATTGATGTTGGCAGAACCTTTTTGTGCAAAGGGTGATGCTACATTAATTAGGATGATTTCCTGCTGGCCGAGATTTCATTTGCAAATGCGAAAATCTTTTTTATGAGAAATCACAAGGTGCGAAATCCTTAAGATTCCCATTGTTGAATGCCTTTGATATTCTTTAGCAGAGCAGAAAGAGATTGTTTATTTTCATTTGTTAAAAGTTGTAGAATTGTGCGTATGAGAGAACTTGTAAAGGAGGATGAACTGCTGCAAGAAGTGAAATCATACCTCATAGATTGTCGCGCTGGGATTGGTTGGTGATGACACAAGGTGCTGCACTGTGATAGGTCAGTTGTTGTGTCAATACCGCATTGAGATTGGTAAACAAGTCTTCAAGGTTATAAATTGTGACAGGATTGGAGTAGGATATTTGATGTTTACTGAACAAAATAAAAACATTGAACTTGTGTTGCATATTTGAACTGATAAATTGCTAGATTCAGTGGAAATTATGAAGTGTTTTAAAGAATTTAAGAGTTTTGTGAGAGGTGATGTTACAATTCCGATACAGGAAGGTGAAGAGACACCTCTGGAGGGTACACCGGCTCATTATATGACGACAGAATTGGGATTACATACATGTTTTTTGCTTCGTCAATGGTGCATGATTACTGAAAATGAGAGTCCCTTGAGTTTTCCTAGATATGGTACTTTTCAACTTAGAATTATTGAAAAATTGAAGGAGAAGCTAAACAAAATGAAGCCACCACCTAGAGCCCCTCAATATGAAGCAACAAACATGTGAGAAAAGGTAGCATGAGACAAAGAGAAATATCAGAAAAAGACTGGGAGAACAGTGCGTAATTATGTAGATGCTCGATGGGATGGAGCTCAACAGAGATGGAGAAAGGCTATATTTGAGGGAACTAGACTATATCTATTACCACTGAGACACCACAGAAATAAAAAAAAAACACGACACAGGAAAAATAAAAAGGAAAAAGATAACAGGGAAGGATGAAACAGATAGTGATTCAGGGGATGAAATATTGGAAGAGATGTTAGCCGCTCGTCCACTGCCATATGTGACCCCCACCACTAGCACAGATATTAGTGCAACTACAAGTGCTACAGAGGCTCTTGCCCCTGTTGAACCAAGTGAAATTCAGATTGACAGACCATTTCAGACATTACAGATAGCCCCACCACCTGTTGTCCAGACACCAACTATGATTACACCTGGTGTTACTGCTTCAATTATGACTGTTCTGGTTCAATTACCACAAATTGCAACAGTACAGACAGTGCCCATACCAATTGTGACTGCCCCAATAACCATTGCCCTAATACCATTAGTTCAAGGAGCTGTAAGAGGAATTGAAGCATCTGGGTTTATCCCGTCATCTCAAAATTGTCAGATTGGTGCATGGAAACCACCCCAAACTATTGAATTATTGAAAGAAGGGAGAAGGATTATGTTTATAACATGGATAATTCAGGGAGAGGCCAATTTATTTGAGGATGGAATTTTCTCTCCATGGTGTGAGGAAGCAGCAGGAATTGCAAAGACAGAAAGTGTAGAACCACAAGTTACCCCAGATCCTGAAAGGGAGAGACAGCTGAATGTTTCAAAACTGAAGGTGGACATAGAGGAAATTATTAGGGGATGTTTAGAACTTGAACATTTGAGCCAATTTCAGAAGAAAGAATTGATTTACCTGAGTAAGGAAATTACAAGACATGCAGCGAACATACATGATAAATTGACTGATTTGGCCCAAAAGTATGATGTTGACCTTTCAAAACGTTTTCCAATGCAGAGATGTTATAGGGTTCAATTAGATGATGGAGCAATTGAAACAATGTGTTCTTCAGTAATGTGATTACAAATAACTGAATTAGTCAAATGCATCTGTAAATAAAGTGATTTTCATAATTAGAAAACAAATGGGCCAAGAAGCTTGAAAAGAAAGATAAACAGTCAGAAGCAGATGGGGAGAATAAAAAGTCCTCAACAGGTTCACAAGATGAGGAAGAAGCTTCAGCTTATCCATTGAGAGAGCAGCAGGTGGAGTATATGTCCATATACCATGGAGCAGAGGTTATTTTGCAGCATTCACGAACAATTTTACAAAGTTGAGAGATAAGCCTGTGCAGTGGTACACACAGGTTGACAGATTCGCCAACATTTCAAAAGTGCTGTGGATTTATTTGAATACTTTCTTTGACATTGTAGTGCTAAATGATTTGTGGGCTGAATGTAAGTTTGCTGTACAATGCCTCGGTGAACAAAGGAGGTTCACACTAATGCACCATCTCCTGTAGTCATGGAAAAATATGAAGCAGTGATTACTTTGCATAAAGGCAAGAGGCCTCCGAAAGATATTGATTGGTTAAAGATTAAAAGAACTTCACAAGAACCCAAAAAGTCAGTGCATTTTTACTAAGAGCAATTGTTAAGGTGTTTCAACAACACAGCGGAGATAGTATCCTGAACCCAGTGATATGGGATTCTTTGTAACTCAGTTTGTAATTGGGTTAAGACCAGGAATTAGTACACACATCCAACAGAGTGTAATTTGCTGGCAGACTAAATCATTATATGAAATTGTGAGATATGCCTAATATTGTAGTGATGAACAGGAAATGAAGCAGAGAACGCTTAAGGAGAAATTCATGTTGGCCAGACAAATTTGCTCAGGGAGGGTTTCAGAGGCAGTCCTTTTCAGGAACTCAAAGTGGTATACAAGGTGTTGGTACACACTGAGGAGTACAAGGTACTCAAGGAGGATTTGGTAGAAGTAGAGGTGCTCCTGTTGATCCCAATTCACTATTGAAATAAGATTGGACATTGGGAGAGGGAGTGTAGACTTAATCCTGACAGAACAAATGGAAATGTCCATATGCAGGGAGGAAATCAAATGCAAAATGTGCCAATTCAGCAGGTCCAAGTACCAATGCAGAAACATGTCCCAGTGTTGCAAGTTCCACAAGCCCAGAAGGTTACACGGAACATGGGAAACCACCGAATTAATTGAAACCAGTTATTAAAAGCAAATTTGAACCCGTTTCAGAACCAAAATCTGACCCCGTTCCAACAATCTTTTGCATTTGACAATGATGGTTTTGGATCTGACAATTCCCAATCATGGTGACTGAGGGAGGAGGAGGATTGCGTGCTAGGCGCAGTCTTACAGGTAGATCAGAGTGGTCCCTTTGTAGAAGGAGAAGTTACTGGCCACCCAGTGACATTCTTTTTTGACACAGGAGCTACCTGTTCCACTGTCAGAACAGCAGAAGTCCCAGACATACCCATATCGGAAAAGTAGATCCAAGTTGTAGGAGTCTCAAATAAACATATCACAATCCCACTTTCAGAGGAAGCTCCAGTAAAAATAAGCTCCTTTGAGAAAAACACCAATTCATAATTTGTGATTCAAGTCCCCTAAACCTATTAGGGAAGGATTTGTTGTGTAAGCTAAATTGCACAATTTACTACACACCGGATGGTGTAGAGTTCCAGACTCATGAGGAGGATGTTGAATTTAAAATGGCTCGACAAGATTCAGTTGTATGATTGTTCCCAGTGAGAACGACTGAGGAGTTGCCTCCTGATTTGAAAGAAACAGTGAACCCCAAGGTATGGAACTTCATAAAGGAAAATATCAGCCTAATCAAAGGGGTAAAACCAGTCCAAGTCACATTAAAAATAAAATGCAGTGTATCCAAAAACACCACCATATAAATTGATGCCAGAAACAGTTGCAGGAATAATACCCATAATTGAAGACATGCTGAGCAAAGGGATTTTGAATGAATTGGTTGGGAGTCCAAGCAACTGTTCGATGCTGGGTTTACAGAAACCAAATGGTAAATATCGAATTGTACAGGATCTCTGAAAAGTTAATAGTATTGTTGTTCCATGTTGTCCCGTGGTATAGAATCTGGCCACCATACTTTTTCAGATCCTGTGCACTGTAGAATGGTTCATAGTTATCGATCTTTGTTAGGCTTTCTTCTCAGTGCCATTACATGAAGATAGCAGGTATCTTTTCTCCTTTATCTTTCAGCAGAATTTTGGCATGGTGCTGAGTTCCACAAAGGAATGCAGAGAGTCCTTTCATCTTTAATCAGATCTTGAACAAGAATCTGGAGTCATTACAGATGCTCTACAATTCAGTTCTCGTGCAATATATAGATTACCTACTTGTTGCACCAGAAACACGAGAGCTCATAAGGAGGATACGGTTGCACTTCTAAATCACCTGGCCGAAAATGGACATAAAGTTTCCCAGGAAAATTGCAATACTGTCAAAACAATTCCAGTATCTGGGACACAACATTGACAATGGAGCAAGGAAAGTCTCACCAAAAAGGGTGGAAGCAATTCTGCAGATAAATCCACCCCGAACACAGAGAGAAGTTAGAATGTTCTTGGGAATTGTTGTCTACTGTAGACAATGGATACCTAACTTTTCTCTAGTGGCTAAGCCTTTACTGAGGCTGATACACAAAGATGTGCCTGATCCGCTTTCATGGGACGATTGCTTGAAAACTTTCCTAGTCTCTGTCGTGCCCCGGCACTAGGAATGCTCGATTAAAGTAAAATGTTTATATTGTTTTGCAGTGAGAGGGAGGGATGCACTCTCTAGGTGCTTATACAGACACCTGGAGATGCTTGAAAACCTATGGCTTACTTCTCAACAACTCTTGACTCTATAGCTGCAGGATGGCCTGGCTGCCTTAAAGCAGTTGCTGCAGTGGATGTTAGTATTGAGAAGAGTGAGAGCATAGTGATGGGACACCCTTTAACTGTAATGGTCCCGCACTCCGTAGAAATACTGCTTACCCGAACAAAAACCCAGTACATGACTCACAATAGACTTACCAATTACGAACAGGCAGATATTGACTGCTGACAATGTGAGTCTAAAACGTTGCCAGATTTTGAATCCATCTACTTTGTTGCCTATTAATGACAATGCTTGTGATGATGTTTAACATGATTGTCTATATGTCACTGATTTATCCACAAAGCCAAGAACAGACATTAAAGATGAGCCTTTGAATGAGCCTGATTATATAATATTTGTTGCTGGCTCATGCTTGATATAAAATGAAGAAATTCTGAGAGTAGCTTATGCTGTCTGCACAATCAATGACATTGGGGAAGCTTCATGGCTTTAAGGTATTACATTAGCACAAGTTGCAGAATTAATTGCCCTTACAAGAGCTTGCATTTTAACGGCCAATTAGGAGTGTCTATATTTACAGATAGTCAGTATGACTTTGGGGTTGTCCATATCTTTGGACAATTGAGAGTTTTCATGACCTCTTCGTGTATGTCCATACATACTGGCAACCATGTATGGAACCTTTTAGAAGCACTCCAATTGCCCACTGAAATTTCAGTAGTTAAATGTGCAACTCATCAAAGCAGCAAAGGTTAAATTGCGGTTGGAAACATGTATGCTAACGAAATCACACAGTATTGTACACTAGTGGCCTGCCTATTTAACTTAGCTTTCACATGTGAATCTGAGGAGGACCCTGTCTTTTCTATATTGATGTCAGTAGTTGACACATGGGAGGAGATAGAAGGAGTACAAGAAAATGTTTCAAAAGCAGAACAGCAAGGCTTGATAAGAGCAGGTTGTGAGAAAAATGAAAATGACATATGAATGTCAGCTGATGAAAGACCAGTGTTACCTGACAATTTGTTATTCCCAATGACACAACTTTTTTATGGACTCACACATTTAGGGAGAAATGCAATGGTAAGGATCTTTAGAGAGAACTGGGTTAACCCCAGATTTAGGACGCTTGCAGAGGAATTGTGCCATCGCTGTGTGTCACGTCAATGAATGAATGTGGGGAAAAGAACACACGTCACACTGAGTCACGTAGGGAGATCAGGTGGTCCCTTCAACCAAATGCAGATGGACTTTATCGAGATGCCTGTTTGCAATGGGTTGAGATATGTCCTAGCCATAGTTTGCATTTTCTTGCGCTGGATGGAAGCCTACTCAACCAAAAGAAATTACAGTCTCACTGTAGTCAAACTGCTATTGTGTGAGATGATACCCAAGTACGGTATGCCGGTTTCTCTGGAATCTGATCGAGGGACACACTTTAACAATGAGGAACTGATAATGTTGTGTGCAGCACTACAGATTGAACAAAGATTGTATTGTGGCTATCAGCATGAAGCTTCTGGGGTCGTCTAACATCTTAAAAGAACCATAAAATCTAAATTGGCAAATGTTTTTTGCTTCAGCATCCCTGAAATGGCCTGATTGCTCTAGTCCTGAAAGAAACACTGGTTTATCACCTCATAAGATCCTCATGAGACGTGCTATGAGACTGCTTGCTGTTCTTGCAAATGTACTTGTGAGCATCATAGATGATATGATACTCGGTTACTGCAAGGGATTAGCTGATGTGGTACGTTCTGTCTCTCACCTGGTTGCAGCTGCCACACTAGATCCTCATCAAGAACAGTGCCACAACCTCAATCTGGAAGATTGTGTCATGATCAAAAAGCACATTTGGAAGACTTGTCTGGAACCGAGATGGAAAGGCCCCTTCGAAGCAATCTTGGTCAGGAACATTGCTGATAAATGCGCTGGAGTTCCAAACTAGGTCATGCGGCACACACGAGAAGAGTAAGAAATCCATATGAAGAAATTGTGTTCTTTGAGCCTGAATGAAGAGCACTGAAGATTGCATCACTGCAAGCTCAACATCAGCAAAGAGCTGTGACACAAAGATCACAACAGCAGCAAGGAGAAGAAAGAGGTGAAGAGAAGCACACAGATGCACCAAATCATGTGCCTATTTTTTCACAAAGTAGCATTGAGGTCTCTGATGAAGAAGAAGAGACAAAACCTCAAATTGAGAAAACTACTGAGACAACATCATCATGAATAGAGGATACGGGTGAAGGAGAAGCACAGAAACAAGAAGTGGCACCAGCAACATTAAATGGCCACAAAACTATGGTCAAAGAAGACTGAAGATGAGTGTGTTAGTAGATCAAATTCCACCGACTATCACTGAGGAGACAGAGTAGAGTGGTGGAAGTGACACAGAGGGAGAACAACAAGAACTGAGACGATCAAGAAGAGCGAGAGAGCCTTGTTGAAGGTATTCTGCACCTGAGTGGCCTTATTACGTGGATCAAGTGCTGAATGTATCATTGGATGAACTGTGTGATGTGTAACCTGAACTGTTTAAACCACCATGATATCGCTTCAATAAAATCAGATAAGACTTTTTGATAAAGACTTCCAGAAAATACTGGGAGATATATAAAAGACTGAAACTGCTTGAAAAATGCCAAAGAACTGAAAATAAATATTTTTTTGTTTTAAGAAGATTTACCTAGGCCCAAGGTTGCAGAAGAAAAGTAGGGATAACATTTTAGAAGAACACAAATATGGCTAAGGTTGACCACAAAAGATTTTAATTTAAATAGACTTTGTTAAAAAGAGATTGTCTGAACCAACAATTTGTTAAGAAGATTTGGAGAAACTCTGAATTAATTGTTGAACTATTGCTGTACACCTTGCTTAAGCAATCTGAGTACAAACAAATGTGTTGTTATATATATAGATGCAAGATTAATATGGGTATTATTTTCATAATAACAGTACTAATGATTATAATAGTGTTAATAGGATTGTTTTTCACACCTGGGGCCGTATTACGCATTGGCATTGTTTGCGCCCGGCGCACCTTTCACCTGGGGGCAGTGCATTCATGTGAAAACATGGAGCAGCAGCTCTGTGTTTTCACTGTGCAGGCGGCACCCGCCTGCACTTTCACTGGGGATTAGAGATCCCCTTGCCGGCGGGTGAAGTCAGTGACTACACCCGCCTGCAAGGGGATGTCCGGGGGGTCCATGGGACCCCCTTTACCCCCTGCAGAGGGCTGCTGTCAGGAGGCGCACTCACAGTGCGCCACCTTTTAAATGGCGCACTGTCAGTGCGCCTCCTGAGGGCTTCTTTGACTCTGCACCCGCGTCTGTAATATGGTGCAGGCGCAGAGTCAAAGGAATTCCCTCATTTGCATAGGGCATGCCCCTATGCAAATGAGGAAACACCCTCTGAAGGCAGCGCTGGCGCATTAAGAGCACCAGTGCTATCGGTATTATAGAAGGGGACGCACAAGCATCTGCGCCCCCTTCTATAATACCAAGGTGCCCCAGGCGCGCGCAAAGCGGGCTCAAACGCCCGTTGCGCCCCCGGGGCACCTTCTGTAATACGGCCCCTGATAGAGAGGTTAGGTCTAATAATGCAACTACGACATGTGCACACACAACAGATGAGGAGAAATTAAAAGCATAATTTGCAAGCTACAAGAGAGATGATTACACAACTAACGTCTATTCTAAGTTAGTGCAAGAATACACACAAGCTATGGACGCAAAAGTCTTTTATGTCTGCACCCACTTACAATCAACAGCAGCAGAAGAGGTTACATACCATCACATTCCATTGTCATATGCAGTTTCATGTAGTATATTGCTTACATTTTTATATAGGTGAGAACATTTTGAATATTTTTATTTAAATTATGATTTAATACTCTAGTGTCACTAGTGCAAAGCATGAATTTACACTCACAAGCAAAAGAAATGGGCACAGCTTGGTATTATTTTAGACCATCTATGCTCATAGATAGTGTTAAAGCTTATCAAAACAAACTAACTAGTTTAATGAGACCTTTGGAAAAAGTCTTTAGTATGACTTTAGAGGGAAGGAACATTAACATTTCACATAGTAAGAATAGAGAAAATGAAAAATGCTTGGAAGAAAGAAGAAAATTAGTTCAAAAGAACATGGTTTACCCAACGCTAAAATTCGACAGAAGACAAAAAGGGAAAATGTTTGTTTACAAAAGAAGAAAACATAGTAGAACCAGACATGTGGGAATGCAAGCACACATTCGAATTAATGGGAGGCAGATGGCAAGTTTTACAAGGGGAAGAAACTGCAATTCTAGGAGTTTAGTTTGTTTGTGAGCAAGACGCTTGCTTCTAGTTACCTGCTGATTGGGAGGATATTTGCTATTTAGCTATATTATTTCCTAAGATGTATCATGTATATAGTATCAATGCATTAACAATGACACAATCACACAGACACATCCGTAGTGAAGAAGATGGAACCCACTTAGTGGGAGATATTTTTGGTGCAATAGTACCAGCAGTAGGAGTCATAATGAATTTCGAAAAGATTAGAAAACTGTCAACAGTTGTCGACAAGCTGGCCACAAGTTCCTCTGGAGACTTATTAGTTGTAAGCACTAAATTAGTAGCAATTAGATCCATGGTTTTGCAAAACAGATTAACATTAGACATTTTCCTCACAGAGAAAGGCAGAGCCTGTAAGATGCTGAAAATTTGGCATTGCTGTTCCTACATACCTGAGAAAAGCAAGAAAATTCAAGAATTTTCAAAAAAACATTTCTATTCTAAAACCTGAATTAAAGGAACTTGCAACAAATAGCATTTTAGAAAACCTTGGGAAGGGAATACACATAATTGGAAGCTGGTTTACAACTGCAGGAGGAAGAATCCTCTAAGCTATTTTTATACCAATATTAATTATAGGGCTTTATTTCGCAGAAGGTAGAGCAGGAAAATGAGTAAAAGAATGGAGAAGGAAGTAACATTAAATTATAGTCTTAATGACGAATGTAGAAAATCATTACAATTCAAAAGTTTGAAAAGAATAAGACGACGATGAGAGTGCCCTCTGAACGGAATTTCATGCAAAAGTGTGGGATGGAGGTTTGAGGATAATTATTAAAAATGCAATATAAAATAGTTAAAATTGTATGTGCAACATTAACGTGCAACTCAAAGTAAATTGAATTTGTGTTTAAAAATGTACAAAAATAGTAAGTAGTCATACCTATTGGTACTAGGCCTCAAAATGTTAAAAAAGCAGCTTTGCTTCATGAGTGATTCGATAGAGAAATCTCGAAATCAGCATGAAAACATTTCAAAAGTTGACTGTTCTGTGACTATGCTTTTAGTGAAGAGCTTCACCTAACTCGTTTCTGATTAATAATAACGTTTTGAAATGTTTGCTAAAGAAACAGCATTGATAAATTATGTAATGCTTCAATAAAATAAATTATAACCTTTTTCACATATTTTTCCTCTTATTATAACAAAAGATGTGGTGCTGAATAGTTCCTCATTATAGTTGATGTTACTGTTTTATATAGTCCATTGTCTAGCTAACATATAATTAATTTTATTAGAAGGTTAGACATGTAGTCATGTTCGTGGGAAAGAAGGTCTGAATCGAAAGGCCTCATTTGTAGTCACAATTGCAAATTTAGTTTAACACTTCATGATAACTGTTTGTAATTCATTGTTCAATACTTGGGAAAGGAAGAAGAGAGCCTGTTCTCAGAAGAATCCTGAATGCTCATTGGATGAGAGGAAAAGATGGACTGCAACATTTCTTTTCAGCTGTTTATATTAGTACGTGTTCCTAGAGCAGGGTAATATATTTTCCAGATGCCTTTGTCCAGATATCTTTTTTGGAAACCTTTTCCCTCTTGCATACCTGCTCACGAGGCTTAATGCTGAAGGCTTCATGATGAATGCAGAAAGCTGATTTATAACTTTTTGAATTTATTGCTGTTTGTGGTTTGCAGCTGCTACTGCATGATTAATTGCTTTACTTGCTTGAGACTCGATTCACTTTCATAAACTTCTCTTTATGGTTCTGCTAACATTCTTCGCGAATTTGAACTTTTTATGGTTTCTGACTATTACCATGTTTGTCCCATTCTTAAAATAGGGATTCTTTCCTTCGTGGAATGCGCTTGATGCTATTCTATAAAAAATTATTTCTATCTAACCATACCTTTATTATTAATTCTTTTAATTGACTGAGACATTGAACTAATCGAATAAAGACAAAGAGATTTTGCTAAACTTTGTTAAAAATATAACCCTTGAAACTAATTCAAACTCTCATTATTGACTCAATTTAGCATTACGAATTGTGATTATGATTTAAGTGATGACTATCTCCAGATTCTCATAATGACAGCCAAGATCCATTGCACATGTTCTTAGGGTGGAGGAAGATGAAAGTAGGACCTCCATTTAAGAGAGAAAAAATAGGGAAAAGGGGGAGTGAGGATCAGCTCTATGCATAAGATGATAAACCATAATATTTCAAATAGGTTCTCGCTCATGCAGTATCTGCGACGATTGTTCTCCTTTTAGCTTTGAACATTATACAATAATATCCAGGAAAATGGCAGAAGTATGTCTTCCCTTGGAAGACCATTCATTCCTCCTCTGAAGTAGTTTAAAGTCGTCCACTCATTCTCTGGACAGTTCCTCTAAAAACCCTTTTTAAGTGGCACCACTTGGAGATATATAGGCATTAATCCGCAAATTCATAGCTTCTTGAGTCATTCAAGAAGAAATCACTTTAGAGCCGGAAATCTGGGTTTAGTAGCTGTGCACTCTACAAAACCTACTCATTCATTCATTAATTTCTTCATTCACTTGTACTTAGAAGCAAGAACATTTGATTGAAAAGAATGAGGTAAGTCCATCTAGACATGAAACTGCATTTTATTGAATTTTATTAGACTTCAGCATTTATAGTGCTTTCTTACCTTTAAAAAGGCCTAAAGTGCTGTATGCTTGATAAAGCCATGAGGTTCTTTGAGCCCTTATCCTCCTGGCTGGCATTATGTTATGATTAGAAAGAATGCCTGGCACAGGCCACTTGCATATAATATTTTCATTAGATGGAAAGCCTTTGATTTAGTCCACAGCTTAAATTCCAGGTGTAATGTATGCTGTAAACATTACAAAGGAGTCCTTGTACAAAAGTGTAATTATTATTGATTGCCCTGTATCTTTGGAATAAGCTTGTATTGTTGGCATTTCTAATTTATATTTGAGAGCTAAAGGTCCCAGTGAGGGAGATTAATCTAGGGGCCATATTGTACACTGAAGCAGAAGGATTCAGAACATTTAGTTTTCACTTTGAGAACGCAAATTAGGATTAATAAAACTTTGTGTTTAGTTAACATGGATGAATCGTAAATAGAGTCTGCAATCGAGCTAGCCTGCCAAACCAATTCCCTATCACTGCAGCGGGTGTGAGTGATTATTCTAGCTTACAAGTCGCCAGCCACAACAGTAGCTTGCCTGCTTTGTCCCACAGTTCATACATCCTGTGCTGAGAGACAACTTAAGAAAGCCTGGCTGCGTTCCAAAGCCATTGACATAGTTCTAAGTAGCTTCCGGCATCTGCCTAATAGTCTTGGCGCGAACTTGTGAGTCCTTTTGGGGACCCACCATCTCTTTGGCCCCCAAGGGCCTCAGGGGACTCACTTCCCCACTGTACATCATGCCAGGAGGCGCAGGTGCAGCAGCTTGTCAAAGGGGGCGGGGCCTGCCTTCATCGCTCTAAGTAGCGCTCTGCATTCCTGCAAAGCAGGCGACCTTGTGAAAACTTTTGGGGATCCACCATCTCCCTGGACCCCAAAGACCTCAGAAGACTCACTACCCCAACGCACATCGCGCCAGGAGGCGCAGGTGCAGCAGCTTTACTGTCGAATGATTGTGACTGATAGTGCACAAGAGGCCTTTTATCCTTTTGGCATCCTGTTACCAGGTAATTGCTACATCTACAAACCACTGAGTCATTTTTCAATGCCTGGAGATCTCTCCTAAAGGTGGACTTGGAATCTTGGTCCCTGGTTAACATGGACCATTGAAGTGTTATTCTCCATCTGACTGTTGTGACTGCTGTATTTCTTTCCCCTACATAATTGTTTGCTTTGATGCTATATTCCTTTACATCTACAGGTCCAAAGGAGGCTTTTAGGGGGAGGTTTCTATTCTGGTTAGGCACAGTAAATATAGCTTGGCCCTTGGACTTCGGGATTGTCATTAGTCTTCCTATCTGTTGCAACACTGCTGCAACACTGTGGTATTGGAGGCCAGTGCTGCATGTATGTTATGCCTCTGACCCCCTTTCTTCCTCCTTCTTACATAATGTACTCACATTGGCTTTCTTGCTGTTAGTGTCACCGCTTTCAGTTAAAGGGGACAACAGAAAGGCAGTGAGGTTGTGGCCTAAGTACAATCTTATAAAGGTGGCATAGACATGGGTAAGCGTAAAGCCTCTGAATACACTATTGGGAAAGAAAACCAAAAGCTCTAAACTTACCACAACCCCAACAGCTGGCGAGTCCCAAACAACACTAGAGGATATAGACGCCCTGATAGAGGTGGTCGAGACACTGGGAGGTAAAAATGTGAATGGCAGGGATTCAGCCAAGGCACCTGGTAACGTTGCCCCTATATTCACCTGTCAAAAGAAGCCTAGACCCCCTGGATCTGGTTACTAAGCAATCTGTACCCACTGATGTCGCCCCAATATAAGAAGCCACGTCTACTGCCTTTTCTTCTTCTACGACAGCCACCGTGCCATTCAGAAACAGCACTGAGGCACTGGCCTCTCCATCCGAGTGTTCAAATAGATTTTCAATTCTTGCAACATTGCCCTCATCCCCTAGTAAGGAGAACGACTCAATTAGGGCCAATAGTGGACATAATTTGAGTATGCAACCCACCAAAGTAAAGGGGTACACCTGATCGACAATCCTATGGTTTTGGCCAGTATTGTTGGGTTGGTTAAGTTGCTCCAGGCTGAGATATCTACCCTAAAAACACAGGTGATAACTTTAACAGCCAAACTGGGTGAAGTGAAGATATTACCAACATCACCTAAAATAAATCTTCTGCACATGTATTACCTCCACCTATACATCTTTAATAGATGAAAGAAATATGAGGAAGAATAGTTGTGTTAAACAACTCCTTGAGCCGCAATCCACCCACTGCCCTTCTGCTGGAACCAGGGATCCAATTCTTGTCAGACTGCTTCTAAGGGCATCCCCTCCTGCCCAGCACCCCAGGATTGCAGCTAAAGATGTAAGAGTATCAAAGGAACAAGATTTTTCTACTAAGGGTTCAAACCACGGCTACCCCCTAGTAAGGCCAGGCACGCTGCACATAGAGAGAACAGAGACTATTTACATGCTAAGGATTCCCAAGTTGCCTGAGGGAGCCTATGAGGATTCTCGTATTAATAAGTACATACATCATATAAAGTCTTTTTGGAACTGTTACTCTTTTATACGCTCAGATATTAACCATGCCAGATGGTACCATGACCCTTTAGGCCAGCTTGGGCCCTCCAATTTTATCGCGCTGATCCTCAAGTCTAACATTTTGGCTGATGGAATATTAGGGTTGGCATTACACAAAAAAACACCATCTGGCACTACTATGAGATTCATATTAAACCCCCCCAATGCCCCTATCTATTGAATCTGCCTCTCCCCTGAGTCCTCTGACTTATCCAAAGCCCTGGCCCCTTGTCCACTAACTCACCCCCCTCTACATTTTTAATACACACAATTGATCTGGGTACCTGTATGGTGGACTGAGTGGGAGGCTCATCCCATCTGGATGACATCAGGGAAATGGGGCACTCAGAGTTAAATGACACACTAACATTGGATCGTGCCTTAATGAGCATGACCCAGACAGTTGAGGATCCAATTAGCATGCTTCTAACGTCCCACTCCAATAACTACCCTAAACACTCTTCAGTAACTAACCTCCTGTCCTGGAACGTGGTTGGAATCAAATCTAAGCTTGATGACCCTGCATGGGGAACTTTCATAGACCAACACGACATATGCCTTCTACAGGAGACCTGGAGTATTGATCCCATCTTTAGGCTAGGTTACGTCAATT
The DNA here is from genome assembly GCA_963921515.1 of Calotriton arnoldi. NCBI lineage: Eukaryota > Metazoa > Chordata > Amphibia > Caudata > Salamandridae > Calotriton > Calotriton arnoldi. Next base: position 1,418,628 of record CAWUFW010004275.1, on the reverse strand, counting down.
CTTTTTTTAAACCTGCGCGCTACACAGGGAAGGGGCGCCCATCAGGTGGCCTTTTGATTTGGGCCGAGCCATTTTATATGTGAAATTATCCCTCGTTGATATTTCCTCTGATGACATTCTTGGAATCAAGATGACAGGGGAGGACTCTCGTACAATCTATGTCTATAACGTATACAATCGCGGGATAAGGAGGGGTTGAGAAATGCAGACTTTACAGCATCTCACTGCACATAGAAATCTTCTCACAGTGCACGGTCTGTTAATTATAGCAGGTGATTTCAGCACAACATATGAGCCTTTTGATCATAATAGCTCTTCCTCCCTTGATGCAGAGGACGAGGTATGGGCCATTCCGCCTACAAATGCTATCTCTGTGAAGCGATGGACAGAAGCTGTGCACCAGTTATTATCTTTTGGGCTGAGGGCATATAATGGCTGCACTTTGTCTGACCAAACTGCAGCACATACCTTTAACCGTCCGGACTCCTCTAGTAGAATAGATTATATATTGATTGCTCTGCATCTCTGGTCCTTTGCTCTGGATATGAGGGCGATTCTTAGGACTGACAGTGATCACAACGCATCACATTGCTCGCTGAAATATATTTTTAAACAGACAGAATACACCTCCACTTCACTTACTGCAGATCTACTGCCTTCTAATAATGGCAGCAGGGGGAATTTGGCTAGAGTAGCAACTCACTGATCTCAGGATCAAAATGAATATGGCATTGTTTACTGCCATCTCTGACCTAGATATCTCCCTTTTTTCTCCCATAATAGGTATTCTGCAGCCCTACAGATAGATACACAAGCGTTTATTTTGCACTTTGGAGGAGTGCTTTACATGCCATAATGCACCCAATCATAAGACCACTAAACCAGGCTGTACTTGTTTCAATACTGATTACAACATGGAAAAATTGGAGCTGTGATTAGCTTTAGAGAGAGGAGACATTAGAGCTATAAGGAAAACGAACAACATAGCCCTAAAGAAAGTGCAGCACAAATGTGATACAAAACTATGGGTAGACATGTACGTGGCTGCAGTCAATAAAGATACTAGAAAATTCTGGCGACTAGTCACAAACCAGCAAAAAGTGCTCTGCATCCAGTCTTACAGGTTCTATTCATCCTGAGACCTGGCATAAACATTTTTCTAAATTGTATGCCCAGATGACAGTAAGGAGTCTGGACACTAAGGCATTGCCCCTTACAGTAGTCCAAGCCCCCTCCACCCCATTAACCATCATGAGCAGTGAGACTGAGAGGGCCATAAAATCCATAGCAGGCGGCAAAGCTGCAAGGCTGGATGGGGTTTCAGGGGATCTCCTCTTAGCAGATATCAAGAATTGTTTTCAATATCTAAACATATTAAGTAATTTAATATTGGGGGGGTGGAAATTCCATCTAGCTGGAAGGCAGGCAAGATCATCCCTGTCTATGAGAAGGGCCCAAAAGACTCCCCCCTGAATTATAGACCGATTAGTCTCATCGACGTAACACAGAAGGTCTTTAGCAGACAGATCCTGTATCAGCTTGGACATTGGATTGAGGAGACCGGGGCTCTTTCATACCTGCAAAAAGGATTGAGAAGCCAGATTAGTACCATAGAACAGACATTTACGTTCTTGATTATCTATTGGAAAACGTTCATCATTGAAAAATCCCACCTCTATCTGGTATTCGAGGATCTAAAGTCGGCGTTCAACTTGGTCCCCCACTACAAATTATGGGAGGCATTGAAGGCCAACGGGGTGCCCGCCACTCTCCTGGATATCCTCACCCATTTAAACCACATCTCATATGCACAAGTTAGATGGCGCCCCAGGGGGGAATTAACTGAGCGCATAGGGGTGAATATGGGTGTCTGAAAGGGGTGTGTCTTTGCTCCCACATTGTTTTCACTATACCTTAATGATGTGGTCACTTACCTAGAGGGCAATGAGAACGACTCCCCCAGGGTTGCAGGCAGGAAGATACCCTTACTCCTGTTCGGTTCGCTGACGACACTCTATTGGTCTCCAAAACCCAGATGGGACTTCAAAATCTTGTCAATAGATTTGTGTCATTCTGTGATGATCAAGGGCTGGTCATTAACCATTCAAAGCAAAAGCTTATGACAATTAACCCCCATAGAATCTTTAGAGGCTCTGTACTGTTGGGAGAGCAGCCTTTAGAGAGAGAGTTAATGAGTTGGGAATTGTGAGAAAGTGCCCTCTTTCTGCATGGTTGCCCCCACTTTTTGCTGAACTGCTGATGTACTTTGACTGAGTGTGCCCTGGACTCCTGCCAATCAGGTACCCAGGGCCCATGTTCTTTCCCTAAAACTGCATTGAAGACCAAACCCAATTGGCACTCTCTGGCCACAGGTCAGTCCCTAGTAAATGGTACCCCAGGTATCCAGAGCACTGTGACCAGGGAAGGCCTCTAAGGGCTGCAGCACTTATTGTGCCACCCTTAGAGGCCCTGTACCTTTACACACACACACTGCCTTTGCAGGCTGCGTGTTTTGGTACAGAACAAAGTGAAGAGTCGACATGGCGCACATCCCTGTGTGCCATGCCTACAACCCTCTGCCCTGGCATAGATCAGCCACCCCTCTAGCTGGGTGCACTATACCAGTGGTGAGGGTACAGTTGCATGAGTCCTGTACCCCTACAGTGTCTAAGCCAATTCTTATACATTGTAAGTGCAGTACTGCCATTAAGAGTATATGGTGCTGGGAGTTTGTCATTACGAACTCCACAGTACCATAATGGCTTTACTGAAAACTGAGAAGTTTGGTATCAAACTTCTCAGCACATTAAACCCACACTAATGCCAGTGTGGGATTTAATGAAAAATGCACACAGAGGGCATCTTAGAGATACCGCCTGAAAAATGACCTAACACTAGTGTCCAGGCTGAGTGGCTGCTCCCCAGCTGCCACCACCAGACATGTTTCTGGACCCCTGGGTCGAGAGCCTGCTGCTCCGGGGGCTTGAAACAATGCACATCCTCGGACAAGGTGCCAAGCCTCCTCCCCCAGGATGGGCAGGGTCCACAAAGGGGAAGCTTCAAAGGCTTGCCACCTTTGTGAGCTTACCCAGGCCCTATGCTGTTTCCAGCAACTGGTCCCCACCGGTTCTGACCCCCACTTTGGGTGGGAGAACTGGCGGGAAAACCAAGTGAGAAAGGGAGGTGTGCCCACCTTTGCCAACCCCACCCCTCAGGTGGGGGAGGTGAGGTGAAGCACAACTCTCAGTCCCCGCCATCTTGCAGAGAGTGAGGCATATGCCCCCCTCCCACTGGAGGGTGGCATAATAGGGGTTGTACCCACCCCAAGGAAGGGACCCATTGGTCCCAACTTTTTACTTACCTGTAACGCCCCTAAATCTAGTATTTAGCGGCACCCCTGAACCTTGCCTCCTCAGACAAGCAACGACCAAGAAGAAAAGAAGAAGAAGGACCGAACAGCCGTGCTGAAGCTAAGAAGAGGAGGACGCCCACTGACTTGGCCCCAGCCCTGCCAGCCTGTCCCCACCTCGAACCTGCAGAAGCGAAACTCCCGTGTGTCCTGCAGCCAGCAACCTCAAGAACCCTGAGGACCTGCCCTGCCTTCCAAAGAAAAGACTTTGTCTCCCGTGAACACCGGATTTGTTCAACCACAGACTCCAGCTCCGGCAAAATCCGCGAGTCTGCACCACTCTGCACCCGTCGCCCACGACCCAAGTTCGAGTGGCCCAACACCACGAGGAGGTCTCCCCGGCGATTCTGACCCGAGATGTGGTGATCTCTGGCCTGCCTCGAATCTCCCAGTGAAGCCTGCAGCCTCTTTCTGGAGACTCCCCCGACCGCAACCGGAACTGGCAATAGAAACCCGACGCCTAAAGACACACCTGCACCCGAAGCCCCATGGCCTTGGGTGGCCCAACCGACAGAGTCCCAGCATCCCCAGGCATCCCAACTTACCTCTCCAACCGGTGGTCACCTCCAGAAGATCTCCGTCCCCGAGCCTGCAGTCTTTGTTGAAACCGGAGAATCCCCATTGAAACCAACAGGGCACCAGACCCCAAAACAGCACTCTGCACCCAGCCGCCCCTGCAACGCTGCGGGTGCACTTTTTGTGCTAAACAGGATCCCCCTTTGCCCTGAGCCTAACACCAGGAGCTTAGCTACCACAACCTAGTGGCCTGCTCGTAAGCAGCCACAACAGGAAAGAACGAGTACCTACCTGGTAATCGTTATCTTCATTTCTCTCCATAAGAACCTATTGACTGTTTTTCTGTGAAAAATGTTCTAAGTGTGGAGTTGATTTGTATGGAAACCTAAAAAAGTACAATTGTGCAAAACTGTTTTTACTTACCTTTTCTCTAGGAAATGTCCCAGTGTGATAGCTAGGCATATCACACTGAGTAGAAAAAGTAATCTAGAAAGTAATCCAAAAGTAACTAAAAAGTAATCTGCTGAAAAGACAAAGGGCCCCCTGATACCTATGTGAAGTACACATAGACAGGGAAATACATACTGTAAATTTTCTAGGGCTACTTCAAAAATGCAAAGCTAGAACATGGTTATATTGATAATGATGGTAGTGACACTGGTGTTAGAAAAATATAAAAATATTTATTATAAAATGAGTACATGAAACACATTTCTAAATAACATATACATTTTGTTGAAACTGTATTGCATCCTATAAGCAGTAATCATTCATCCATGCATTCAAAACTACCTCACTGTATAGTATTGTGTGTGCCGTCAGCGTAATTAATTGATTCATAGTCTGACAAACCACATTACAGTACAATTAATAAGTACAATGTTTTAAATAAAATGAAAGTGGGGTGGTATCCAAGATGTCTCAACGCGCGTTTCGGCAGAAAGACTGCCTTCCTCAGGAGAACCACCTTAATTCGTAATATTTCTGAAAGAAAGAAATTATTGTCTCAACAAAATGTCACAGTGACACTACCATAACCTCAGTCTAGCAATTTTTATTTATATACATAATTAGCACAAAATCCACATTCCAGAGCCTAAGAGTGATAATGGATAATAAGTAAAGTTTATAACAATGTAGTGACAAAGAATTAAATAAAAGATCAAAAATAGAACCGAAGACCCAAGAAAGGAAATTTATAAATGTGATACCAAGGCAAGTATACACCAGCAGAGAAAGAACTTCTAAATCCCGTGAATGAGAATAAGAACCATATAGTGGCGAAAACCTTAAACCAGAAATGTGACATTTATACCCATAGACTGTATGGTGGGAAAGATTTATGAAGATAAGGAAAAAGAAAAAAGAAAAAGGGGTTTACCGAACGTTCTTACCAAATATACACCCTCACAGGGACGTGAAGGAGTGTTCCTAAAACAGAATGCGGAGTCTTGATAAGAATGCGTCCCGATTAAAGATTAAATCCTACGATGACAAACAATACGATGATAGGAAATACATTGAAGTTAGAGTATTTTTTGAATGGCCCAATAAATGTATAAGTAAACTAAGTGGAGCGACTTACTTAGGGCATAAAAGAGCGAACTGCAGAGCTGGAAATAGGGAAACCGCTTGGCAAAATATGAATATGTAATGATGAATAACTAAATCCTGCAAACCTGAAAGATCACAAAAATGAACAAGGATTTAAACAATAATTTTAATAAAAATTTACGGATGAGACGCAAGGAGGAACGGACTTGACAGCGCAACCAAATATTAGAAAAAGGCCAAAAAATTACCTTGGTGAAAAGGTAAAAGACTCATAAGGGGCAGCCTGACGTTCACTTGAACAGTGTACAGTCCCCAATTTTGAAAGTAGAATCTGTCGATAAATGAGCATGAAAAAGCTAATTATCGATATAATGCACAGCAATGACAATCGGTTATGCAACAATTAAACTCAGAATTTCAAAAGGAGGGGGAGAACTATGAGTCTAGAAGAGAGAAAAGCTAAATAAACAACAATGAATAAAAAGCATGTCCATATGCAACACACCAAACAAGGCGCTAATACAGCGTTAAATGACCGATAAAGAAACGAGGGAGATAGAAAGGACTAACAGCCAGCAACCATGGCTATATTTAACAGAGTTGTAATGGTCCCAGAATTCAGTAATTAAGCCTACAGCAGGGCTAAGGCAGGCTAACCTCGTAACACAGTCCAGGGGAGAGGGAGGGGATTTACATATCTCACCTTAAAGCATATCGTGTCTACACGATGCGTAGAGCCTCCATGGAAACGTGGCGGTAGTGGGTCGGAATCCAAAGAGACCGGGAACCTGGGATTGCAAGGCGGCTCTTTTGAACCGAGAGGCAACGTATCATTGATGACGTATGGAGAGTCATGTGGTGCATTGTCGTCATGTGACAATGATTAAAATCAAGGGAAGCTAGGTGAAATGAACGGCGCCATATTGGAATATATATAAAGCTCTGGACGTTACATAGGTTAAACGTGATAATAGAATCCAGAGAGCTGAAAAATCCTAAGCTCATGTTTATGATAAATAAAAAAATAAAGATAAACAGAAACGATACTCAATAATTGAATCGGCCTCTGTGCGCAAGCTCAGTGATATGACGATGCAGAAAGGTCAGGGAATTCAGAGTATAAAACGGCGGCCATGTCTGAGAATGATAGGCTCTAAACCATACATGGGCAACTATAGGTTGCAGCATGTGACAAGACTGATAAAAAACAATAAAAAACGATGAAAGCAGAAAAGAAATCTACCAAAAAACATTGTGTATGCAATGAGCATGTTGCAAGCAAAACAAATGAGTAAAGCCATAACTACTATACCGAGTAGAACGGAAGAAAAGAAAAAGTATGTAAATCATGATAAAATATCATGACATGTATCAGAGAGACACATCAGTTATAATGAATTGAAAGGTGACATATAATAAGCTAATAAGCAAAAGAGGAAACATGATACTAACTAACTATTATTATAACGTAAGGCTTGATCCCAGGGTATGTCTAAATTCAGCCCTAGTATATGGGTGTCCAAAGTAAAGATCCAAAACACTTCTCTACGTTTTCTGATGCTTTCTGACTCAGTGCCATTTTTATTGTTGATTTTTTCTAGGATTAACCATTTGATGTCATTGTCAGTATGGTTTTTATCTTTATAATGTCTAACTAGTGGTGCTAAGATCTTATTAGTTTTAATGGCAGACCGATGCTCGGTGAGACGTGTCGAGAACGATCTTGATGTTTCACCGACATATCCCTTGTCACATGGGCAGAGTAGCAGGTAAATTACATTGTCTGTTTTACAATTAGTGAATGTTTTAAGTTGAATCTCTTTTTGTTGGTAAATATATATATCTGTAACAATGGCACCATTGCAAGCCTTGCAATGTGCACATTTGTGATTCCCCTTAATGGGGTAACTGCCTCCAATGGTTTTCTGTATAAATGCAGGTTTTGATTTTATACGAGAGTTGACAACCAGATCTCTAAGATTTTTGTTGCGTCTATGTGCATACATGGGCCTAGGTAATAAAGTATGAGACTCAGCATGGATATTAAGTATATGCCATTGCGCATTGATGATCTGTCGTATTCTCTCATTAAAGGCAGAATGTCTAGTAACGCAGACTAATTTGGGTGTTTCTTTCTTAGTATGGGTTTCCAAAAGGTGATCTCGGTCATAGAAACGTGCTCTTTTATAAGCCTCTCTGACCAATCTGTGAGGGTAACCACGGTTAATGAATTTTTGCTTCATGACGACTGCCTTAAGATCAAAATCATGTAAATTGGTGCAGTTGCGTCTGAGACGTAAAAATTGTCCCATGGGAATACTTTCCCTTTGACTTTTTGGATGATAACTTGAGAAGTGAAGCAAAGTATTTCTAGCCGTGGGTTTTGTATATAGATCGACTTCCAATTTAGCGTCTACTGCTTTGATCTCCAAATCCAGAAATTCTATATTAGATTCTCTGATATTGGCAGTAAATCGTAAATTAGTATCACACAAATTGATCCAGGCAAGAAAGTCCTGAAGTATGTCTGGGTCGTCATTCCATGTAAAAAAGATATCGTCGATGTAACGTGACCAATGCTTTATCGATTCAAAAAAAGGGGCTACCTCGTTGTAAATGAAAAGGTGCTCAAAATGTGCCATATAAATATTGGCCACCGTGGGGGCACAAGATGCCCCCATACTGACACCTTTGATCTGTTTAAACATATCGCCGTTGAAGTCAAAGGTGTTTTCGTCAAGGACGATCTGTAACAGATCAATAATGAATGGAACATCACAGTCAATGGTGTAAGTGTGAATGAACCATTCCACAGCTGTGGTGGCTTCTAACTGTGGAATGTTACTATACAATGACTCAATGTCAAGGGAAACTAGGGTTTCCCTATTAATGGTAAAAGATAATCCTTCTATCTTATTGATCATGTCTTTCGTATCTTTAACGTATGACTGTGTTTTCGATATATGAGGGCACAGAATTTGATCAATATATTTTGAAATCGGTTCTGTGACTGAACCTATCGTAGTGACGATTGGTCGGTAAGGAGGATCGATGCTGTTTTTATGTATCTTGGGAACTCCATATACACTGGCCATACGTGGCGCGACTAAATTCATGAATTCATATTCTTGCTGACAAATAATGCCTTGATCCACTGCTCTTTTTGTTAATATTTGGATCTTACGTTGAACTCTGATGGTAGAGTCAGATGTAACTTTGCGATAATGAGTAGGATTGTTAAGAAGACCGTACATGTTGTTAATGTAGGTGTCTGTGTCTATAATAACAATCCCTCCCCCCTTATCGCAATTTTTGACAGTGATACTTTTTTCATTCTTGAGTATCAACAGAGCTTCTAGTTCATCTCTTTGAAGGTTGGGGGTGGGCCTCGGATTGAACTTGATGGCATCTCTTAATTTGGACATGACTATTGTTTCAAAAATACCCACTTCAGGTCCAACTTGGTCTAGAGTTGGAGTGAAGATGGATACAGGGCGTAGATCCGATTTGTTGTCATCTTGAATGGTTATACTGGGTCTATTTTCCCAAAAAATTTTTAGACGTATCTTACGGAAGAAAGAAGTGATATCCTGAAAGATCTCAAAAGTGTCTGCCTTAGTGTGCGGGACAAAAGAAAGCCCTTTAGATAAAAGGGCAATTTCAGAAGATGTTAAAGACTTTGTAGATAAATTAAAAATGGGAATAGTATCTATGTCCGCCAATATTGGGCGTTGCGTGTCACTAGAAATTGAGAATTGTTCTGTTGATAGTTGTGGTTCGCTCGAAACCTGGACTGATACCTCGGTTTCCATTGGCCCCTGCGGGGGCCCCGTCTTCCTAAAAAAGACTGGCCTCTATGTTGATCATATTGGTGCCCTACTTGTTCATGTTCGTAATTGGCACTATGTGGGCTAGATTCGGTATCAGAATCTGAAGTGTCCGAGAAAGTAGTAACTTTACGTCTTGGCGGTACCTGTCCAAATGTTTCAGGTGCTTGATATTGAGCATCAGAGTAGAAATGTTCATTGAGATATGGATATGTTTTATCCTTAGAATAAAACCTTATATCTTTCTTTAGCTTCTCTGTCTTTCTTTTGATTAGATACTCACTGTAAGATGTAACCTCCTGATTAATTTCTTCGAGCTTTTTCTTTGCTTCCTCTACGGCATTGCTTTTTTTTATCTTTTCTTCCAAAGTAGACATCTCTTCTACTAAAATCTGTATTATTTCTTTGGCAGTCTCTACTATTAAAATCATTAGGTCTCGAGAGCATCTGTTGGCAATGTGAGACCATTTCTCTAGGAATTGTTTAACTTGAACAAATAAACCTGGAATGTTACGAATTCTGAGTCCCTGTGGTATGACCCGGGCTTTAGTTATTCCAACATAAAATGTCCATGCATTTCAATTCTTTTGATTTTCTTTTTCAACTCAAACAGTTTATTAATGTCTTCATTATTGACAGAAGAGGTCATAGAGTTGGTCTGATGTCCAAAATTACTTTGATCGCCAACTAGAAGAGCATATTGCTCATCTGTGAATCCGAAAGTTTTAAGGACTTCCATGATAAAAGAGTAAAGAAATGTCTCAACTACAACTACAAGAGAAGAACACTTGATAGAAAGTGATCACCAAGGAGAAAAATGGGACGAGTATGAAAGAAGAATGGGTAATACAAAGCTGGTGAAAACAAAAAAAGAAAGAAAGGCCAGTGTGAAAATAAGTAGTATGATTTAGAAAAGAATGTATAGGGAAAAAGGAAGGCTCAATGATATGCAGACAACGTAAAACAACAATGACAGCCCCACGCAGACAGGCTGCGGGTAAATTACTGAAAAGACAAAGGGCCCCCTGATACCTATGTGAAGTACACCTAGACAGGGAAATACATACTGTAAATTTTCTAGGGCTACTTTAAAAATGCAAAGCTAGAACATGGTTATATTGATAATGATGGTAGTGACACTGGTGTTAGAAAAATATAAAAATATTTATTATAAAATGAGTACATGAAACACATTTCTAAATAACATATACATTTTGTTGAAACTGTATTGCATCCTATAAGCAGTAATCATTCATCCATGCATTCAAAACTACCTCACTGTATAGTATTGTGTGTGCCGTCAGCGTAATTAATTGATTCATAGTCTGACAAACCACATTACAGTACAATTAATAAGTACAATGTTTTAAATAAAATGAAAGTGGGGTGGTATCCAAGATGTCTCAACGCGCGTTTCGGCAGAAAGACTGCCTTCCTCAGGAGAACCACCTTAATTCGTAATATTTCTGAAAGAAAGAAATTATTGTCTCAACAAAATGTCACAGTGACACTACCATAACCTCAGTCTAGCAATTTTTATTTATATACATAATTAGCACAAAATCCACATTCCAGCGCCTAAGAGTGATAATGGATAATAAGTAAAGTTTATAACAATGTAGTGACAAAGAATTAAATAAAAGATCAAAAATAGAACCGAAGACCCAAGAAAGGAAATTTATAAATGTGATACCAAGGCAAGTATACACCAGCAGAGAAAGAACTTCTAAATCCCGTGAATGAGAATAAGAACCATATAGTGGCGAAAACCTTAAACCAGAAATGTGACATTTATACCCATAGACTGTATGGTGGGAAAGATTTATGAAGAAAAGGAAAAAGAAAAAAGAAAAAGGGGTTTACCGAACGTTCTTACCAAATATACACCCTCACAGGGACGTGAAGGAGTGTTCCTAAAACAGAATGCGGAGTCTTGATAAGAATGCCTCCCGATTAAAGATTAAATCCTACGATGACAAACAATACGATGATAGGAAATACATTGAAGTTAGAGTATTTTTTGAATGGCCCAATAAATGTATAAGTAAACTAAGTGGAGCGACTTACTTAGGGCATAAAAGAGCGAACTGCAGAGCTGGAAATAGGGAAACCGCTTGGCAAAATATGAATATGTAATGATGAATAACTAAATCCTGCAAACCTGAAAGATCACAAAAATGAACAAGGATTTAAACAATAATTTTAATAAAAATTTCCGGATGAGACGCAAGGAGGAACGGACTTGACAGCGCAACCAAATATTAGAAAAAAGGCCAAAAAATTACCTTGGTGAAAAGGTAAAAGACTCATAAGGGGCAGCCTGACGTTCACTTGAACAGTGTACAGTCCCCAATTTTGAAAGTAGAATCTGTCGATAAATGAGCATGAAAAAGCTAATTATCGATATAATGCACAGCAATGACAATCGGTTATGCAACAATTAAACTCAGAATTTCAAAAGGAGGGGAGAACTATGAGTCTAGAAGAGAGAAAAGCTAAATAAACAACAATGAATAAAAAGCATGTCCATATGCAACACACCAAACAAGGCGCTAATACAGCGTTAAATGACCGATAAAGAAACGAGGGAGATAGAAAGGACTAACAGCCAGCAACCATGGCTATATTTAACAGAGTTGTAATGGTCCCAGAATTCAGTAATTAAGCCTACAGCAGGGCTAAGGCAGGCTAACCTCGTAACACAGTCCAGGGGAGAGGGAGGGGATTTACATATCTCACCTTAAAGCATATCGTGTCTACACGATGCGTAGAGCCTCCATGGAAACGTGGCGGTAGTGGGTCGGAATCCAAAGAGACCGGGAACCTGGGATTGCAAGGCGGCTCTTTTGAACCGAGAGGCAACGTATCGTTGATGACGTATGGAGAGTCATGTGGTGCATTGTCGTCATGTGACAATGATTAAAATCAAGTACAGTAATTTCAATACCTTGACGTACCAGTATTTCAAACAACTGCATTTGAACTTGCATTCACTTGTAAAAACTGCATAATATTTTGCAAAACATTTATTTCACTTACCTGTGCCAGGCTTTGCTTGGTTCTAGAAATAAAATAAGTTCATACTATTTTTGATACAAACAAAATTGGTCTGAGTTCAGTCTTTGAGTGTGTGACATCATTTGCTGATTGAGTGTGTACAAAAAATGCTTAACACTACCCTCTGATACAGCCTTACTGATCGCCCACACTACCACAAATAGAGAGTAAGGTGCTATCTACTTTTACTTCTGCCTACCTTTGGGGTTCCACTGGACTCTGTGCACACTATACCTCATTTTGGTATAGTATATACAGAGCCAGCTTCCTACATGAACTACCCTCACTAGGAACATAAAATGGTCCTCCCAGGTCAGTAAAGGTGCCTTAAAACTTACACAGCAGGCTGCTGCAATCCTAAAATGTTATAAAGCTTCCAAGATTAAGCTCATTTCACCTGCTATAAAAGTATATCGGGCCAAGGCAGAGGGCAGTGCGTTATATGGGGCAGAGGCCTAGGGCTTGCCGGCCTTGGGCGAGTTGGGAGTTGCAGAGAACAACTTTCTTAGGGCTCTGCCCCTTTTACCATTATGACGTGACATGGGTCTCATCCCTTTGGTTCACAAGGCTCAGCTAAGGCCTCTGCTATAGTGGTGCAGGCTTAAGTACACACTAGTTCTGCATGACTGTTACCATGGTCTCAGGGAAATAGTTGCACTGGAGAAATCAAGCAAAATAAAATGGATAGGTTATGTAAAGGGTACGCTGACTAATCTTGGCCCTGGTGAGTTTTGGTCTGATGCCAACAATTCCCCTGAACTCACTAGGGAAGCTCTTCAAGATGCATTCTGGGGATGGAAATGGGAACAGGAAATAAGAAATACCTCTCAAGGCTCTCTTTCGTGTACCTTTCTTGATATCAAACCTCATGTATTTGTATTTGTATGTATATTTATTAAGCGAGACATTCATCCCAAGGGACATCATGGAGCTAGGAAAGCGCATCCTGATATGGGAAAGGCGATTGTAAATCGTTAAAGGGTGGGGCTTCAGCCGGGATGGCAGTAGGTAGCTTCGGCTATGTTCTAGGGAACATTGATGTTTTTAATTACTTCCTAAAGGACAAATATTCATCTGTTAAGTGACGATCTAATGGAAGTTCGTTCCAGTGAACGGCCGCCAGTTTGAAAAAGGAACGGCCTCCTGCTCTGACCCTCTTAGTCCGTTTGATCTTGGCCAGGGCATGATGGCGGGATCTCAGGTTTCGTGAGGGAGTATATAATTCTATTTTGTCTTGCAAGATGCGGGCCGCTCTTATGTAGCGCTCTGTGTGCGTAACACAGGAGCTTGAACTTAGCCCTTTGGCGTACGGGCAGCCAATGCAGTTCCCTCAAGCTTTCAGATGCCGAACTGTATTTGCTATTGTTGCAAACCAGTCTAGCAGCATCATTTTGGACCACCTGTAATCAAGAGAAAAGATACTCGGGCATGCCCACATATAGTGCATTCCCATAGTCACCTCTACTAGAGAATAAAGCCTGTGTAATGGACTTTCTGCAGTTTAAGGGGATCCATAGAAAAAGTCTTCTTAGTAGTTTCAGTGTAGCGAAGCTTTTACCGCACAGCGCTCAAACTTGATCTTGCATTGTCAGTGCATTGTCAATGAGTATGCCCACATTTTTTGCAATTCGCTTGGGTCTGGGGCGGCTCCCAGTGCCCGGGGCCACCAGGTGTTATCCCAAACTAAGTATGCTCCACCGAAAAGCAGGATCCCAGATTTTCCGGCATTTAATTTTAAACAATGTTCCGTCATCCAGGTTGCTATTTCTGTGGACAGTTAATTAGATTATTTTTGGTATCCTCATGCTTTTCTCCAAAGGCAATTAGGCCACATAGGAGCAGATATCAAAGTCCCATTTCCTGCTAATTACAGCTAAGGAGGAGACATAGGCATTGAAAAGGGTGGGGCTCAGGGAGACCTCCTGCGGGACTCCATATGTTATAGTTTTTGAGCTAGAAGAAAAGGGGCACATTTGGATTTTTTGTGTTCTATTTAGTAGGAAACAGGTGGACCACTGAAGAGCTTTCAAATGTATTCCTTTTTCATGTAAGATACGCAACAGGTGGTCGTGAGATACAGTATCAAAAGCCGCCATTAGGTCCAAAAGGATCAATGCAGCAGCTTTACCTTGGTCCACCAAGGATCTAATGTTGTCTGATACGGCAAGTAAGGTGGCTTCTGTATTGTTGGCAGCTCTAAAACCGGTCTGAGAGGGATCTAAAAGTTCGTTGGTGTCTAAAAAATTAACCAGTTGTTTATTGACCAGTCTCTCCAGTACTTTAGACAGGTATGGTAGTTGAGAGATTGGTCGGTAATTTGCAGGAACATAGATTTCCAAGCCAGCTTTCTTTAACAGTGGAAATACAACGGGTTCCTTCCATATAGCTGGGAATGATGCTGAATCCAGAGATTTATTGAAGATATGGGTAACATGCGGGCTAAAGACCGATACATGTCGTGAGAAGATAAAGTGAGGGCAGGGGTTGAGCGGGGATCCTACTTTAACCTCGGTCATAGCTTTTGCAGCCTGTTCTTCCGAGAAAGGGGCCAGATTGCCTAAGTAAGCATTTGCTTTAGGGTGTGGTGCTAATGTTTCCCAATCTGTATTGTTAGCAGTGGGCTGGCTATTGAAGGAGGAGTAGATTTTGGAGACTTTATTGGTGAAGAAGCTGTTAATTAGCTCACACTTGTCAATCGTAGGAGTCATAGTATGGGACATGCTAGTTGGTTTACAGAGTTCTCTCACTATTTTGAATAGTTCTTTAGATGAATTACAGTTATCCTCTATTCGTTTTGCGTAGTAGTGTTTTTTTGCGCATTTTAGGGCATTGTGTTAGTTTTTCAGCTCCCTTTTATAGATTTGTCTATCATTGCTATCTTTGGATAATCTCCACTTATGTTCCAGAGATTTACATCTCCTTGTTAATACTTTCCGTTCTAGTAAATACCATTTCTCTGATAGTGTTTTCCTGCTAGATTTGCTTTCTAGTTAAGGGCGCACTGATCCAGTTCGTTGGTAATCTCATTATGTAGGTGTTCCGCCTCTGCCTGGGCGATGCTTGGGTCACATGGGGAGAAGTATGAAGCGAACACATTGGGGGTGATAAGATTCCATGGTCTTTTTACAGTTGCTGGCAATGTGGTAGTGTGGGTTGGCTTGATTGGTAGGTTGAAAGAGAAGGAAATTAAGGAGCGGTCAGTCCAAGACAGAGGTGTAACTTCGGAAACGTTAAAAGTCTCTATGTTGGAGTACAAAAGGTCTAATGTGTGCCTGGCCATGTGGGTTGGCCCTTTGGTCCATTGTTTTAGCTGCAGTATCTGCATATCATTTTCCAAGTGTTTGACCCCCGGGTCTATAGAATTTTCAAAATGACATTGAAATCGCCAATAAGTAGGAAGTGTTTATATTTTAGGCAGAGGGGGAATAGCTGGGACAACAGTTTGGTGCTGAAATCTGGCTTGTACCCAGGGGGATTGTAGATTACTGCTCCCACGAGTAGTTTGTGTTCCCCATTGGACACTGAAAATGCTAAGTTCTCATGTTCACCCAATTGGGCCACTGACTCGGGAACGCAAGTAAAGCTGTCTTTGAATAGGGCAGCTATGCCCCCTCCCTTCCGTCCTTTTCTATCCCGTTTTAATAGCTTATATCCAGCTGGTAGGGCGGTGGCAATGTCGGGGGAGGTATTATCATCTATCCAGGTTTCAGTAATGAATGCTAGGTCAGGTTTTGCGTTTGCTAAGATATCCCAGTTCTCAAGGCAATGTTTAGGCATTGACCTGGAGTCAAAATAAATGCAAGTCATTTGGAGGCTATCCAAACTGATAGCTTTCCTAGTGTATTGTTCGGATGTTGCTTGGCAGCCCCATTTACAGTGGAGGCATGAGAATGGACCCTCCGTATCCCCAGGAGATGTTTTCACACAAGGTTCTTTGAAATTTTGTTGTGCTTTAGCCAGCTTCAAAAGCATCTCTCTGGAGTATTTGTGGTAATTACTAAGGTTTTGTAGTACAGGGGCAGGGTTCCTTGCCCCTGGTCCAGTTCGGGCGTGGACAAGCGCAGATGGGCTTGCCTGTGGCGGGCCGACAGGGCGTCCGCTGCACGGCCGCACCGCGGCCTCGTTTTTGTAGTCTCCTATGTTGAACAACTAGACTGTTGCCCCTCCTCCAGTGCTACTTCCCGGTAACTTCCGGTTTGCGCTGAGGCTTGACTGCGGTTTTGCGCCCTCCCACTTGGACCAAAGGTGGGTAAGCTTCAAGTTCAGATTCAGTGCAATGGCAGTTTAAAATTCAATGACAGTGCAATGGCAGTTTAAAATTCCAACAGTTAAGAAATACTAAACTGTGCAAAGCGGGGAAAGCAAATGCGAGCCTAATGCTCCGTAAAAATCAGGGCACAGTTTAAAATGCCATCAGTTTGTTAGCGCAAAGGAAGAAGCAACCCTTACGGGTTCCGTGCCGCGGCCCCGTTTTTGTAGTCTCCTATGTTGAACAACTAGACTGTTGCCCCTCCTCCAGCGCTACTTCCCGGTAACTTCCAGTTTGCGCTGAGGCTTGACTGCGGTTTTGCGCCCTCCCACTCAGACCAAATGCGGGTACGTTTCAAGTTTAGATTCAGTGCAATGGCAGTTTAAAATTCAATAGTATAGAAAATAAACCCTTGGCCAAGGATAAAAGTAGAACTACTGAGTACAAAACTAGTTGTACACAAAAGGTGTTTTTACAGGTCACCCATACGTTGCACCAGTTATCCTCAACCGCTACAACCCATATGGTAGATCCAAGTAATTACATAAACAGCATACATATATTCAAAATAAAATCGTATTTTATTGATTTTAAAACATCTCATAAATCACTATATCATAAAACAACCCCATACATTTCACAAGGGTACACAGTAAAATTCATATACAAAAAACATGTATGACAGAAACACAAGAGAGAAACTCAGAGACAGTACACTTTGTCCTCAAACAGCACATCTAAAAGGATGAGACAATCTTTGGAACCAGCTTATCCTGTAGATCAAATACAATATAGTGCACCCAGGATAAGCTAGAGAAGTGTTCCTTTTAGATGTGCTGTTTGAGGACAAAGTGTACTGTCTCTGTGTTTCTCTCTTGTGTTTCTGTCATACATGTTTTTTGTATATGAATTTTACTGTGTACCCTTGTGAAATGTATGGGGTTGTTTTATGATATAGTGATTTATGAGATGTTTTAAAATCAATAAAATACGATTTTATTTTGAATATATGTATGCTGTTTATGTAATTACTTGGATCGACCATATGGGTTGTAGCCATATGGGTTGTAGCGGTTGAGGATAACTGGTGCAACGTATGGGTGACCTGTAAAAACACCTTTTGTGTACAACTAGTTTTGTACTCAGTAGTTCTACTTTTATCCTTGGCCAAGGGTTTATTTTCTATACTATTCAGTAGTACCCTATTCCCCTGGTTTTGAAGTGGTCCCTCTCTATTTTTCTTAAGTTTAAAATTCAATGACAGTGCAATGGCAGTTTAAAATTACAACAGTTAAGAAATACTAAATTGTGCAAAGCGGGGAAAGCAAATGCGAGCCTAATGCTCCGTAAAAATCAGGGCACAGTTTAAAATGTCATCAGTTTCTTAGCGCAAAGGAATAAGTAATACTCATGCCGAATTTGAGCCATTTCTAGTTTTTTACTGAGTCCTGGTGCCAGGCAACTGTACCTCAAATTTCGCCATGGCAACCTACTTTTATTACCTTTCTGCTCAAGATGGAACTCCTGCCTTGACACATTCAAGGTATGCCCGGTATGTCTGCAAGCAGAAGAAGCTTTGCCACATTTTATTTGCTTCTGCCCTGGTTATGTCCGACCAAGGAAAAGTTGGATCTTCCCGATCTGTAGGCTCCATGGTTGTAGACAGTACTTTCAGATGCTTAGGCTTTTACTTACGGATACCAAGGAGTCAGTTTTCTGTGCTGTTGCTAGATTCCTTCATTGGAGCTGGTCTATTAGAGTGAAGGTGATGGTGTAACACCCAGTTGACCCCAGCAATAGTCTAGTCTCTTAGTCTTTTCAAGTAGTTAATTCCTTTTTGTTGTGCTGCACCTCCACCTTTGTGCTGAGAATGATTGATAAGGATACACATTTGAATTTTTTATGTTTTTATGTGGAATGTGTTTCTTGGTGTATATATTTTTCTTATAATACTTTAGGCGCCATCAGCTTTTAATAATTGTTTTATAGCTACTGTGCAACAGTTTTAAGTATGATTTTAAAAATATTTCTTTTCTGTATATTTATTTGTGATGTCATGGGGCTAATTACGAGTTTGGCGGTCCGATGTTCCCTCGGCGGTCTTGTGGCAGTCTGAGGCTGCAATATGCTGGCTGGGCCCTGGGGCACTGCCAAGCATATTACGAGTTTCGTCACTGCCACAGTTTTCATGGCGGTGAACCTGCCATGAAAAGGGTGGTGGTGAGGAAACTAAGGGGGACCTACAGAGTCCCTGGTGTCTCAGCTCCTGGGGGTGCATGCAGGAGGGCACATGGTGTGCCCCCATCTGTATATACGCCCTGTTCCTGCACGGAACTAAATGCACAACATTGTGCATTTCGGTCAGTGCATGAATGGGCTGCGGTGATCCCACAGCAGTGCCTTTCTAAGGCTCTCCTATGAGCCTTAGAAAGGCACCGCCATGGACTGCCTGACCTACTTTCCAGTCGGAATACGCCGGGCGGTCTGAATTGGGGTTAGGTGGTCTTGGGTCTCGGCAATGGAGTAGGTTCCTGCTCCAAGAGCGGCAAACTCGTAGTCAGGCCGATAGTGTGTTGTATGTTCTGTTGCATGTGCTTTTATGAGTTGATGATGAATCGCAAATAGAGAAAATGCATTGTATTTTTCAAAATGACATGTTAAAGTTGACAGAACGCCTTAAATCCATTTGCATGTATTATACTCTGTGCCTATTAAAAGAACTTAATTGTTTCTCTGCTTGTGAACTTAGAGTTAACATATCCTTTGGAATTTTAATAAATTGTGCCTTTAAGTTAGCATAAGCAGTCCTGCCAAGTATCATGCATCAGGCGTGATACTAACGCATTGCAGTGTGGTGGTCCGCATCACCGCACTGAAATGCGAAGTCACGCATTATAGCGCCTCCTCAGCTGCTATAATGCACCATGACTGAGTGACAATGCGCGTTGCGTGGTGTCCCCTTCAGCTTTCAGGTGCGTGCTTATGATCTGCTCCTCGCAGCTCTCTACTTTGTTACAATGTATTGGGACCGAACACACCCGGGCCGACACCACGTGGCATCACTGCGGAGTCACTACCCAATGGCTTGGCTTCTTAGATACTTAAAATATTATTGTGAAGCCTTGAGATGCTTTAATAGGTGGGGGGTGAGGCACGGGGTCAGTCCTGCAGTGCTGCCGGCCCGCGCTACCCGCAGCGGAGCGAGCGCGCGACATTTCAGGAAGTTTTGGCTGACACTTGTCAATGTGTGGGCAAATGAATGTTAGCGCAGGGCCTCCTCTTCGCCCTCGCACCACGGCAGTGTAGATGAGGATCGATTCCCGGACCCAGCGTTGGCCACGCTGACTTGCCGTTTTGGTGAAGCTGGTCAGCATTGCCATGCTCACCAGCCCGGCGGTATGGATTCCGTGAGTTACCATTTCACACACAGGCTGGCTGAGCCCACCAGCGCCGGCGACAGAGCTGAGGCGCATATCGGCCCGGGGACCTGCTGTAATATAACTTTGTTTTTTATTATTTTAAAAAGCGAAGCTTGCTTCATTTCATCATACGGCAACAGTAAATGTATTGTAAAATATTTGCAGAATAATTACTCTGACTGCCGCTTTATTACTGTACCTAGAGCCCGCAGTCTGAGTAAAGGACTTGGAAGAGGTGATATAGCCAATAACAATTTATAAATGTTATAGCTGTACCCGGTGTTTGCAAAGAAATGTTAAACAGCACTGAACGCGGCTGGTTGTTCTCTGCTAAACCAGGGCCGCGGGTTGGCTACTCAGGCGCCTGACAGGGTAGCCAGTGTCAGGGGGTGCGTCGGGGGCTCGGTGACGGGCGAACCACAGCTCTGGTAAACATTTCTGAGAGATAATTCATAGGGATGGGTGCTTATATGTCACAGCTTATCTGAACAGCTGATTATCTGTAACTCAATCGCGAGCCAAGGTCGGGTTCATGCCGAGGGAAGGGAGGAAGCTGGTAGTGACAGCGGTAGGAGTGGAGGCACTCCAAGTGACTAGGGTGACCAGCTGCTGGAGAGGCACCTTCTCTATAGTGACTACAAAGATTCATGACAAAGGTTCAGTATTCAGGACAAAAGGTCAGCTATACAGGTACATCTGAGGAGATTGTTCAGTAATATAAAAGTTTATATTTTTGGTTTATATAATAGCATGCAAACATTATCATTTAGCTGGACTTTATTAAGGGGTAAAAAAAAAAAGCGAACAGACACTAAGCAGAATTGGACAGTTTCAAGCATGTTACCTAAAAGAGTTCATGTCGTATTATGGTGGAAAATTAGGCCAATCCTACCAGATACTGGCATTTCCGATGCATGTTCCAGGCATAATTAGTGATTGCTGATTTCAGGGATGCGAAGGCTGCCAGATCTTGACCTGTAAGCTACCATGGCACAGCTGCCAGTTTTGATTAGATGCAATTGCCTGTGAACAGACTTTTTTTACAACTAAACTTCAGTCAGTAGTGTAGGGGGCTTTCACATTTTCTTGTATTTATTTATTAAGGCGATCACAATCCAATCGTGTAAGTTGATGTGTTTAGCCAGGGTTAAATAGACAACATATTGCAGAATTTTGCTTTCACTCTTGAATCGTGTAACTCGACATTTTAGGCAGGGATAAGTAGGCAGAGTAGGTTACAGATTTAGCTTTCACTTCAGTCTGTAAATACAATTTAGTATTTTTCTCAAGTACTAAGGAGTTTTGTGCACCAACACTGGCTTACCAGTTGTTTCAGGATAACCCACTCATGATTATAGTGCCTTCAAATTTAATCTGGTCGTTATTTCAGAATTTCAGGCTGGAACACAGGGTTGAGCACTAGTAAGATACTGTTACGAGGTGCCAACCTGTGACTGAAAGCACAGTGAATGTGAAAGTCATTATTTTAAAACTTTATTACACAGCATATGACAGGCTGCCGAAAAATGTGCAAACAGATTTACTCTTTTATATTAACAAGATTAGGGACACTACATTTTTGGGGGTTTCCAACAGTATCAATATGCTTTTATAGCTTTTTATTGCTCAAAATATGTAATTTCAGATTTTATCCCTTTGATAGGATGTCATTGCTTTGTTTTACCTGCGAAAAAGTGTCAAGTATTTGGCAGTTTAATGTCACTCATAAGTACACTGAAACCATAAAAATGTTTCTTATAAGTATACTGAAAACTTGGCAGCTATGTATGACCGAAGTTTCCAAACTGTTTATAGAAAATCATATATTGTCTTCCACTGTTTTGAAGGGGCTCCGTACTTAGGTGACCACAACGTGTCATAAATCAAAGCATACTTTCTTTGAATATGTGCAAAACAAGTATAATATAATGTCCAACTGTTTCTAAAACCTCGTTTTACAACTTTGTGATAGTGCAATTTGTATTTATCTGCACTACCACGTGTATACAGCGGAACACCGCCGGGTTTTGTGCTGGCGCTTCCCAGCATTATTTTTTACCTTATTGCATTAGCAACCGATTATGCCTGAGACTGAGTGATGGTATAATCTCCTAGTTGCACTTGCTATGCTATAAAATGTGCTTTTTAGGCTAGCGCAGGGTCATGAATGAACAAATCAATGAGATCATCTTCTGAGGAGCTGCAGTGAATGAATGAATATGCATTTCTAGAGCGCATGGCTACCATAAGGCCTCCCAGCGCTAAAAAAGGCAGTAACATCACCGTGCAGTGGTCAGGAATCATGAAAACAGAAAAGTTTTCAGAAATTTACGAAAGGCCAAATAGTTGTCCTCCAGGCGTATGTAATTAGGAAGTTGGTTCCAGCACTTTGCCGCGGTATATGCAAACATACGTCCACCGCTCCGTGATCTATATATCCTGGGAGCTACTGCTAGATGTTTATTCTCAGAGCGGAGAGATCTCTTAGGAAGGTAAGGGGATATGATGGATCGAAGGATCGGTGGGCCCTCAGTCGAGAAAGTTCTATGGACAATACATAGTGCCTTGAACTGAATTCGTTCCGCAACTGGGTGCCAGTGAAGAGAGGCAATGTGTGGTCTTGCGGATACCCAGTTAGGGACCCGCATAAGTAGGCGGGCTGCGCAGTTTTGTACCGTTTGTAAAATTTCAATGGTTGAGCATGGAGAGCCTAAGTACAGCACATTAGCGTAATCCAGTCTGGAGAGGATTAGTGCTTGTACCAGCAGTTTTCTTGCAATGAAAGGCAGCAGAGGGAGAATTTTTCTAATCATCCTCAGGATCCCATAACAGGTACCTGCCACCTTCCGCGCCTGCTCCTTGAAATTAAGATTATGGTCCAGCCATACACCAAGACTTTTAATCTGATCCTTAGGAGGTGGCATTGGACCTAAGCATCTCGGCCAGAATAGATTGCCATCTTTGGGTGAAGTATTACCCAAAAACATCCACTCCGTTTTTGCCCCATTAAGTTTTAAAAAAGAGCCATCCATCCATGCGGAGACCTTCTCCAAACAGTTGGCCAGATTAATTTTCACATTATCAGATTGGTTCAATGACACAATCAGCTGGGTGTCGTCTGCGTAAGTGACAATCTGGATACCAAAAGGTTCTACAATCTTGGCAAGGGGGCTCATGTAGACATTAAAAAGCGTGGGGCTCAGGGAGGAGCCCTGAGGCACCCCGCATCTCAGAGGCATACTTTCAGAAATAGAGTTATCCTCGAATACTTGGAAAGATCTATTGTCCAAGAAGGACTCAAGCCACTTTAGTGCAGTTCCGGTCACTCCAACCTCTCTGAGTCTCACAGTCAATAGTTGATGGTTAACCGTGTCGAAGGCCGCGCTAAGATCAAGCAGAACAATCGCCACGGAGCCACCAACATCTAGAATTTTTCTGGTTTCTTCAACCACCGCCAGCAGGGCAGTCTCCGTGCCCTGTTTAGGTCTGAAACCAGTTTGAGAGGCGTGAAGGCATTCGTTCTTCTCAAGAAAGGCGGAGAGTACGCAATTAACATACTTTTCACCTATTTTTGAGATCCCTGGCAGAAGTGAAATTGGTCGATAATTTACGAATACTTCTGGGTCCAGACTCGTTTTTTTTAAAAGGGCTTTAACCCTAGCCCGTTTCCAGAGAGAGGGAACAGATCCAGAGGAGAGTGATAAATTAACAAGGTCCAATATGGTTATAGCCACCGAGTCAGTGACCTGACAGAGGATAGTGGGGGGAGCCACATCACTGGGAGAGCCAGATTTCAGTTGGATCAAATAGTTTTGTAGGGATTTTAGATCCAAGGGAGGAATTATTTCAAGGCGGGGAACTGTGATTAGTATTTGATCGTCCGAATGCGCAGTGTTTAAAGATGCTGAAATAGGGGGAAAAGTAGAGTGCCTGCCTGCCCTCTGTTACTGAGAACTGCAGTCACGCAGTCTGTCTCCAGTTAGTGCCCATCCATTTCTGGTGCTTTGCAGCAGTTTTAAGATCTTCTTAGAGTTTCTCGTGGCTCAAATGGGTGTACTTTCTGATATTTATATGTTTCCCTCATCTTCAATGCTTGTTTTTGCTCGCAAGAAAGTGTCACTCATAGTTGTTGAAATGTCACTCATAATTACTCTGAAATTATGAAAATGTCACACATGGCAATCTGAAACCTTGGCAGCTATGCATAAGTAGTCCACAAAACTAATTAACTGGGCCTTAGCTTGATCGCACTAAAAAGGTGTATTTTAAAAGTTGCACTGTGTTCGTGTTTTACTAGCAATTTACGTGCTTGCAGAAGAAGCCTCCTGTTGCCAGAGGAACATGCATATAAAGTTACGACTTTCACACTTGATGTCTTTCCTAGCAGAACTGTGCATTAGTCATATTTTGAAGCTGCTATTGTTTAGAAATGTGATGTCATTTTTATTTGTATGTAGGTTAAAATTTCTAATTGATTATTCATTTTTTGATTGTTTCTAGGGTGAGCTTGCTTTACGTAGTGACTGCAAAATGATAAGTGGTTCATATAAATATCTCTTTGGTAGTACGACCCATGGTGACACTTCATGTTTAGGGACAGATTCTCTGCTTCTGAAATGCTATAAAAACTGTTGCTTTGGGGAAATTAGCCAAGTCTTTCCATTGCTCCCACTAAAGGCAGACTCCATGTCAAACTTGTTTCAGACCAACACTTATATTTTTTATGATTCTCTCTTGACTTTTAAACTGAGCAGTCCCTATGACTATTTCAACTAATTTGCCTTGTGTTAGACCATATTTGGTTCTGGCCATAACTAGAATTTGTTCGAATTTTGAGTATTTTGAATTGAATTGAATTGACTAACCATTTACCTTTTAGCCTTCTGTAATGATATCTGAATTTAAAAAAACTTCATTGTTTGTACATGATCAATGTTCCATGTGGATTTTGCAATGTGGATTTCCTTATGTAGTTCCCTGAGTTTATTGTCCTTTTGTTTAGGGCTCTAGTCCTTTGGGATTTACACATGAACTCGATCCATCTTACTGGCTTTTTTAATAGGAAAAAGCACCAGGACCTTCTACAGTGCACTCATTAACTCTAAAATTCTCTGAGTTAGTGAATTGGGCTACAGACAGCAGAGCTCAGAAACACAGTGCAACAACTGTCTTTTGAGGTTTCTGAACTCTGCTGTCAGCAGCAGATGCACTAACTTGGTGATTTTTAAAGTTAATGTATGCACTGTATTCTGAAACAAATACATGTGCTGACCCCCTTCTGAGTTGGCGCAATGCACACAACAAGGATTGTGATATGGCCCATGGAATAATTTACCCAGACTGGGTCCCTCGGCTCTAAACTATGAAAACTTGCCTCTTCATATTTCATAGCTCTGCCATCACCAGCACATGCACTGACTCTGATTTTTTTTTTAATTCGCTGAACCCTTTTACCAGTACCTAATTTGAGTTGGTGGTTGCAGGTGGAGCCCAGCAGCACTTATTTTTGGGGACTGGTATGTATGTTTCCTCAACAGACATTGATGAAGAGAAACAGAGAGAAAAATCCAAAAGTGGGAAAGAAAGAAGAAGAGAAAAACAGGAAACTGTGACAAAGAAAGACAGCAAGGATGAAAAAAGCTGCAAGACTGAGCTAAAGTGGTAGGGAATGTCTGGTGGCTAATGAAGACAGCAGTAGGTGGAGTCAAGACTGTAGAGCCTTGATAAATGACACATCTAGCCAGCATCGCCAAAACTCATGGACTCAACATAATATTCTACACCGACAACACATAACTCATCCTCACCCTCTCCGAAGAAACCACCAAGACCAAATTCCACAACCCGCATGACAAACGTCACCAACTGGATGAAGGACAACTGCCTGCAGCTCAACACGGACAAGACAGAGGTTCTGATTTTTGGAAACAAAAGCTCCCCATGGAACACATCTTGTTGGCCCTCGGAACTCAGACCTACTCCTACCCCCACTGACCATGCTAGGAGCCTGTGCATCATTCTGGACAACAAGCTAACCATGATGACTCAGCTCAACTCAGTTTCCTCCTCTTGCTTCTTCATCCTCTGCATCATCCATCTCTAGCCAACTGAACGATGGCAATGCTCTCTATGCAAGGATTGAATCTCACCTCCTCCAACGACTATAGACCAATCAGAACTCTGCAGCCAGACTCGTCCTCGATCTCCCTAGACCAGTGATACACAAAGTATGGCCTGGGGGCCGCTTGCGGCCCTCTTGACCTTTACATGCAGCCCCCCTGGTGAAACAGCAGCATCAGCTGCTATTTATTTGCTAAGCACTAATATTCAGAACAAAATGTTAAATAAATGGGTAAGCATTTATTAACCTGCAAATAAATGCTTGCCCCTTTATTTAACATGTTTGTAGACCTTCTTACACAATCCATGACCCACGCAGAACCCATACTGCCACTCTCCTGGCATCAGTGCAGCCCTCAGTCACACCAAAGACCGTACTTTGTGGCCCCAGGGCAAATGTTTGTGAGTACCCATGCCCTAGACAAACCCACATCACCCCCTAACTCAGGGAACTTCAGTGGCTCCCTGTACAGAAAAGATGCCAGTTCAAGCTTCTGACCATGCAGACAAGGCCCTACACAACTGCGGACCTACCTACTTGAACCACTGCCTGAACTACCATCAGCCCACCAGACACACCACTGCTCCACGTCCCTCTCTCTAACCCTCACCCTCTTGCATCTGACGCAGCAGATGCAGGGGTCACTCCTTCTCCTACCTAGCAGTGAAGACATGAATTGAGCTACCCTTTCATCTACGTTCTTCCCCATCTCTTCCAGAGTTCCGAAAGTCCCTGAAGACGTGGCTATTCGGCTAATCACCTGGACCTTGCCAGCGCCTGGATACCGTCACGGGTGACAGGAAGCACTATACAGATCTAATGATTGATTGATTGATTGCTATTCAGCACCCCCAACATTTATAGCGCTGGCTGCGTGCTTCTGAGCTCCCTATACTTATTCTTTTATAATTTCAATTTTTGCAAATTCTTTTACAGATTAAACACTGCCCCCTGTATCGGCGCAGTGTAAAAAAAAAAACAGGATCATGATATGGCCCCAGGTTTTAATGTTGTAACCGTTTGTACACTATTTCTGAATTAAATATATGAATTTTGTGTAATAAGTTTAATGTCTTTGTGTAAAAGTTATTTTCACGTGCCAAATGACAGGGATTTCTTGTGAATACATTTCTCAATTTCTGCACTGTATTAATAGTCAAAGGAGCAGTTTTACATATTCATCGCATAAATAGGCCAAACGATTCCTGTCAGAGTCAGGTAGATACATATAATAACTAATGACAGACCTGATTGAGGGGACATTTGAACATTCACATCTATTCTCATTTAGGGAACCTAGCGCTATGCTATAACAGATCATTCAAAAGTGAAATCAAAAACTCGCAGAAAAAGTTCCACAGGGGAGCTAGATGCAATTCACAACAAGAACTTGAGTGCAGTGAGTCATCACATAATAATTAACGCTCTGCTTCACATTTGCATGGCATATTTATTAAATGCGCAGTAAGATTCTGCAATAACGTGTCTTTTATGTTGGCTTCTTTGCTCATTCAAAACAAAACTGGCATTTATCCTTTTATAAGCTATTCAGGAAACATTTGCTATTCTGCAAATATGATTGATGCACTACTTTAAATGTCCCCGCAAATATCTTTTCAATTCAAGTTCTTGCATAATGCAATAGGAAGATAAAAGAATTCTGCACCTCAGTGAGAGACATTGCAAAGCAACAGGAGACATTATCAAGGGCATTAACATGTTCCTAATGGTAATAAAACCTTTTAACTGTCTGATGTTGAACATGCCGCTACGAAACCATCACATATTATGATAATTGGCTCCAATTTCAGATTCTTTCAATGTTAAGTTCCCAAGATTTAGGAAAATCGGTGGAACAAATTGAGGTTCCTCAGTATGGCAGTTTTGTGCGAAGCATAATTACAATCTTGCTTCCAACTCGCACACTGACAATAAATGTGAGTTACTAGCAAGTGTGTGTGTGTGTGTGTCTATATAGATAGATAGATAAAATTCAAGCTCAATGCAGGTCAGTTCCTCCAATATGCAAAACTGGCACATAGGCCCAAGGACATGCTGACTCCCTCCCTTGAAACTCCCCCGCATTCTAACACGCTGGTCATGATGCTTGCCCTCCCGCGATGCAGAGGCATAATCTCTCATCTATGCTGGGCGTTACGGGAAGATAAATCAGTGGCATCATTAAAAGTTCAAAATACAAGGCGCTACGTATTGGTGGGCAGACTTGCAGATAAAGAATTGCAGGTGGCATGCTGCGGTGTGCGAACGATCTCCAGTAATGCCAGATTCAAACTGATACAATACAATTCCGCCCACACGACATGCTACACACCTGCAAAATTACACAAAATCTACCCCACCATACTGGTGAGTTGAAGAAGATGCAAGCAGGGAGCAGAAGACTTCCTGCATATGATATGGCACTTCCAAGCAATCCAAGATTTCTGGCAGGAGCTTGAGCTTACAACAGGCAAAGGAGTAGTATCCTTATGCTCAAAAGCTACATTCTCAATATCCTCCCAAAGGGGAAAAAACGGAACTGCATGAAAGGGAGCATTTTCAAGCTAGGCACACTACTGGCTAAGAGACATATAGCTATAAAGTGGAAGAGCCTAAGAGCACCTACCAAAGATGCATGGACAAAAGACCTACAAGAATGGGCGTCTGTGGAAGAGACACACAAGAGACTGGTAAGGTGAGATGATAGCTTGAAAGAAGACCTGGTAACCTGGGTGGATATGTTGTAGGACATCTCAGCCCCAGCCCAAGAGACCAGATCTCTGTGAATTAAAATGAATACCGGAGTAATCGAGAGCGAGCAATGGAGTGACAGGAGTCCTACACACACCCACACTGACAGGGCACACTGGAGTGGAACAAATGTGAAAAGAGTTAGATTGGTCTGCGACGCCAACAAGAGAGTACACCTATAGGAAGGAACATATTCCACTAACATAGGAGGAAAGGAACTGAGGCAGATCGGGGGCTCACACTGATTGAGAATACAAAATGTGGGGAATTGACTCATCTGATCCATTACTGTTGGAGGGTTGGGCTTATGCAGGGGTAACTGAAGATTCGCAGACGATGCCCCATTGCAATGAAACAGATATGTGTGTGTATATATATATATATGCAGAGATATTTCATATATAACCCATATATTGGATGAGAAATTGTTTTTGCAATATTTTATTGTATTTTCTGAAATTTTAAATAATGAATATTTATTTATTTATTCATTTATTTATTCATTGATGGGTGATATTCGCAATGTACTTTATCATTGATACTGTTTAAATCTGTAATGCAGTATTATGGTTTTATCTATGTATGCACATGGTTAAATGAACATACTGTCCTCAAAAAGATTTATTACAGACGATATTTAAAGAAAGTACGAGCAATATGTACTGTAAACTTTCAAAACAATCACCGAACAGTATGTCTTCAATGTCTATCACCCAGTACCAATCACAAATTGCACTCGTCACTTTAAAAGGGGAGGAAAAAATATTGGCGTTGTCATGTGATCAAGGTCCGGCTGGACCGAAACGCGTAATGGCCGACAAATAAAAAGTAACTGAAGCACCTAACTGTGGTCCGCACATGTTTTAACGGAGCGGAGCTGTTGCGAAAAGTGGTTACCAAGATATTAAGACTGGAGAGGCTTCTACCGGTCAAACGCGGACCCCCACTCGAGAAGAGGCGACGATAAATCAGAAGCTTCATCTTCCGGTAGCTTACCGGAATTAAACTCTATCCGGAAGGATTTTCCAATGGTCAGCCCCCCTACTGCCACGAATCGGACTGCCTGATCGGTGTCGGCGTGTATTGTGTCGGAGGACTCGTTAGACGCAGACGGTACCAGAAAGGTAGGCCCATCAAAAGGCATAGTGGGGAGAGTGGTGTGCAAGCGGTGAGCGGGGGAAAACCAAATTGTTGAACTTTCCGTTCGTAGAAAGCACCGCATTTATTCAAAACTTCATATAGACCAACATGTCGGCAGACACACTGAGAGACCGGGAGGCGGCAGCCTCTGAGATGTTTAGCAACATTCCTTCAAGCAATGCTAATTTTAACCAGCGAAGCATTAACACAAATCCTGCAAATAACAGTGTTAAAGAAAAAATGAGAACTTTAGAGAAACTCATGCATGCTGAACAAGGAAAATGGTGGGAGCACAAATCCTTGCAGAGATACCTGGATGTAGGGAGGATCCCTAGAGGATTAAGGATCCTTATAGCGCCAAGTTACGAACACCCGAACCCGGACATGATGCGGGACTGGGCGCAATGTAACCGCGACTCCTCCCAAAAATTTGGGGAAATTCTGGTACAATATGCTGAAGATGATAGAGCGGCACTACAAGATCAAATAGAGGCCCTTAATGAAGAAATCAATAAATTAAATAAGGGTGACGAAGCGACAAAACTAAGGGAAGAAATAACTGTCAGACTCCGCAAAGAAGAAGATAAAGTGAAGGAGCGTAAGGCGTTCAAGTTTCACTGCGACAGAGTGGATTATGAGACAGGCCGCATATTCACCTTTTCTAGAAAATACGATGTGATGAAAACAACCAAAAATAAAGTGAGAGGTGAATTATCATCAAAGGCTCCAACAAACAGAGAAGGGCAAAGCAACACATCTAACCCAGATTTGAGTTCGGCAATCGAAAGTGAAGTGGAATATGAAACTCGACACGCAAGTACCAGCGGGTCGCGTCCAAAATTGTCTCCAGCAGAGGAGCTGGATTTTTTGTCACAAGAACGGAGATTAACACTCCGTCCAAGGACTCAAAGGAACACAGCAGGAAGAGGCGAAACCACCGGCACAGGGAGAGGCGAAAAGCAAGAAGAAGGCCTGCCTCCAACAAAAGACGCGGGAGGGGGTGGTGGAACCGCAAACAGTAGAAAATGATGAGATTACTAAAACGGTAATCAATCTAATGGATATAGATCTCAACAAAGCAGAAAAACAGATATTAGCATTGGGACTCTCCTACTATCCTGAGTCCAACTTCGATTATGCCAATACTATAATGGATGTGTACAAATTTGTCCGAAAATTAAAACTACAAAAATACCACACCCTGATACAACAAAGATCCAATACAGATACTGACACTCGAAGTCAAACTGACAACCCTCAAAATATTGCCACGACATCAGATATGCTTCTGTTGGAAACGCTTATGGAATTACAGGAAGAAACAGATAACATGTGTAATCAAGGAGATTTGCAATCGCCCAGTAATTCTGGTCAAAGTGGCAATGAAGAAACAAGGAAATGGAGCACAACCAGAAAAAAGACTCCCTTTAAGAAAAAATCGACATTCACCCCTATAGCACCCAGGGATGGAATTGACATCTTTAATGAAAATGTGACAAATGAAATTAAATTTCAAAGTACAAAACATCACAAGAAAATCTAATATCAGAAATTGGCAACACAAACAGCTAATATCTAAATTACAAAAAAACAACAACATTGTCATCAGAAATTCTGATAAAGGGGGCAATGATGTGCTATGGGCAAAAAAAGATTATATTGAAGAAGCCCTGTCACAATTGAATGATAGAGCATGTTTTCGAATAAGCAATGCTCCGGCACTAAAAGCTATATACAATGATTTTTATGGAAAATTGGTGGCATGGAAAAGTGCGGGACTTTTAACTATGGACGAATATAAGTTCATTAGAAATGAAAACCCCACAGTTCCGAACATTTATTTTATCCCAAAAATACATCAAAACGCCCAAAAACCACCAGGAAGACCGATCATTTCGGCACAAAATAGCTTATTAGAAAATGCCTCGAAATACATTGACTTTTTCTACAGGACTTTGTTCAATTGCTGCCCTCGTACATAAGAGACACTAGTGACTTCATCTCTAAACTAAAAGGCTTTGAATGGAAAAATAACTATTTATTGATAACCCTTGATGTAGTGTCTTTATACACTAGTGTCAACCATAAGGATGGAATATGTGCCCTGGAATAATACTTTGGAAAAAATAAGACACCCCTGTCCCCACACAACATAATGTTGATTAATATGGCCAGCTTTTGTTTGAACAACAATATGTTTATGTTCGATAAAATGTATTACCAGCAGATGCGTGGGGTTGCAATGGGGGCCAGCTTCTCCCCCAGCTATGCTTGTTTGCATATGGGCTGGTGGGAGGAGCTGGTCCTCGGCACCACACACAAACACTATATGGACAAAAATGTGAAATTATTTTTACGTTTTATTGATGATTTGTTTATTGTGTGGGAGGGCCCTGAGGTGGAAGCAATGGAATTTGTGACAGCTATCAACAATAACAACATCAATTTACAGTTCACTGCAGCCATTAGCGACAAAAAAATTCACTTCCTTGATGTTGAGGTATACCTAGAAAACAACCAACTTGAGACCAAAATATATAGGAAGGAAACGGCGGGAAACGGCGGGAAACTCTGTGCTTCACTTTTCGAGCTTCCACCCGAGACATCTTGTTGAAAGCATCCCGTATGGGGAAATGTTGCGACTCAAAAGAGTCTGGAGCAACCCCAGTGATTTAAGTAAAGCACAACAAGAAAGCAAAAGGAGATTCCTATCTCGAGGATACTCCGAAAAAACAATAGAGGCTGCGATCATTAAAACTCAGGGCCTAGACAGATGCACTTTACTTAAACCCAAGGAAAAGGATACTAGTCAAAAACAAGACCCCATTGAACTCAGATTGATTTTAGCTTATAGCGCACAGGAAAAAGTGATCAAAAAAATTGTGCAGCGTAACTGGCCCATTGTGCAAAGTGACCCGGTTATAGGGGCATATTTACAGCGAAACTTGGGGATCACTTATAGAAGAGCACAATCAATGCACAACAGTTTAGTTACAAGCAGTCCAGAAACCCATGAAAAACAGAATTGGTTGGCACAACGTAATGGGTTTGTAAAATGTAAAAACTGCAAGGCATGTAAATATGGTATAAACAAGAAGTCATACAAAACAGCATTCAGTGAAAAAGAAATTAAAATCAATAAACCACTTCACTGCAAAACTGATTATGCCATATACATTTTGGAATGTTGCTGTAAACTTAAGTATGTGGGAAGTACAAAACTTCCAGCGAACAAAAGGATTCTACAACACATCAGGGCCATCAATAATTATGATCAAACTTACCCAGTGGCAAGACACTTTCAGGAGGTGCATGAAAGCGACCTTAAACACTTCACATATTACCTCATTGACACAATACCCACCAACAGAAGGGGAGGTGACAGAGAAGGGCAACTTAGAAAATTAGAAACCAGGTACATCCTAAATTTCGACAGCAAGGCCCCAGGAGGTTTAAATACTACGTAAGATTTGTACACCTGCCTTTAGTAGAAATTCTAAGAGTGCTCCGTTCAAATTTGATTGATCAGATTTAGGACTAACTCTGTGAGGTTCAGCATCAATTTATGAAGGAAAGTTCTATTAGAAATCTTTTTGCACAGATATTTTATCGGGAAAGATAGAGGCTGCCAAACCGACCTGAACCACGCAAATAGTGTTTTTTTAACCTCAATTTTATCTTTGAACATTAAGGGGTAGCACTATTTTATTATGCACGAGCACTTTATTAATATGGGAGTTATTTAAATAGACCAAATGTGTGAGAGTACCAATAAAGGGCACTCCAAGCCGAGAGCAGGTATAGGAGCACCGACAGGACAGGAGGTCAAAAGATGGAGAAATCAAAACGCATTGATGCAGAGATATTTCATATATAACCCATATATTGGATGAGAAATTGTTTTTACAATATTTTATTGTATTTTCTGAAATTTTAAATAATGAATATTTATTTATTTATTAATTTATTTATTCATTGATGGGTGATATTCGCAATGCACTTTATCATTGATACTGTTTAAATCTGTAATGCAGTATTAAGGTTTTATCTATGTATGCACATGGTTAAATGAACATACTGTCCTCAAAAAGATTTATTACAGACGATATTTAAAGAAAGTACGAGCAATATGTACTGTAAACTTTCAAAACAATCACCGAACAGTATGTCTTCATGTCTATCAACCAGAACCAATCACAAATTGCACTCGTCACTTTAAAAGGGGAGGAAAAAATATCGGCGTTGTCATGTGATCAAGGTCCGGCTGGACCAAAACACGTAATGGCCGACAAATAAAAAGTAACTGAATCAGCTACCTGTGGTCCGCGCATGCTTTAACGGAACGGAACTGTTGCAAAAAGTGGTGTACCAAGATATATACATATAAATATCTATGTATATATATATCCTACTAGCGGACACCAGAATGTAGTTATAGATAGGACCTAGTTTCCATAGGAAAATACATTTTTGACTTGGCTATAACATTGGCGTCGTTTGACCAATCTTCATAAAGTTCCTTGAACCAACATCTACCTCCCTGCCAAATTTGGTGTAAGTCTGTTCAGCGGTTCGGGCTGTAGCTCTAGCTAAAGGTTCCGATTGGAATTATCAATACAAAGACACCCTTATTTCACACCCAAAATTCTCGGTCCCCACTGGACAGATCACCCCTAAACTTTCTATGACACACAGAACCTACCTTGACACTATTTTAGGAAGGTTTCATGAAGATTGGCCAAATGACGCCAAAGTTATAGCCAAGTCAAAAAATGCTTTTCCTATGGTAACTAGGTCCCAACTATAACTACCTACTGGTTCCTACTGGTTATCGCTAGTAGGATGGATGGATTGATGGATGGATGGATATATATATATATATATATATATATATATATATATATATATATATATATATATATATATATATATAGATAGATAGATAGATAGATAGATAGATAGATGTAGATATATATATACAGGTATATATATATATAGATATATATATATATATACAGATATATAGATATATATACATATGAAAGAATCA
Organism: Calotriton arnoldi; assembly: GCA_963921515.1. Lineage (NCBI taxonomy): Eukaryota > Metazoa > Chordata > Amphibia > Caudata > Salamandridae > Calotriton > Calotriton arnoldi. The sequence goes on along the minus strand of CAWUFW010004275.1, from coordinate 1,383,535 downwards.
AAATCCCAACCCTCTCTTTACAGCAAGAGGGATTCCACAGGTACAGACCTCCGACTTTCTCCAGCAAAATTCAAAGACGCGGGCTCAAAAGTTCTTGATTGTTTTTATTTTTATTTCATTTTAAGTAGCAGACATGTGTCCGCCCCAGACGCGTTTCGATCGCTGTGGCGATCTTGATCACTAGAACGCGCTGGTGATGAATCACTACCTTTAAAGTGTGAACCACCAATCATACGTAAGATAGAAAAAATCATCAGTTAAAAACACAATAAAAATTGACAAAATACTATAATGCAGAGCAAATAAACATACTTGACCTAGATTGTAATTAAATATTGAATTTACAACATAGATTCCACAGTAAACTAAATGTTCCTACTAATTTGATCACCAATGCACCATATAATTCAATGTTGGTGAAAATAATAATAATAATATAGAACACTCAATTTAAAACGATGAAATACGATAAAAATGTCTGCTTGGCTAGTGCCCTTAATTCAATGCCTCTAGTTTTCATTGCATTTAAAACAGTATATGGATCGAATTTCAAAATGTTCTGAACGCACTAAACAATATTTCTCCACGGTACATTCATTGATACAATATTGATCACTCATGTGTTGTAAATATAACCAGCCGGTAGTCAATATGATAAAGATATCAATAAATATTGCCCGCAATTCATAACAAAGTGCAAACACGTGATTAAAACCAAACATATTCCCATAGAAAAAGTGCTAAAAAACCTGATACTTCCAGGTAGTGGGATAAGTGCAGATAGGGCGCTGACTATATTTTACTACTGTGTAAATGTGCATTATATGTAAAGTGCAAATGCATGAGAGGAACAGTACAAAAAATGTCTAATTCTATTAAACATCATGATTCCAGACCCATGTTACTAGAGACTCTAGAGACACGATATATATTAGGCCGATTGAACAAATCAGTACGGACAAGAGTCCTGACGTTAAAATAAAGGAAATAATTTAATCCTGAAAAAGTTATCAAAAAATGCAGGTAAATTAATTGATTAAATAATTGCCAGTGGGTCCTCTTATGATTTTTTCATGATAGTTAGAGAACCCTGCGTAACTAAGTTCTACAAAAAATTATGCAGGTCCTCACTGGTATTCAGCCCATTGGGCATCCTTGTGTCAAGAGTTAGTATAAAAGATGACTCTAACTGCCGCAATCTGCGCTCTCTGTCACCACCTCGTATTGAAGGGGACACAGCCCCAATCACAAAGTATTTGAGCTCATTTACTCGGTTGTCATGTACAGCTTTAAAATGTCGGGCGACAGGATAGCTCGAATCTGAATTGATTATGGCACGTAAATGCTGCAATATACGATTGAATACTGGCAGCTTCGTGCTGCCAATATATTTCAAACGACAGGTACATTCCAGAACATACACTGCGTACTCAGTACGGCATGTGAAATGTTCTTTTATTGTAATAGGAATGTCACTGAATGCTGTCCGATATTCAGATGTATTTGTGCCAAATTTGCATGCCCGGCAAGAAACACATTTAAAAAAACCGGACTTAGACAACCAAGTCATTGTAGTAGTGATTTCGGGGCTGGATTTCACAAGGGCATCCCTCATAGAGGGTGCCCTCCTGAATGTGATTGCAGGTAGAGTTGGTAACAAAAATTTTAATGTCATGTCCGTTAATACAATAGGCCAATGTTTGTAAACAATATTGCGTATTTTTTGCTCCTGTTTACTGTAGGTCGTGATGAGTCTGATAGATTGTATATCATGTTCGGCTAGCTGAGTTGTTGAGTCTGCCATACGTTCTTTCTTAGTGATTAAGCATTGTTCACGTGACTGAGAATTAGCTTTAGCCATGGCTGTTTGTAAATCTGATAGTTTGTAACCACGGACCAAAAATCGATCCAAAGCCTCCTTCTGACTGTGTTTTAAATCGGCCTCTAAACTGCAAATACGCCGAAGGCGAAGGAACTCGCCATATGGTATGCTGCGAATAAGATGGGGAGGGTGGCAACTGGTGGCATGGAGTGTTGAGTTGCCTGCAGTTTTCTTTCTGTGTAACCTGGTTTGTACAATGTTGTTACTAATGTACACCTCCACATCTAAAAATTCTATCTGCTGTGTACTGCAAGAGGCCGTGAACTGTAGATTCGTTGAGTTATTATTGATGGATGTAACAAACTGGGCTGCTGCTTGCTCTGTCCCCGCCCATATGATGAAAACATCATCAATATACCGACAGTAATACTTGATGTGACTGTCCCAATCATCCTTGTGGGTTACTTTGAGGACGTGCTCCTCCCACCACCCTACTAACAGACAAGCATAGGTGGGGGAAAAGAACACCCCCATCGCCACCCCTCTCAATTGTTTATACAAGAGCTTGTTAAATAAAAATAAGTTATTTTGAAGACACAGGTCAATCATCATGAGTAACATACAATTGTGGTCATGAAAATATATGTCACGTTTACTCAAAAAATATTCAACAGCCTTTAATCCCTAAGTGTGATGAATACTAGTATACAACGCTGCTATATCCATAGCTATTAAAACATAGCCTGGCTGCCACTCTACTTCACTGATTTTTAACAAAAAATCACCTGTATCTTTAATGAAGGAGGGCATGCTGGTCATGTGAGGTTGCAAAAAATAATCAACGTATTTGGATACTGTTTCTAATACATTGTTCCTGGCAGATATAATTGGTCTGCCAGGAACCGGGGATACCCCCTTATGAACTTTAGGTATGAAGTACATAATGGGGGTAGTGGGAGAATTATTTAAAAAAAAGAAAATTCATTCTTAGACAGTAAACCTTGTCTTCTCCATTGTTGGAGATGTTTACTAACAACGTCCTTCACAACAGTGAGTTGATCTCGATTGACTCTTGTATAACAGCTTGTATCAGATAAGTGTTGTTGGGCTTCTAATAGGTAATCAGATTTTGACCACAGCACAATATTGCCGCCTTTGTCGGCACTGCTTACTACAACATCATGTTTCAAACGCAATTTTCTAACTAAAGCCCAAAAGCTTCTCAAGCGATAGTTTTGCTTTTTACGCTGAGAATTAACAGTAAGATTCAACTTTTTAAAATCCTCAATGACCATATCACTGTACACATCTACTGAATCTTTTGGCATCATAGGGTAGAAGGGGGACGGAGGACGAAAGGGACTGGCAGCTGCCATTCCTGTATTAATCTCTTCTATAAGATGTGTATAGCCCTCAGACGCCTCATTCACCACAGCTTCCTTTGCTAATGATTGCAATACCTGAAACGTAGACAGATCACTAGCTAATAAATTGCCTGCAGTGACACATTGATTATCAGGCACATGCATCAAAAGAAAAACCGGTCGCAAACGGGCAGATTCTCAGAATCTGCCCCTTTGCGACCGGTATTTTTGCATTTGGGATGCATCATCCCAAATGCAAAAATCGCAATTTAAGTAATCTCTAAATTGCGATTACTTAAATTGCGATTGCATTTAAGGAATCGCAAATTGAGATTCCTTAAATGCAATGCAACAAAGTAAAAAAATTAGCGATTTCGCTACTAGGGGCGCAATTTACCATGAAGTTGAACTTCATGGTAATTTGCAAAAACTTTGAGAAATGCACAAAGTTGAAGGTTACACACACACATGTCCTTGGGACATGTGTGTGCGCAACATATGTGCACGGATCAATTTCAGGGGTGCAACAGGGTGTCCTTTTGACACCCCTGCACCCTTGAAATTGCATGCGCAATTTGCGAGTACCTATTGGTACTCGCAAACAGCGCTCGCAATTTCCCATTCATTCCTATGGGCCTCTAGGCCAATAGGAATGAATGGGAAGCCATTCCTTATTTGCGATTCCTACATGCATAGGATTTTGCGAATCCTTAATATTCGCTATTAAGGACTCGCAAAATCCTAGCTTGATGCATGTGTCAGTTAATGCTGGTGAAATAGGTTTATTCAATTGAAAAAACTTTCTTAATTTAATCTTCCGAATAAACTTATAAATATCAATGCGTGACTGTTTATATGAAAAATTTGACTCTGGACAGAATGACAAGCCTAAAGTAAGCAATTGAAGTTCAGCTTTAGTTAGCGTAGTATCTGTCAAGTTAATGATGGTATTGTCTTCTTGTGGTTTCACCGGTTCCATCTCCTCACTCGTCTTCCCCTGTTCGATGCGTTTGAGCCGTTGCTTGCGCCTCTCCCTGTGACATTTGCTGTTATTTCGGCTGATGTATTGCAATTGTTCCGTGGGCGTAATGTCGATCGCCTGTCCATCGTTAAAAAATTCAACTCTTCACCAGGTGTTAACTTAGTTCCCACTGGAGGCTGTGTAGTGTTGGAACTTAAGTCCCCCCCGTCATCCGATTCTCCAATTATTAAGGAATTGATGTCAGAATCCTGATTCAAACTATTACCACTCGCCAAACTAGACACCTGTAATTGAGGCACTTGCTTTGTAAGGGCATTTCTTTTCATATTGTCAAACTTTCTGGAGAAAGTGAAGACCCGCCCTGCTGCATAGTCGTCTCGATCCCGAACAAACTTAAAAGCCTTCCGGGTTTTTATTGTGTCCTCATGTTGTTTTAATTTTTTCACAATGTCAGCGCGACCCTTCGAAACCAAATCTTTCTGGTCGCTAGTTTCGAGTGTGGCAATCAGTTCATCAATTTCCTTCAGGATCCTGTCTCTATCAATTTCTGCATATTTAATTAAAATGTTGACCATGTTCATTGATGCCTGTAAATTGTTGGTAGTCCATTCCGCGAGCATTTCTGGGTGGGGATTCTCAAAAGTAGGTGTAATCATTACTCTCAAGCCACGTGGGACTCTTCCGACGTCCCAATATTTTTCTAGCGATTTCTTTTCCCACCATTTGGTTACTTCAATTTTTTGTAATTTTTCTAGTTTCCTCAATAATCCTCTAATGTCACTCGTATTTGTACTGTTGACTTGTCTCTCACTCTCTATGTTTAGGTAAATTTTCAAATAGCGCCTCTGCTGCAGCCTCCTGGTCATGCAGCGCGTCTTGGGCTGACATATTAATGATGTATTGCAATGAGCCCTGCTCAGTCAGTCCAATCACATAGAGAAAAGTACTCTCCCAACCCGATAATACTGCTTAAAATACTATACGTTGCTCCTTACCAGACGAATTCTACGGTACTGAAAGTCCTCCGACTTCACGAGATCCGACAATTATCCTCTGGTTTGGCGGAGATCTTCAAAGCGGTTAGAGGTGCAGATCGGGGGGCGTGGCTAGCATACTCCTTCTGAGTTTCAACAGATCGCTTGCACGACGTTTGGCTGAACAACACCACGCCACTTCCTCAGGAGGGCGTCCGTAATTCGGAGTCAGCTGACTTCCCAAATTTAAAATCTCAGAATCTAAATCCCAACCCTCTCTTTACAGCAGAGGGATTCCACAGGTACAGACCTCTGACTTTCTCCAGCAAAATTCAAAGACGCGGGCTCAAAAGTTCTTGATTGTTTTTATTTCATTTTAAGTAGCAGACATGTGTCCGCCCAGACTCGTTTCGATCGCCGTGGCGATCTTGATCACTAGAACGCGCTGGTGACGAATCACTACCTTTATAAGTGCGAACCACCAATCATACGTAAGATAGAAAAAATCATCAGTTAAAAACACAATAAAAATTGACAAAATACTATAATGCAGAGCAAATAAACATACTTGACCTAGATTGTAATTAAATATTGAATTTACAACATAGATTCCACGGTAAACTAAATGTTCCTACTAATTTGATCACCAATGCACCATATAATTCAATGTTAGTGAAAATAATAATAATAATATAGAACACTCAATTCAAAACGATGAAATACGATAAAAATGTCTGCTTGGCTAGTGCCTTTAATTCAATGCCTCTAGTTTTCATTGCATTTAAAACAGTATATGGATCGAATTTCAAAATGTTCTGAACTCACTAAACAATATTTCTCCATGGTACATTGATTGATACAATATTGATCACTCATGTGTTGTAAATATAACCAGCCGGTAGTCAATATGATAAAGATATCAATAAATATTGCCCGCAATTCATAACAAAGTGCAAACACGTGATTAAAACCAAACATATTCCCATAGAAAAAGTGCTAAAAAACCTGATACTTCCAGGTAGTGGGGTAAGTGCAGAAAGGGCGCTGACTATATTTTACTACTGTGTAAATGTGCATTATATGTAAAGTGCAAATGCATGAGAGGAACAGTACATAAAAATGTCTAATTCTATTAAACATCATGATTCCAGACCCATGTTACTAGAGACTCTAGAGACACAATATATATTAGGCCGATTGAACAAATCAGTACGGACAAGAGTCCTGACTTTAAAATAAAGGGAATAATTTAATCCTGAAAAAGTTATCAAAAAATGCAGGTAAATTAATTGATTAAATAATTGCCAGTGGGTCCTATATATACACACACAAAAAAGAAAAGAAAAGGAAGCAGAGAACTCTGGGTAGTTCTCAAGTTTAGTTGCAAAGCAGCTCCTGTATAGAGCACCCGCAACACCAGCAACACTCTAGATCTGCTTACCACAAATGTCTGCTTTTCTATCAAAGTCTTTAAGCATAGGATTAGCACAGTGCCATCCACGCCGAGATAGAAAGGGACAAAGTCTTTTGCCATTTCTACAGCAAAGTCTTTATACCTAGGAGTAGCACAGTGCTATCCATGCCGAGCTGTAAAATGACAAAAGCCTTTTACCACTCCAGGCACAGTATTACAGCTCTGAATTGGTAAAATACCAACCAAGCCAAACTTAAATGAATAAAAGCAAACCCTGACACGTGTTTCGCTCTCATTAGAGCTCTTCAGAGAGGTATAGCTTTGTCCAGACACAAGGGAGCACCCAGTATAAGTCAAAACAATACCCTTTCAGGCATAGAGTGACGCATAAATTATACAAAAAAGGAGCAGAGAACCTCGGGTAGTTCTCAAGTTTAGGTGGAAAGCAGCTCCTGTATAGAGCACCCTCAACACCAGTGACACTCTAGATATGCTCACCTCAAATGTCTGCTTTTCTATCAAAAGCTTTAAGCATAGGATTAGCTCTGTGCCATCCATGCCGAGATAGAAAGGGACAAAGTATTTTGCCATTTCTACAGCAAAGTCTTTAAACATAGGAGGAGCACAGTGCAATCCATGCCGAGCTGTAAAATGACAAAAGCCTTTTACCACTCCAGGCACAGTATTACAGCTTTGGATTGGTAAAATACCAACCAAGCCAACCTGAAATGAATTAAAGCAACACCTGACATGTGTTTCACTCTCATTAGAGCTCTTCAGAGAGGTATAGCTTTGTCCAGACACAGGGGAGCACCCAGTATAAGTCAAAACAATACCCTTTCAGGCATAGAGTGACACAAATTATACAAAAAAGAAGCAGAGAACTCTGGGTAGTTCTCAAGTTTAGGTGGAAAGCAGCTCCTGTATAGAGCTCCCTCAACACCGGCGACACTATAGATCTGCTCAACTCAAATGTCTGCTTTTCTATCAAAGTCTTTAAGCCTAGTATTAGCACAGTGCCATCCATGCCGAGATAGAAAGGGACAAAGTCTTTTGCCATTTCTACGGCAAAGTCTTTAAACATAGGAATAGCACAGTGCTATCCATGCCAAGCTGTAAAATGACAAATGCCTTTTACCACTCCAGGCACAGTGTTACACTGTCGACCACTTCGGAAACTGGTTTGACTCACATGCAGGATTGTGAAGATTTGTGCCTCCATGCCGGGAGAGACCCAGAGAACCCGAGCCCCACCCACACCCAGGATTTCAGCCCTCACGCTGCCAGCCGCCCTTCCTGACTTACTCGCCATTGCTGGGAATCGATGCACATCTGTGGCCTGCCAAAGGTTCCTAAGCCCCCGATGCATCGTCGAAGCATCCACAGCATCGTCGTTGCAAGCCCTCCAATGACCAGAGCACAGCTGCAGACCTGGCGCATAATGAACAACGTATGCGAAGAGGCTTGGTGACTACTGACCCAAAGTACTGACTACAGAGTGAAGGACCGGGTCACTCTTGCCGTTTTGTGGTAGGGGGCTGGCTAGTGCCTGAGACATTCCTCTGGAGCTGACTGGATTATTCCTGACTAGGGAACTGCGCATACCACCAGCGCTCTGTAGGGGAACGTTTACCCTCTAGGGGGCCAGCCTGTGCCTCCACACGATTATCACGCATGGTCTCGCCCTCACTGACAACCACAGCACCCTGTACTGATCATTCCTGGGGCTGTCCACTATGTGGGGGCATCCGACGCTTCACAGGAGTCCGCCCGTATACTCTCTTTGACTGTGGGGCTCAAGCAGTGCTTGCCTCTGATTCAGGAGCCTTCCCCGTTTGTGCTCGGCTCGCACCAGTTAGGGGAGCCCTCTTTGTGTAGTTTCTCATGGTTCACCCAACCAGACATTGCCTATAATTACAAAAGACTCAGCGGTGTATGTCACGGGGCTATGGTGATTAGTGGAGGTCCTGTTTAACCCTCCATTTTAGGAGACCCTTTCCCCCTTACAAAGGCTCCTTCCTGCCATAAAATGGAGGCCCTAAAGGCACAACAACAAAAATATAACTATAAGGCAGCGCCCATCTTTTAATAGCTCCTACCTATATTGTTTTCTGATGGGATCTTAGAGCCCTAATAAGAAAGTCTTTTATGAGCTTGAGTTTTCTAGTGTCTGAGCTTAATTTTCGACCATATAATTTGCAGCGCTGTCGGCATTCCATTCATGTCTGCTTCTTCTTTTGCATTAGACATGTATCTGCTCCTCGATATGCACATGTTAGGGAATTTTTAAACAATTTGAATAGCTTATACCATTATTCCGTTGTACCATCAACTATCACCATGAAGACTGAAACACAAATCAGAGCTTCACTCACACTGTATCATAAACTGAGTTAGGTCTGAGGCCACAAAGGATATAGAATGCAGAGAAGGACGAAGCCCCATAATATGTTTACCCCTAGTAACTAAAGAACTGATCATCTAGCAATGTTTTAGATGTGGATCCCGTTCTAATTTTATTCAACCCCCTCAAGCCTTCAGGTAGTAAGTCCCCTCCTCGCATATTTATTATTTGCAATAATTGTTTACATACCGTATCTGTCCGTGATCTCTCAGCCGCATTTCCTAAGGACTTGCGCTCCTGGGGTAAATAGGACAGTCCCTCTTAATCCTCACTCCCAAATACACACACCATGTCAGGAAATGAGCATTTGATTACTCATATGGTTCAGAGATTATTCTGCAGCGAAACCATCTTCGCCCAGAAACCAGGTGGACTCTGCTTAGTCACTAGGAAAACAGTAGTTCACGATATCAACAGTGATACATTGGACCCCAATTGACCCCATCCATTTATTGGTCCTCAATCGAATCTCCCAGAGATGGAGACTTACCCCACCAAAACCCCTGACAATATTCTGGAAAAGGTTGGTATCAATGTCTTCAGAGTCATTTATCCTCCTTATCTATCTAAAAATGCATCCAAATCCCTAAAACACAGATTACTCAGATCTCACCCAGAAACGCTAATTTCAGACCCCTTTTTCTGCACAAAAAAAGGACTGATAATTAGCGATCTTATTTTCTACATGAAAGGAGAAACACTTTGGAGGAAAGCCTTGCTTTCTCAGCTCCTTGTCTCAACATCTAGGAATATTCAACTCTCAGTAGTCCCCTCACCTGCTTACAAAGCTGATACAGCCATCACCCGATACAATAACAGGATCATCCTCATACAATCCTCAGACTACAACCTAGAAACTTTTGATGAAACCTTTGCTATCATCCAAAACACTATAAACAGTAATATCCAGGCCAACGCCGCCCGACTCTCCTGCCTCTTCAGATGTCCCTCACGAAAACCCCATACTGTCCCTTCATGCTCAACCCATTACTAGCACTCCTGACCTCACCCCAGGCAGCCCCGTCATGGTTTACAACACACATAACATCATCAATCAACAACCACACGGAGAAAATGAGATCACATCCTTGAATCAGCAACCTAGAGTCAGGAAAGAACACAAGGTTACACGCCAATGAAAACTACCATGCCACCACATTGATCCCCCTATCTGCTAAACATACATCTGCCGATTATTCGAATGCGCACATGACTCTACATATGGTACAAACATTTGCCCCTCAGATGCCTGAAAACCCTATTACGTAGAATAACGTACACCAAAAGACCTAAGTGCTCATATCCAACCGGCTCAACCGCTCTCCATCTCAGCGCCTCCCGCCCCACTCTTAGCTCGATGGCACAGGACCTAAAATTACTTGAGGCAGATCTAAAAAGCCTATAAACATCACCTCAGAGCTAGCGTCCAGAGGGAACAACACAACACATGAGAGGAATAGATAGAGATGCTCCCTAGATTTGAATTATCACACTAGGACTAATTCACCCTCCACAGACAATAGGATTTTAACTGTCCTGGCAACCCTCACCTCAAATGGCGAGCGATTCCCTTCCCCAATGCCTTTTCGCAGCCCTCCAGACTGCAGGATCCACTCACTGAAAGTGATATTCACTCTCTCCTTCTCTCATACAATCCTATTTTCCCTGCAAACAAAATCAGTGTGGCCCAAATCCAATCAGTTCCTACGAACCCACACAGAGATTCAAGGCCAAATCACAGAGTCGTAAACACATTGAACCTTAAACAAGTAACCATCACTCAGTCATACGCTGCTGACACCAATCCACACCTGAAATGCATGTTACTTAATTGCAGATCAGCAGTGAAACATGCGGCGAACATCACAGACCTCATCCTTACATACAAACTTGACATTCTAATTCTGACAGTAACATGGCTAAATGATGCCTCATCACCTACCCTTGACCTTCTAGTGCCACCTTATCATGAAAACATCAGATTAGATAGACCTGGCGGAGGTATCACCTGAAGACACAGAAACAATATCAAAGTGAACCAGTCACATACATTGGACATATCCTCATGTGAATACCTAAGCATTGACATTATGAACAACAAACATTTGTGGTGTAAACTGCACACTATCTATCACCCACCAAGTGACAACATTACATTTATAGAACAAATGATGGCTATCATATCAACCAACACAGGTCAAAACGGCACGCACATCTTCCTCGGAGATTTTAACTTACACTGGAAGGACCCTAATGACCCAGCAGTCAACAGCCTTAAATCATTCCTAGCTGATTTGCGACAGTCCTACACATAAGCTGGACCTTATCATTGCCAAGAGTAATATTATTCAACTGGAATCTATCATCCCTTGTGACTGGACAGATCAGATCATCATTGCTTCACCTTCCTCATCTCTGAATTAATGAATACAAGAAAGGGGTCAATCAAGGAAACCCAGACAATGGAAGAGGGGCATGCAGAGTATTATCCTGAACGATCTGACATACCTCAGCAATATCATCCTGACACCTCTGCTGGATATGACAGATGTCCATGACCTTACAAACCATTACAACAAATCCATGCTGAGCATTTTAGACAGAATAGCACCCGTGCAGCTAAAAGATTGTCCACCAAAGACTCCAAACCTTGGTTCAATGGCAGCCTAAATTCAGAAAGAAATAAACTTCGACTAGCTGAACGAGCGAGGAGATCCTCACCATCCCTCGATAACCATAAACTCTTGAGATCACCGAGGAGCTTTTACAGCAAAAGTATTGGAAGTTTGAAAGCAAATTACTTTAGAAGCCAATTGGACAATGCTAGAAATTGAGTAAGAAAAACTGTTTGAACTGGTCAAGCTTCAATCCAGTAAACAGCTCAACACCTCCCCCACTGATTCTAAACCTCAGCCAAATTGCGAGGACTTTACTTCCTTCTTCATGGAAAAGAAAAGAAAGATTGAAAATGACTTGCGATCAGCTACAGAGCACCTTCCTCTCACAGCTCAGTGTAGCACACCCGGGTTTGCTGAGACAACAGGTAGCACAGCCACACCCCCAAAAACAATGCTTCGTGGAGCATATTCAAATCTTTCAATGAAAGTGCAATTCTCAAAATCCTAACAAAATTAAAGCCCTCAAACCACTTCAACGACCCATTACCAACTAATGTCTTCAATGAGATCAAAATGTCCTTACTATCTCTCTGGACTAAAATAGATAATGCCTCACTACTTCAAGGGTCGATCGATGATTGCCTTAACCCCTTCGCTGCTAGGCCACCCTCACCCCCGTGCTAAGGCTTTTTTGGGCTATTTGGGGTAGTTCACGCTTAGGCCCTGTAACATTTTGTCCACATAAGGTATACACGCCAAATGTGCGTCCTTTTCTTCCAACATCTTTTAGGATTCTAAAGGTACCCAGGCTTTGTGGATTCCCCTGGAGGAGACCCACAAATTAGCCAAAATATAGCAAAATCTTGTTGTTTTTTTTTTAAATGGGAAAAACGTGCTGCAGAAGAAAACATCTAGTTTTTTCCTGCAAATGGTATCAACAAAGGGATTGTGGTGCTGAAATCACCATCTTCTCAGCTTTCAGGGACAGGTAGAGTTTTGTCAGAAAACCAAAATTTTCTACACAGTTGTGGCATTTTACCATGACATAGCCTATTTTTGCTATTTTTTGTGCTTTAAACCTCCTTCCAGTTTGTGTTAGAAATGGATGTGAAAGCAATAATGGATCCCAGAAAGCTATACATTTCTAAAAAGTAAACAGAATTCTGAATTCAGCAGGGGGTCATTTGTGTAGATCCTGCAAGGTTTTTTTATAGAAACTAACAGTTGAAAATAAACAATATTGAAATTGAGTTGGAAAAAACAGCCATTTGTACCAACGTTTTCACCTGTAAATTCTTCTAAGTATGACAGACTTTTTAAAGCAATATACCGTTACTTCTGCTTGGCTCTTCTGGTTGCGGGGATGTATAGGACTTGTAGGTTCACCAAGAACCCGAGGAACCCAGAGCCAATAACTGAACTATTTCTTGCAATGGTTTTTCATTGTGCACCGAGTATATAGCAATTCATTTGGTAAAGTATAAAGAGTGAAAAATAGGTACCAAGGAAACCTATATATTTATGAAATAGGAACAAAATATAGAGTTTATAAGCAGTGGTTATTTGCGCATCTCCAACAGTGTGGGTACCCATACAAGCATGTGAATTAAAGGGCATTTTTCAAAATGACTTCTTTTTACAAATTGTCTTACATTTGGAAGGCAGAAATGCAAAGAAAGTCAAATGGTAATTACACTAGTTCTACTATTCTATGTTCCCCTAAGTCTCCTGATAAAAATGCTTCCTCACTTGTGTGGGTAGGCCTAGTGCCTGCGTCAGGAAACGGACCAACATGCAACGTCCAGTGAAAACTGACCCTTTTCTTGCAATGTGCCTAGCTGTGGATTTTGGACCCTAGCTCAGCCAGCACATAGGGTAACCTAGCAACCCTATACATTTTTGAAAACTAGGCACCCAGGAGAATCCAGGATAGGGTGACTTGTGTGGCTATCACCTGGTTCTGTTACCCAGAATCCACTGCAAGCCTCAAACTTTGTAGAAAAAAACACATTTTCTTCACATTTCTGTGATGAAAATTCTGGAATCTGCGTGTATCCACAAACTTCCACACACCCAACATTCCCCTAAGTCTCCCGGTAAAAATGGTCCCTCACTTGTGTATTTGGGCCTAGAACCCGCTACAGGAAATGGCCCAAAACACAACGTAGACAACCTAGCAAACCTATACTTTTTTGAAAACTAGACATCCAGGGGAATCCAGGATTTGGTGACTTGTGTGGCTCTCAACAGGTTCTGTTACCCAGTATCCCTTGCAAACCTCAAACTTTGTAAAAAAACAAACCACATTTTACTCACACTTCTGTGATGGAAAGTTCTGGAATCTGCGGGGAGCCACAAAATTCCAGCCACCCAGCATTCCCCAAAGTCTCCCGATAAAAATGGCACCTCACTTGTGTGGGTAGGCATAGTTCCAGCGACAGGGAATGGCCCAAAACTTACTGTGGAGACTTCAAAATTATCGATTACAAAAAGACCTTGTTTTGTGAGCGAGTCAGCTTTTGATCCCGGGCTCGGCGGCCATCTAGGGAAACATACCAATCCCAGAAATTTCCTAAAACTAGACACCCGGAGGAGTCTAGGGAGGTGTGACTTGCGTGGATCCCCCAACGTTTTCCTACCCGGAATCCCCTACAAACCTCAAATTTAGATGAAAAAGATCACATTTTTCTAACATTTCTGTGTGGGAAAGTTGGAAGATCACCGGTCTGACACAAATCTCCTACCACTCAACGTTCCCCCAGGCCTCCTGATAAAAATGGTACCTAACTTGTGTGGGTGGGCCAAGTACCCGCGGCAGGGAAGGGCCCAAAACATACTGTGGAGACATCAAAGTTATCTATCACAAAACTACGTGGTTTTGCAAGGGGGGCACCTGCGTTTTTGGTCCCGGGCTCGGCGGCCATCTAGGGAAACCTGCCAAACCCACACATTTCTGAAAACTAGACACCAGTGGGAGTCCAGGGATGTGTGGATTGTGTGGATCCCCCAGGATTTTCCTACCCAGAATCCCCTGCAAACCTCAGATTTAGCTAAAGAAATCATATTTTCCTTACATTTCTATATGTGATCAACATGCCAGCACAAATGTCCTACCACACAGCGTTCCCCTTGGTCTCCTGATAAGAATGATACCTCACTTGTGTGGGTGACTAACACAGAATCCCAGAAAAACATATTTTTACAAAAATATAGCACTTAGAGTTTGCTGTGCTATCTAAAACATAGAGATTGAGGGTATAGCACAGCGATCTCTGAGCGCTATATTTATGCATGTGACCCCCTTGCAAAACCAGGTCGTTTTGTGATAGATCATTTTGATGTCTCCACAATATGTTTTAGGCCCTTGCCTGTCGCATGTACTTGGCCCACCCACACAAGTGAGGCACCATTTTTATCAGGAGACCTGGCTGAACGCGGGGTGGTAGGAAATTTAATTTGTGTCTGCCCAGTGATCCCATCAATTTCCCACCCAGAAATGTGAGAAAAATGAGATTTTTCTGATCTAAATTTAAGGTTTGCAGGGGATTCTGGGTAGGAAAGCGGTGGGGAATCCATGCAAGTCACACCTCCCTGAACTCCCTCGGCAGGGATCTAGTTTTCAGAAATGTCTTGGATTGGTAGGTTGCCCTAGATGGCCGCTGAGCCCGAGATCAAAAACGCCGATGACTCCATCGCAAAACAAGGTCTTTTTGTAATCAATAATTTTGAAGTCTCCACAGTACATTTTGGGCCGTTTCCAGTCACGGGACCTAGGACTACCCACACAAGTGAGGTACCATTTTTATTGGGAAATTTTGGGGAATGCTGGGTTGGTGAAAGTTTGTTGCTCCCCTTAGCTTCCAGAGCTTTCCATCACAGAAATATGAGGAAAATGTGTTTTTATTCCCAAAGTTTGAGGTTTGCCAGGGCTTCTGGGTAGCAGAACCTGGTGAGAGCTACACAGGTCACCCCATACTCGATTCCACAGGGTGTCTAGTTTCCAAAAATGTACAGGATTGCTAGGTTTCCTTAGGTGTTGGCTGAGCTAGAGCCAAAAATCCACATCTAGGCACATTGCAAAAAAATGGTCAGTTTTCAGTGGAAAAATGTGATGTGTCCACATTGCGTTTTTGGCCATTTCCTGTCGCGGCTACTAGGCCTACCCACACAGATGAGGTACCATTTATATCGGGAGACTTTGGGAAATGCTGGGTGGGTGAAAATTCTTGGATCCACACAGACTCCAGAACTTTCCATCACAGAAATGTGAGAAAAATGTGTTGTTTTTTTTACAAAGTTTGAGGTTTGCATGAGATTCTGGGTAGCTGAACCTGGTGAGAGCCACACAAGTCACCAAATCCTGGATTCCCCTGCATGTCTAGTTCTCAAAAATGTATAGGTTTGCTAGGTTTCCTTAGGTGCCGGCAGAGCTAGGGTCCAAAATCCACATCTTGGCACATTACAAAAAAGGGTCAGTTTTCAGTGGAAAAATGTGATGTGTCCATGTTGCGTTTTGGGCCTTTTCCTGTCGCGGGTACTAGGCCTACCCACACAAGTGAGGTACCATTCTTATTGGGAGGCTTTGGGGAATGCTGGGTCAGTGGAAGTTTGTGGATCTGTGCAGATTGCAGGACTTTCCATCCCAGAAATGTGAGGAAAATGTGTTTTTTTTACTAAGTTTGAGGTTTGCAAGGGATTCTGGGTAGCAGAACCTGGTGAGAGGAACACAAGTCACCCCATCCTGGATTCCTCTTGCTGTCTAGTTTTCAAAAATGTACAGATTTGCTAGGTAAAAATAATTCCAGATGCCTAGTAGGCTTTCTGCCCCCTGGGGAGCAGATAAGGCGCTATTGCCCCCATCGGCCTCCTGGGGGGCAAAAAGACTGTGGGAATTGTTTTTGGGGTGGGGCCGTTGGCAGGCCCAGTCTGGGCAGCCCCCACCCCTAGGAATAAATAAAAAAACTAATCCCTGGTGCCTAGTGGGCTTTCTGCCCCCCCCCCCGGGGGGAGATCAGTGGCTACTGCCCCCATTAGCATCCAGGGGGCATAAAGACTTTTGACTTTTTTGGGGGGGAAGGGTGGGGGCATTGGCATGCCCATTCTGGGCAGCCCCCAGCCCTGACCTATAAATAAAATCCCTGGCATCTAGGGTGCTTTCTGCCCCTCCCCCCCGGGGGGGCAGATTGGGGGCTATTGCCCCCCGGGGGCAGAAAGACTAATCATGCCACTTTTTTGAGGGGACGAAAGGCCCTTGCTTAAGGGGGGGGGCAGAAAGACTGATCATGCCACTTTTTCTGAGGGAGCAAAGGCCCTTGCTCAAGGGGCCGCTCCCTCATCCCTGGTGCCTAGTGGGTGGATCCCTGCTTTGGGCAATCCCCAAGCAGGGATCCACTAGGGAATGGTACCATTGGAAAGGGGGATTCTCCCCTTTCCAACGATACCTCTCCCATGTAATTCGGTGCTCAGGGGGCTGAGATAGCTCCACAAGTACCGAAACAATGCAACTGAAACCAAGTTTCATTTCAATGTAATGACGTCAGCGCGCCATGCGCGCGATTGTCATTTACATTGAAACAAAAAAAAGCCTTGGGAGGTTGGGGAAGCTCTTCCCCACATCCTGAGGCAAAAAAAAGGAAATCCTTCTGCTGTCTGCAGCAGAGGTATTTTGTGCTGTTGCGCAAATGACTGAATGGTTCCATCATGAGCACAGGGGCACTGGTGCTCATGACGGAACCATTCCGTCATGAGCACCGAAGGGGTTAAAGAGGGGCAGGTTTACATCATTTTTAAAAAAACGACAGAGGGCCACTCAGACCCAAATAACTTTCGCCCAATCTCCTCCATTCCGACAATAGCAAAGCTCTTTGAACAATGTGTACATGTTCACTGATGACATCATCCAATGAGTGTGTTAGTTTGTTTTATAGTTTACATAGTGGCAGGTAACTACCATAGTACTTCTCAACCTAATTGTGTACAGCCTGAGTCCAGGTGATGGGTGAAAGTGTTTACAAAATGCATGTGCTCATAATGCACCATATCTGTGTAGAGGTATTGAACACTATATAAATGTTTGCATTCAAGAGTAACTCTGTGTGCAGGTGACAATTGACTTGTATTCATTATGACACACACAACTTTTTAGTTCTGCAGAAACAGTTTCCAACAAGAGAAAGAGTCTACGTAGTAGATACTAACTTTTGTAAGCAGCCTTGAGTTATTAGAGAGAATCATGTCAGCATGATAATTTATACTTAACATAGAAGAGTGTATATACCAGGTACTAACTTATTTATGTGCACTTGTTGTGCTTCAGAAGACGGACTATCTGTAAAGTTCTCACCATAGTATGAAGGGTGTAGATAATATGATTTTGAGCACCTTCAGACCTTGGTTATTTTTAGCAAATAATGTCTTTTTTGACTACTGTTGCATAGAATGTATACTGTTCTTAGTAGATTCTTTTGACTACTCTATGGGGTATTTCTCATGAGAGTTTCACTATTTGCAAACACTGTAGTACCGAGTAAACGCTCTCCATAGAGTAAACACTGTCTATACTGATAACTTTATTTCTTAAAGTAGGTTCAGTGTGTGTCAGGGGTTTTGTACAGATAAAGCTGTCCATAGTAGGGCATTTGTTTTGGACTTGGCATTCACTATTTTGGCTTTCTGTGAACAGTTGTATACAGATTGAACATCGTACTCAATGAGGTCTTCCCATATATCTGTGGTTGATTGTTAATGTGAACTATGCTACTTGCAAAGTGTATGCAATAGGGTCAATGTTGCACATAATGTTTGTTTTCAACACCTAAAGGAGTGGTTTCTGTGTTGTAGTAATGATGCCTGATCTATTTGTACTTACTGTCAGATCTCTGATGTCATAGTAATTTATACAGCAATATGGGGGAAAACGAGGCTTGGATGATGTGATCAGTGATGTCATAAATGATGTCATAGAACATGTCATGAGTGATGTCATATGTGAGGTCATAAGCGGTGCATGGCGGGGCGCACGTGATAGTTAGCGCTGCTAACTAGAACTGGTAAAATTCTGTGGTTTTTTTTTATTTCAGGACGTCAATGTTGTCACTGACAAGTTCACATAACTATAACGTTACTTTAACCTTTGGTTTTTTCAGGGAACTTCTAAGATCCTTTTATTACACCTAACTACAAAAGAACCAGAAAATGTAAACTTACATACTAGTCAATAATTCATAGCAGTAATTCATCACTATATTCTCTAAACATATTGTGGTGATGTGATGCTGGCAGAGCTCCATGAGTATTCCATGATGTCATATAGAGTGTTGGTAAGCATCCTGCTCTGAGTGTTCTCTCAGTGGCAGTTGCTGCTTGTGCCTTGGCTGTGCCAGCTGGGACGGCTCTCTGTACCCCTGCAATAAATACTGCTTCAAGAAAACCTCTACAGCGTCCATCTTACTTCACATCAGTGGTGACAGAAGATGGGATGCCACTCTGTTTAACCTACGTCCGCCTTTGTTCCCTGCTGGGCGTGCACACTGACTCGGTTTATCCAGGTACCTCCTACCTGCCTAACTGTGAGTAATTTTTTCTTTCACCTTCACCCCTGTCCAAGGCACATTTGCTTGTGAACAGGTACAGAGAGCCGCGTCCCTATTTTTATTATTTCTACCTTCTTAAGCGCTTGTGCTGCGCTTGGTTTCCTGCTGCCCGCTCACTACCTGCTCGCTCCCTGGTTCACTTTTGCGGGGAGTTTATTTTCCTACACGCGCTGTCTCAACCTTTCATGCGCTTTGGAGGGAGAGTTAAAATTAAACCCAAGACTTTCACTGTACCGGCATTTGGTTTTGAATGCGCATTACCTCGAGCTGCCAGCACGTTCCAGCCTTCTCGCGCAACTCTCAAGCTGTCAGTGCGTCACAGCACGACTCGCGCTCCTGTCCCAGCATTCATCGTCAGCTTTGCTCTGTTCTGCGAGCGTTCGCTCCCTACTGTCGTTGCCTTCAAGCCTTGCTTGTTCACCAGATCTCCTTCGCCAAGGAACGCCGGTTGCTGGAGATCACGGGCTCTCTTTGAATCTTCACGTCACTTGTATGGATGTTCCACCTTTTACATCCTGCTTGATTTACATCGACTGGGCGAAGCGTTGCAGGCACACAAAAGACTTGTATGCTCTTGTCCTACACAAGCCTGCCATCTAGTGGAATTTTTGCATATTTCACCACCTTTACTTCTGTGATATGCACACAATTCTGTACCGGTTCGATTGACAACAAAGTGAATAATCTTTTTTTTTTTACCCTGTGTGTCACTTCTGTGATACACACACATATCTCACATATACTACAAGACGTTTTTTTTGTGTGGTTTTTGTTGCTACAGCTAAAAGCACATATTGAGAGGCCTCATTTTGTGTCATTATATTTAGAGAAATTTTTGTTCTCTTCAAAAATATATATATTTTTCTCTCTTTTCTTTTTCTTTTCTTTCCTCTTCTTCTTCATTCTTTTACTTTTCTGGTTTTACTTCACAGGTGTGCAACCATTATGCAGAGTGTTACAGCTCCAGCTCCATTTCTGCAAGATCCGGGAGAACCACCTCTTGAATGGAAGTTGTGGTTCAGATCGTTTAAGGCTTATTTGGGTGCTATTGATGGTCAAAGGTACAGACCTGAGAGAAAGAAAAATCTGATGTATTATCATCTAGGGGTTGAAGGTCAAAACATATTTGATCTTTTACCTCCATATGACCCACCTGAAGGTGAAGACCCTGATGAATTTGACACCGCTGTAGCTCAACTGGATAAATACTTTACAAAAACTAAGAACATTGTAGTACACAGGTACAAATTATTTACCAGAATGCAGAAACCATCTGAGAAGATTGACACCTTCATTACAGCACTAAAAGTTCTTGCTTCTAAATGTGAATTTGAGAATTTTACTTCGCAACTTATAAGAGATCAACTGGTAGCTAGGTGTCACTGTAAAAAAATTCAAGAAAGGTTACTTACATGCAAGGATCCTTCTCTGGACAAAGCAGTAGACATTGCCAAAAGCATCGAGAGTTCTATGGAGGATGCCAAACAATTAGAGACTGCTTTGTCTAACACGACAATTTCAGGTGCTGTATCCAGCAAATCTCCTATTATCAAACGTGATAACACTGCAGAACTTCCTGCTTTCACACAAGACTATACAAGAAGACCTACTATACCTAGGGGTGGGAGAAGTTTCATGCAAAGTAGACAGTCCAATTCTAGAATCAGTTGTTATGGATGTAGTTCTTCTCTGCATGTCTCATCTTTTTAAAAATTTCGGCTATTAACCAGCAGTGTGGTCAATGTGGCAAAATGGGTCATTTTGCCAGAGTTTGCATGAGTGGCAGGATAAACAGTGTACGGTGTGTCCTCAATGAGACTGACGATCTCTATAATGACGAGGTCACATGTCAAGAATATGTTGTAGTGGTCAAGGACCGCAATCAGAAGCTTGACACGCCACATATTCCTGATCCTGAAGTTGATGTTATCATTGAAACCAATCGCATTCAACTTCTTGTTGATACGGGAGCACGCATTACCATCGTATCTCAAGACAAATATCTCAAGTTTTGGGCTGAGAAGAGCTTGTTACCACCTGATGTACTCACTGTGGCCTTCGAAGGCAGTAGAATTGAATTGTTGGGTTATTTCTGGGCTAGCATTAGTGTTCTAGGGGAAGCTATCAAAGGAAAGGTGTATGTGGCAAAAAAGGGGATCAATGTTCTCGGTCTTCTTCATCAGGCTGAGTTTGGGCTCACTTTAAAACCTGGTCTAGTTAACCCCGTTTTCATTGACAAACAACCTGGTCAAAGTCACATCACCTCCACTAAAGACATCAACTCTCTGTCCAGTACTCAAATGGCTAGTGGTTGGGAACACAAGTTCAGCAAAATATTTGAAGACCGTCTGGTCAAAATCACTAATTTTCAACACTTCATTAAGGTTAAAAAAAATGCTACTCCCGTAAAACACAGGTTTCGTAATGTTCCCCTAAGCATCAGAGGTGATCTTTCTAAACATTTACAAACATTGTGTGACCAAGGTATAATCGAAAAAGTTGAGTCCACCCTCTGGCTTTCACCCATTGTTTTGGCCAAGAAAAGGTCTGGGGACTTGAGGATGTGCGTCGACTTGAGAAGCCTCAACGAAGCCATCTGGGTTGATGGTTTTCCCCTCCCATGCATTGAAGATCTTATTGCAAAAGTAGGGTCTTCTTCATGGTATACCAAACTCGATCTCAAGGCTGCCTATCATCAGGTCGAACTACATCCCCAGTCATGACACCTTACAGCCTTTGTTACTCCTGATGGTGTTTTCCAGTTCTGCCGACTACCTTTTGGTCTGGCCTCCGCGGCCGCAGTCTTTCAGAGACTCATGACCGAAATGTTTCATCATGACCCTCATGTTGTAGTCTTTCAAGACGGCATCCTCATCTTCACCAAAACTGAGGCCGATCATGATTCTGTTATTGAGTTTTCAGTGTTCTAGAAAGCAGACGGGTTACTTTGCAGAAAAACAAGTGCACTTTCAAAGTAAGAGAGATTGAATATTTGGGTCACATCATCTCTGAACATGGTATAAAACCAAGACCAGGCTTAATCAAGAGTATCATTGAAGCGCCTGCTCCTCAAAATAAGGAACAACTCATGTCCTGTCTTGGTCTCTGTGAGTTTTATGCGAAATTCAGGAAGGACTTCGCTAAAACCACAGAGTGTTTCAGAGCTCTACTAAAGAAAGGAGCAACTTACACATGGTCTGAGGAGTGTGAGAAAGGCTTCCAGTCCATCAAGGACCACATTGTCGAGACATTCTAGCTCTGCAAGCTTTAGTGGAGGGAAGGCAAACTGTCCTCACAGTTGATGCCTGTGAGTACGGCCTAGGAGCTGTCTTATAGCAATATGATGAAGGGAGAGAGCACACTGTAGGGTTCGCCTCCAGGACGCTTCGTCCTGTTGAACAAAAGTATTCTGTTATTGAAAAAGAGCTCTCAGCCTGCGTCAGGAGTATCGAGAAATTCAAGTCATACTTGTGGGGCAGATCTTTTATCCTCAAGACCGACCATCGTCCTTTGGTTGACATCTTGTCCGGAAAAAATGCCAAACGCACCACTGCTCGTTTATCCAGTTTGTCTACAAAACTTCTAGAATACACATTCAGCGTAGAGTATATTCCTGGTGGAAAGAACAGCAGAGCGGACTGTTTATCTAGACTCCCCATTTCTGACTCAGAAGAGCAAGAATGGGAGACTGAAGTAGAGGAATGTTTCGTAGCATATATCAGTCAAGACAATTTATCTTTTGCAGAAGAAGATTGGGTGGTAGAGGTTGATAAAGATACTGTGCTCAAAGAAGTTGCTTCATTAATCAAGAGAGGCTGGCCCAAAGAGGAATGTCTTTCCCCTGAACTACAGATGTTCTGGAAGGTCTCTGATGAGCTTTCAGTGGAGGGTGGAAAAGTGGTCAGAGGCAACAAACTTGTACCTCCTGTATGTTATCGGGAAAAAATTGTTTTAGCTGCACACTCTGGTCACCTTGGTGCCACCATTACCAAGAGAAAAGTTAGAACCGATTTCTGGTGGCCCAGAATGGATATTCAAATTGATGATTTAGTAAAGCAATGTTCACGTTGCAATGCCAGTGACAAAGTTCTAGTACTTGAAGGTGTTACTGAATCTCCTGTGCCCCCCCCCTGTAAGAGCCTGGCAAAGGTTGGGGATGGATTTTCTTGGACCCTTCCATGTCCTTCCCACCAACTCAAAATACTTTCTAGTTCTCATCGATCATCGATCATCTGTCTAGGTGGGTTGAGGTTGAGCCCATTAGTACACCGAACTATAAGAGTGTCATCAACTGTTTGAATACAATTTTTCTCAGGGAAGGTTATCCTGAGGAAATCCTTACCGACAATGGTGTGCAATTTGTTTCCGAGGAGATGAATTCTTTTCTACGCTCCTGTGGCATCAAGCACACTAGAACTCCGCTTTACCACCCACAAAGTAATGGCAAAGCAGAGAGATTCAATAGAGTTGTGGTGGAGTGTGTGCAAGCAGCTTTTAGATCCAGATCTTGTGTTTTTCAAGCTGTGAAAGATTTAGTTTGGTCATACCGTACTTCACCTCATGTCGCTACTAATTTCAGTCCCTTCGAACTTATGAGGGGGAGAAAAGCTTCTTCACAACTTTACCCTTTCTGTATGGTGAAATCATTCCATCAAAGTTGTGACATGAGGTGCATGTGGGAGTCTGCCAACAAAAAATCTACTGAGGCATGTTCTAAAGCTCATGAGACTCCCACCAAGAAAGAAACCCACAGACTCTGTGTTGGAGATTGGGTTAGAGGTAAAAACCCTGTCTAAGTAAGAAAGAGTCTCTCTAAGTTTTTAGATTCACAGCAAATTGTAGAAACTCGTAAAAATGCTGTCAAGTTGTCTAATGGAAACTGGTGGAGCACTTCTCGTGTTGCCAGAGACCCATGTACTCTCTCTGAAACTGTTGAGGTTAACAACAAGGTTTTAGGGGGGGATGGCGTTAGGAAAAGCACCAGAGTCCATACCAGACCACGAAGTTTACGAGACTATGTTTAGTCCATGCCAGACCACGAAGTCTATGAAACTATGTACAATTCTCACTTTTGGTTTTCCTTCACCCTTTTCCTTTCTGTTCCCCCTCCCTTCTTTTCTGTCGTTCTTGTGTTGTTCTGTAAAAAGAGGGGAGGTGTGGTGATGTGATGCTGGCAGAGCTCCATGAGTATTCCATGATGTCATATAGAGTGTTGGTAAGTATCCTGCTCTGAGTGTTCTCTCAGTGGCAGTTGCTGCTTGTGCCTTGGCTGTGCCAGCTGGGATGGCTCTCTGTACCCCTGCAATAAATACTGCTTCAAGAAAACCTCTACAGCATCTATCTTACTTCACATCACATATCTACATCTTTCACCCACAATCACACATTTATATCTAGTGTACCACAAACTTTGCATTCTTTTTTCCTGAAAAATTCTACACCCTCAACCAGTGCATACAATTTTTCACAATTTAATTATAACATGCTAGCAACCTTGGTTCAATAAAAGTATAGAAAGTAACACTTTCCTCTTGACACACCTTTCCTTACAGTGAACATGGTGTTTTACTCAAGAAATACCAGTATCGCCACTCAAACATCTCATAGGATTAAAATATGTGCACAGTAAGGTTCATAAAAACACCAGGGCTTGTATTAACAGTTGTGGATTCTTTGCTTCATAATTTGAGGAACACTGCCTCTTTTGCTTACAACTACATACAGATTCAACTGTTCATTTTTTAACACAACGTGAAATACGTGCTGATATTTCTCTACATTCTAATGTCTACTTCCCAAAAGCTATATTTAGAAATGTACACCTCTACAAACAGCTTTTCACTTAGCAAACCTTGTGTAGAATAAGTTTACCAACAGTAATGCACTTACTGATACTGCTCAACAAAGTTCACAAACTATATTCTCAAATACCTGAACTTGAAATTGTTTCTTAATTGCAGCTGAAAACACCAGTCTCTTTCAGTTTCAAATTAAGTCACATCTGCTGAGCACAGCTCAAACAGGGTTCCTTCTCCTCCAAAGCACCAAGCGCAATCTGAGCTATCTCTGCCTATGCAGCCAATCACATCATATTATTTCTTCAAACAATGTAATAAGAATGTTAACTATTTGTTCACCTTGCTCCTTTTTTTTCTACTTCTCCCTATACAATCTCGTGATACTCTCACCAGACCGTAAAACAACTCATGGCCGGCCAAGTAATTTTCTGTGGGGGTCTCACAAGATCCTCGCGGGATCAAATGAGCCTCATGCAGCAAGCTTCACTCCCTGAGATCGAAGCAGTTTTGTAGGGAAATAGTAGTATATGGAAGGGACTAGCCTCTCCGATGGCAGCCCTCTCTTGCATAATTAGTGAGCATACTAAAATAAGGAGGGACTGCCCTCTTCTTTCAAACCTCTCTCTTGGATGATAGGTATGCATAATAGGGTGTGTGAAGGGACTGTCCTTTCTGCTGAGACCCCTCCCTTGGATGTTGGATGTGCATAGTAGTGTGAGGAGAGGGACTGCCCTCTCCACTCAACTCTTTTGTCTCAGATGACGGTTGTGCATAGTAGTGAGTGGGGAGGGACAAGCCTCTCCTTTGAGACATCTCTTACACATGACAAGTGTGCATAGTAGGGTGTGTGGATCGACTAACCTCACCTTTGAGAGCTCTCTGTCAATTGACAGGTGTGCGTATTAGGGTATATAAGGAGCGACTTGCCTCTTCTTTGAGACCTCTCCTTCAGATTAGAAGAATGCGTAAAAGGATGAGTGGATGGATGAGCCTCTCCGTTTAAACCTCTCTCTCAGATGATGGCTGTGCATAGTATGAAGTGGGGAGGACCGGCCTCTCCATTCACACCTCCCTCTCAAATCACGGGTGTGTATAGAAGGGTGTGTGGATGAACTGGCCTCTCCTTTGAAACCTCTATCTCAGATGATGGCTGTGCATAGTAGGGTATATGGGGAGTGGCTGGCCTCTCCTTTGAGACCTCTCTCTCAATTGACAAGTGTGTATAATAGGGTGCAGGGAGGGTCTGGCCTCTCCTTTCAGACCCTTCTCTCAGATGACCGGTGTTTGTAGCGGGGTGTGCGGGGACTAGCCTCTTCGCTGAGTCCCCTCTCTTGAATAACAGGTGTGTATAATAGAGTGTGTGAAGGAGATGGCCTTTCCTTTCAGACCCTTCTCTCAAATGATGGGTGTGCATAGTAGTGAGTGGGTAGGGACTGGCCTCTCCTTTCAGACCTCTGTCTTAGATGATGGATTTGCATAGTAGGGTGTGGTGAGGGACTGGCCTCTCCTTTCAGACCCTTCTGTCAGATGATGGGTGCGGGCAGTAGGGTGCAGGGAGGGACTGACCTCTCCTGTTAGACCCTAGTCTCAGATGACTGGTGTGCATAGTAGGGTGTGGGTAGGGACTCTGCTCTCCTTTCAGACCCCTCTTTCAGATGATGGGTGTACGTAGTAGTGAGTGGGGAGGGACTGGCATCTCATTTCAGACCTCTCTCTCAGATGACAGCTGTGTATAGTAGGGTGTGTGCATGGACTGACCTCTCTGTCAAGACCTCTCTCTCAGATGATGGATGAGCGTAGTACAGTTTATGGGGAGTGACTGGCCTCTCCTTTGAGACCTCTCTCTCAGATTACAGGTGTGCATAGTAGGGTGTTTGGATGGACTGTCCTCTCATTTGAGACCTCTCTTTTAGATGATGGGTGTATGTAGTAGGGTGTGGGGAGCGATTGGCCTCTCCTTTCAGACCTCTCTCTCAAATGATTGGTGTGCATGGTAGGGAGTGGGCAGGACTGTATAGTCTCGCAAGAGTGAGCACGTTGATTGGCTGGCTGTTGGAATTTTAGAAATGAAATGGCAGCCATTACTGTTTACTGTAAATAATTGCAGGTGTTGTGGGAATTAAGTGAAAATGCTATATATGTGGCAGCAGAAAGGCATGCTGTCCCCCTAGATTTAGAGAGGGGGCCTCTAAGGCATAACTGCTGTGAAAAAAATAAGTGTATATTGTTTTACAAAAACATTTACAATCTTGCGGTAGCCTTGCAGGGTCACAAATAGTAAAACGGAGTAGGTGAGTTCTCAATACATTCTACTAGTAGAAATGCATATTGTGTTCCTTGTTATTGAGAGGAAGTATGTAAAACATAAGTACCATGATGAGTAGAAGGTTAATTCTTTTTAAAAACAATGTTACGATCTCGCGAGACTCTTGCGGGATCGTGAAAAATAGGAAGGAGTAGGTGATCTTTGAATACACTCTGCTAAGCAAATTTGTTGCTGTAGGAAGGAATCTTAGTGGAGATGGTGTTTATCAGGGTCCACTATTTACACCTATTGGCTTGGGAAGAGTTGTGAGTAGACTTAAGGCTCTTTTCACAACCTAATATGCGCACCTATCATCCAAGAGAGGGGTCTCAGCAGAGAGGCAGAGAGGCCAGTCCCTCCTCACACACTTCTATGCACAACTGTCATCTAAAAGAGGGATCTGAAAGGAGAGCCCAGTCCCACCCCATACCCTACAACACACACCCGTCATCTGAGAGAAGGGTCTGAAAGGAGAGGCCAGTTGCTGCCCACTCCCTACTATGCTGTCATACATGTAGTGTCTCTCACTAACATGTTTTCCTGCGGAGGGGAGACCAGTCCTGATGCTAGTTCCCAACTCCTCCCCAGTACCGGCGGCAGAATGAGAAGTAACTCGGTCATGCCTGCAGTCCCAGGGGGGAAAGGGGCTTGGGATGACAGAGAGAGATAGAGAGAGAGAGAGAGAGAGAGAGAGAGCGAGACAGTGCGAGGTTCTCCGGACACAGGAATTCCTTTCTGGACTTCATAACTTTCCTGCTTCCTTGGTCCTTCTGCAAGTAGAAGGAAAAAAACAACCTCAATAATGAAAACACTGTCTTACAGTTCCCCACTATAGTTTCTATGGTCACAATATTTCTACTTAACCAGCTTCTTTACCTGTTGGGGCCACTTTTCTGCTTTGATGCTTCCTCTCTCTTGTGTGTTCTGTGGTGTGCTCATGTGCCTTAAATTAAAAAGAGCAACAATGTACAGGTTCTTGCTTGACTAAAGGATGCATATACCAGAAAAGGAATTATAAATACATACTGGGGCCTTTGTTCATCAAAGAGGTTTACCTAGGTGTCAATACGTCTTGGTACCAACTCCCTTTACGGATTACAAGGTCCTTAATTTTTCTGCATCCTACCAATTAAATGTAACATGCATAGTGTAAGGCACACATAATTATCAGACACACTTGAACCACATTGAACTCTTTATAGGCTGCGCGTAGGCGTAGACCCACCCACAATAGCAGAAGATTAATAGAATTATACATGCATCTTAAAACAACAACACAGACACCAGTTTATGCACGTTTTCTAACATTTGTACACTAGAATTCATGCTGCACTTCAACACACAGTCTTGAGCTAATTCTCAATTCAAGAGTTTTTTTCCTGTGTCATTGCAGGGTTCAAAAGAATGGATTCAAAGAGGTTTAGCGAGCGTTACAATATGCACTGAGCCTTCTTGAATGGGTACAGCACGCAAGCTACAAAAGTAAGCAGTGTATCAAAAAGTGGAGTTTTGTGGAGCGAGCGCGTTACCGACTTTAATCCTCGTTTTTTGTTTTCTGTTTTTCAGGTCTGTCCAAGTGATGCAGGTGAGAGAACAGAAGATTTCGGGAATGATGCCAGCGAGGGAACAGAAGGTTTCAGGAAAGGATGCCAGCGGGGGAAACAGACACGGAGAAAGCCAGTACATGAGATATGGATACCAGGAATCATAGCAAGCAGCGTGTGTGTCTAGTGGGCAGGGCTCATATAGGAGCCGCACCCAACCTGTGTGTGTCTCCTTACAAGTTCCAGCTCATGTTTTGTTTTGCGACCCGGAATTGGGCGGCTCAGCCGTTCCATTTGGCAGGCCTGCACTGCCCTCAGTAGTCACATGATGCAGCAGAAGCATCAACATGGTAGCAAAGCCCGACATACAAACAACCCATCATCTGAGAGAGAGGTCTGAAAGGAGAGGTTATTCCCACCCACATCCTACTACATACAACCATCATCTGAAAGAAAGGTCTCAAAGGAGAGGCTAGTCCATCCAAACACCTCGCTATGCACACCTGTCATCTGAGAGAGAGGTATCTCAAAGGACAAGCCAGTTGCTCTCCATTCACCTTACTAAACACACACATTATCTGAAAGAGAGGTCTGAGTGGACAGGCCAGTCCTTCCCCCACCCTACTATACACACCCGTCATCCAAAAGAGAGGTTTCAATGGAGAGGCCAGGCCCACCTCCCACACTACTATGCACACCCATCATCTGTGAGATGGGTCTGAAAGGAGAGCCCAGTCCCTCTCCGTATCCTGCTACACACACTCATCATCTGAGAGATGGGACTTAAAGGGAAATATACAGAATATACCAGCATGGCCACAAGACATTGCCCTTGGGTACTGCTGCATTGGTACTAGGCCACGAGTATGACAGAAATGCATTTCCTGTGCTAACAGAACATGGCTGTGGCATCTGAACATTAAACATGGTATTTTCAGAACTGTAATTTAAAATCAGACTTCACCATAAGTTAGGATTTTAAATTAGGTTTCCAGAGACACCGTATCCCACCGCACACTCGCCGCCAGACTACACGCCGCCGGCATACAAGGAACCACCCTCAACTGGATCCGCTCGTTCCTCACCGGCAGGAGCCAGAGGATCAGACTGCTATCCTTCCTCTCCGAATCCACAGAAATCAACTGCGGAGTACCCCAGGGATCATCGCTCAGCCCTAGCCTCTTCAACATCTATATGGCCCCCTCGCCGCCATTGTCAGACAGCACGGCCTCATCATAGTATCCTACGCCGACAACACCCAACTCATCCTCTCCCTCACCAAGGACCCCACCACCACCAGACGCAGTTTCCAGGAAGGAATGCAGGACGTTGCATCCTGGATGAGCAACAGCTGCCTGAAGCTCAACTCGGAGAAGACAGAAGTCCTCGTCCTCTGAACCACCCCGTCAGCATGGAACAACGTCTGGTGGCCCACAGCCCTCGGCACCCCTCCCACCCCCACGGGCCACGCCAGAAACCTCGGCATCATACTCGACTCCTCCCTATCCATGAACCGACAGGTCAACGCCGTCACCTCCAGCTGCTTCAACACCCTCCGCAAGTCTTTCAAATGGATCCCCCCCCCGAGTCAAGGAAGACAGTGACCCACGCCCTCATAACCAGGAGACTCGACTACGGGAACGCTCTCTACGCCGGCATCAACAAGTCTCTACTCCGCAAGCTCCAGACGATACAGAACACGGCCCGCAGACTCGTCCTTGGTCTCCCCCGACACGAACACATCAGCCAACACCTGCGGAACCTTCACTGGCTCCCCGTCGAGAAGAGAATCACCTTTAAAATAATCACCCACGCCTACAAATCCATCTACAACACCGACCCCAATACCTCAACGAGAGAATCACCTTCTACACACCCAAGAAAAACCTCTGATCCGCCAACCTCGCCCTCGCTGAAACCCCACGCATACGCAGAGCCAGAACAGGGGGAAGAGCTTTCTCCTACATTGTGGCCAAGACCTGGAATGAGCTCCCGATCGACATCAGACGAGCCCCCTCCCTGAGCGCTTTCAGGAAGGCCTTCAAGACCTGGCTCTTTGACTGAACGGAACTGCGGACTCCCCCCTCCCCCCCCAGCGCCTTGAGACACTAGCGGGTGAGTAGCGCGCTTACAATTCCCTGAGTGATTGATTGAAAGACACCAACCATTAACCAGTATTCTCTTACGATTTGGAAATTATATGTATAAAATGTAAAAACCACCTCCACTCTTATCCTATGGGAGAGACAGGCGTTTCAGTAGTGAAAAACGAATGTAAGAGTTTTTCATTACCAGGACATGTAAAACTCAAAAGTACATGTCCAGCTTTTTAAATACACTGCACCCTGCCCTTGGGGTACTCTATCACCAACCTTAGGCGTTAGCTATATGTATTGAAAAGGTAGGTTTGGGCCTAGCAAAAGGTTTATTTTGCCAGGTCGACATGGCAGGTTAAAGCTGCACACACAGGCTCTGCAATGGCAGGCCTGAGGCATGTTTAAAAGGCTACTTAAGTGGATGGCAAAATCAGTGCTGCATGTCTTATAGTAGCATTTAATTTACAGGCCCTGTATACATGCAGTGCACTTCACTAAGGACTTAAAAGTAAATTAAATATGCCAATTGGGAATAAACCAATGTTACCATGTTTTGAGCGCAGAGCACAGGCACTTTAGCACTGGTTAACAGTTAGAGTCCTAAGGCCAGAAAGAAATAAAGTCAGCAAAAATAGGATGTCTGAAAGCCAAAGGTTAGGGGATAACCACACCAAGGATGTCAGGTCTAACAGTGTTCATTTACCATATTCAGTGCAGAATGTTAGAATGGGGCCCTTAGGAAATTCAGAAGCTGCCGGACCCATGTTGGCTGGGTTATACTCTGCATCCGAATGCAAGAAATATAACTGCTGCGGAATTAAGACATTTACTAAATGAATTAGTGACAATATAGAAACAGCTTCAACAATACATTCTATAGACTGTATGAACTGGTGTTTTGGTTCCTGCTGGCTTACAACCACATGCTCCAGTGCAGACTATAATCCAGAGACTAATAATGGCACTAAGGGCAAAGTGCCCACAATGCGAGATGAGATCCATTTTGGATTGCTTGTAAAACCAATCAATTATAAGCGATCTATTCTCACACTACACCTGAAGACATGCATAGAATGTTGACTGTATGTGTTCCATGTGGTATGGTACAAAAAGTAGAAGATACTATTACAAGGGGGACAATATTTGTGCATAGTTGTAATACTATGCATTGCTCACCTTCTTTGGATGTGTTACCAGAGGTTTTAAAACAAATACAAAATGAGCATGGAGCTGCTCCAGCGATTGATTTAGGTATGAAATTGATAGGTAATTTTGAAACAAACTCTCTCTTCAGTAGTTATTATTAACAGTCAAGGGGAAAAGGCAGTTTTGGAAGTGCACCAACGCATGTCTGTGGCTCGAGTTCATGATCGTGAACATGAGTTTCCTAAGCTTATTTTGGTATTCTATACCTCTGTAGGTTGAGATAGCTTAGCTACCCATGCCTGAAAACCACAACTCCAAATGAAAAATTAGTTTAAGGGTTCTAGTAAAGTAAAATCACCAGAAACTAAGAAAAAACAGAAAGCTAAACAGAAACAATAAGAATGGACCTCCTCCACAACAGGAGTCTGGTACGGGTAGATTTGAAGGATCATGAAAACACACAAAAGACAGATCTGAATCGGTATACTGACAACTGTTCTTCCTCTTCTTTGCAGGGGAGAGTAGAAGGACAGAAAGGAGTTAGCTGAGTATTGCAGGAAAGATAAGTATGTCAGACAAAAAGTAAAAGCGAGCCAACATGCGATGGTGAGGTTAGCGTGAAGAAAGATGAGAAATGTTTTAATTCACAAACTCGTTATAAGAAAAAGAAGGTAGCCTGAGGAGCAAAAAAAGAAGCATGCCTAAGACACTGCAAATACTTCTAAGAAATGGGACTTGGGCAGAAGAACTTCTGGACAGCATAGCAGAAGTAACTATAGTTTGGCAGACTCTCAAAGAGCATCTGGTTGTGACTCCAAGTGAAGTATGGTGAAGTTGGGGAGAGGATGTAGTTTTACGGCTAGAGCAGTTGACCTCGAAGCTGGGGAACCGGGTTCGAGTCTCGGCAACGACAGCTCAACATTCTGTGATTCTGGGCAAATCACTTAATCTCCCCATGTCTAACAAAAATGAATGTGTCCATCTGTAACGAAACTGTGCTCCTGTAAAGCGCTCTGATACCTGATATCCTCGGGTCTAGTTCGCGCTATATAAAACAAAAATAAAACAAATATGCATAACAGGTTGAAACATTGGATGGACACGTAAACTCTGCTGATAAGATTTGTGATGTAGAGATACAAATTTAAGGAGACATATGGTGCACAATATGAGCAATATTTTGCTCTCATTTATCCTATGCATATGATATTCTCACAGAGGATGACTGGCCTCCATCTATTATAAGTGGTGCACCTCATGAAGAAGGAATTCAGGGAAAAATGTGTGTGAGTGGGCTTTGAAACAGTCGCTAGCATAGGAGACAAATCAAACAGTGTGGTACAAATGATCTGTACCACATGTGCTTCCCTTAGGTAGTGGGCCACAAGTTCAGACTCAATATCCATTAAAATGAGAAGCATAGGGCAATATAATGTTGTTTTAGATCAACTATAGGATCAGACTGTTATAGTGCCCTTTCATTACACTGTGACTACTCTCCTTTTCCAGTGTCTAATCTAGACAATTCATATGGAACCATTTTAGATTATAGAAATGTAAATGCACACACATACACGTACAGTGCATAAGACTCACAGTGCCGGAAAGATGACAAACTTAGTCAGGAAAAAGTACAAAACAATGTTGAATATCTCAAACAGGTACTTTAGTCAAAACATTGTGCCTGAATGGATTCAGAGATTCAAAAGGTAAAGTGACATAAGCTTTCATACACAGCACTGTATTCTCATCTTTGTTAAACAAAAAAATGCTTTTTTGTTATTTTCTAAGTTACCTCTTGGGGAATCCACAAACCCTGCGTACCTTTAGTATCCTTAGGATGTTTAAAAGAGGTGTAAATGTGGCCTTCATACCTTTTGAGGAAAAAAGTTATGAAGGCCTACGTGCAAAGTGCTCCACCTATCAAAAAAGTGCTCAGCACTTGAGGTAGAAAAGCCTCAGTAGCTAAGGGGTTACCTTGAAAGGGACCAGGGAGATCTCTGCCCATTCATAGTTAAGGGTAAAGAGAGGATGGGAAGCCTTTTGTAACTTAGCCCATCTGGTCCCAAAACCAGTTTTGTGTCACTGAAAAGATTGGACAGTTCATTTCCCTAAACATATCCCTGGCACGCAATCTTTCTTCAGGGGCAGGAATGTTCTGCTATGTTGGATTTGCCTCATAATAGGGCATTGTAAAATAATTTGCAGCAAGGCAAACAGAACATGCTGCAAAAGAGGAAAGGGTTGCCTCCGAGCAATATTTCATTGGTTAGGGAGTCCCCAGGAGCCACCCCCAACCACTGGCTAGTGAATTCTACAAAAGTCTACAGAAATGGATCTGACCTGCTGTTTGAGACATGTTTGGAGGACTGAAGGGTATGCCCTCCTCCCACTTGTATCTAGAACTAAAAAGTAGACTTAAGGGTCAGATGGCTGACAGCCTGTTTGGCTACAGGGACATAACACGCTGCAAGAGACTTCTTTCCTGAAGTCCCTAGTTGACCAGTACCAAGTAGACCTCAGCTGGACCCTGTTGGAGGCCCCTGCTTTGGTGAATTCTGGCCCTTAAGTGCTGTCCCTGAGGTTCTGGGAGTATCAGAAGAGTCCAAGAGTGGCTGCTCCAGAACCTCTGAAATGTTGGTACTTAGAAAACTTTTGTACTGTCAAGACCTCCAGAGTGTCAGCTGGACCTCAAGCACAGGTGTCCAATTTCAAAGGGACTTAATCAGATACATCTTCTGGCCTGGCCCACTGGAAGACTTTGAGCCCCACAAAAAAAGACTAAGCTCGAAGATAAAAATCGTGACAGAGCAAAGGTGCAAAAAGTATCTGCCCAACAAGAGGACTTTGCTGCAAAATTTAAATGTTTCCTACTCAGAGCTTTTTTTGCCAAAACCATCGGCTTCAGCAGGACCTTGTCCAGTGTCTTTCCAGCTCCTAGAGAATATTCGGTGGATACAAGTTTCAACCTTGTCCTGCTGAAGGATTTCAGCATAAATTTCAGAGGCTAAGTCAGAAGAATACATTTTTGACCTGAACTAACCTGTTTGGGGTATCCTACCCACACTCCATTGGGTTTGTTTTGAAATTGCACCTATGTCACGTTCAACCATGAACAGTGACTACTAATTGTGGCTTTATTTTATCTTGCTGATTTTTGCCTTAAACCTTTTAAATTCATATCTATGGTTCCCTTTGTTGGATTTTTGTTGCTTTGGTGTAATTTTGCTCATCATTGATTTTTTAGTTTTACAAAATGGTTGTGCGATATTTTTATTGTATTGTGCATTGACTTTTTAACTATTTTGTTACTGCTAAATACTTTAAATATGTTCTTAGGTTAAGCCTGTCTGCTCTGTGGCATAGCTACTAAGGGTTTGAGTCCAGGTTTAAATTATTGAAATTGTATTTTACCCTGACCAGTTTGTGGTCTTATTCCTTATGGTGGACTCACATAGACCACTTTCTTACAGTCATTCTGAGTATTCAGTAAGAACAAGCTGGGTTGGGAACATTATTGAGTTCCTGTCTCTTCAGGCAATGCCCCTAGATTGGTTCACTAATTTTTTATGTCCTTCTCTGACAAGCCTTGGGCCTCAGAAAGAGAGTCTCAGCCATCTGAGCATTCGAGGTCAGCAGAACCTTGCATGGTGCTGCGGTTCCTGGGAGTCATAAAACACCGCAAGAAGCCCGCATCTGTGAGCTGTGACTCTCAGTCACCTGTGGCTGTCTTATTTCATGCTCTTTATCTCCTGGTTCCTTTCTTTGCCCCTCCAGCTCCAAAATGGCAATGACCTGTCTGAGAGTTTGCAGCTGCCTTCCAAAGCTACTCCACGGCTAGCCCAGATCAGGTTTTCATTCTCTTTTCTTTTCCTTTTCCATCATGATTGTCTCTTTCTTTTCTTCTTGCTGATTTCCCCACTCCATTATGGTTCCTTTCATGTGATGCTTGATGTTCCTTCAGCTGTGTTTTGCTATATAAGGACTTCAGTCAGGTTGGGCAGTGTGTTCCAACAAAGCTGTGTTCCTTCAGTTGTTTTTCGCTCCCTCCTCTTGCTGACCCTGGCTCTTTGCTCCACACGAATTCCATTGTTTGGTTACTGATTTCTGGTTTATTTCAGTCCTTTGAAGTCTTCACCCAGCAAGGAGATTTTCTTTCCTCACTTTGGGCTTTTTCCTCCTGAGAGGGAGGCAGTTTCTCAAGGACACTTGCCTACCACATATTCAAGTGTGTGGTGACATTGTGGCGTCAGCAAATGTTCAAATTTACCTCGGGCAGCAAAAGACCCGGATTGCAGGTAAGCGTCCTGACCAAAACAGACAATTAGACAGTGCTGTTGTTTGTCTGTATCGCCATCTTAAGGGACCTTTTTGCTGCTCAATCACTTTTGAATGAATTTTTTGACGATGCCACATAGTAGAATTAGGCATAAGGCATTTTGTCTGGCTTTTTCATTTATCAAAATGTATAAACACATATGCACATATAATCACTAGAATTGTTGCTCTATCAGTTTGGGGATGACATGATCTTTACGTTTTCTGCTTATGCTTTGAGTTTCATATATTCATGTATCTAGGCCGATCAAGGTTCATTTAGTAGTGATAGCACATTCATAATATAGAATCAAAGATTCATTACATTTTATAGTACATCAATTATTCATATATATGTATTCATGTAATTTACAATAGGTGATTTACTTTAGTTAAAGTACAACAGAATTAATATGCTAATTCTTGCATTTTACCACGTTCATTTCGAGGTCTGTTCTTTTCAAAATAATCAGAAAAGTGTATTTAAGCCGGGTATATGCATATATAGGCAGAGAGGAATATTCAGCTTACTTTCTGAGAGATTGATTTTTGCAAGTGGATCTGCAAACATCAATAGCAAAATCCATCAGAGTCAGCACTATCTCATCAGTTCAGGAATCCCACAACTGAGATGTAGAGTGATCCTCTCAAAGTACAGAACAACAGGCTTGGTATTCAGGCTAGAGGCCACCGCAAACTCAGATGGGCACTTATTGTGCTGAAATAGTTTAGCTTTTTGTTGTGTTCTATTGTTGAGATAAGTATTTTCGTGCCTCATTAACAGTGATGCAGCCTCTTGGATCTATGTGAACATCATTTGGAATGTTATACTTCCCAGGCAACAGTGAGGCAGTTATTTGCTGAGCTGGTCTGGTGGTGACTGTGCAGCTACATGGTGGATGCATTAAAGAGAACTGAACAACTGCATTTTGTGTTCTCTTAACACTTTTACGAGCAGTCTGAGCTTTTTTTTGTATGTAATGACGATCAGCACGCAGGGGGCGCTGACGTCATTACATTACAAAAGTGAAAGTAAAACAAGCCAAAGGGCTCATTTCACTCTCACTGACTCAGTGCTCGGGGGCATATCACAGCCCCCGAACACTGATTCTCATGGGAGAGGTATTGTTGCAAAGGGGAAAATCTCCCCTTTCCAATGGTACCTCTGCCCAGTGGATCCCTGCTTGGGGATCGCCACAGTAGAGCGATCCCCAAGAAGGGATCCGCCAACCAGGCCCCTGCGACATGGGGGAGCGACCCCTTAGGCAAGGGCTTCTGCTCTCCCCGATCATTTTAATAATTCAGTCTTTCTTCTCCCCCTGGGGGCAGATGGGGGCAATTACCCCCGATCTGCACCCCCTGGGTGAGCAGAGAGCCCACTCGACACCAGTGATGTTTTTATATATAAATATATACAGGTGGGGGCTGCCCACCAGGGCATGGCCATGCCTCCACCCCAATATACATGCATCAGTCTTTCTGCCCCCCCCCCAGGGGCAGATGGGGTAATTACTCTTGATCTGCCACCCCCCTGCCCCAGAGGGACAGAAAGTCCACTAGACACCATGGATTTGCTTTTTTTATATACAAATATAGGGGTGATGGCTGTCCACCCAGGTTTGGCTATGCCCCCACCTCAACAGACATGCAACAGTCTCTCTGCCCCCCAGGGGTCATTAACCCTAATATTCCCCCATGAAGGGACAAAAAGCCCACTAGACACAAGGTTACATTTTAAAATAAAAATATAGTGTTGGTGGCTGCCCACAATGGGCATGCCATGCCCCCACCAACAACAAAAGGTAGACAGTCTTTCTGCCACCGCAGGGGGCAGTTGGAGTAATTACCTAGTACCCTCGATCTGCCTTCCAAGGGGGCAGAAAGCCAGCTAGACACCAGGTATTTTATTATATATATAAGCATATAGAGGTGAGGGTGCCCACCAAGGCATGGCCATGCCCCACCCCAATATAAATGTAACAGTTTTTCGGGTGATTACCCCCTGTCCGCCCCCATGGGGGGCAGAAAGCCCACTAGACACAAGATTATATTCTAAAATAGAAATATAGTGGTGGGGGCTGTCCACAACAGGCATGGTCATGCCCCCCCGGAGGCAGAAAGCCAACTAGACACCAGGAATTTATATATATATATATATATATATATATATATATATAGGAAGGGGCTGCCCACCAGAGCATGGCCATGCTCTCACCCCTAATATATAAATGACCCCAATATCCCCTCTGGGGGCAGAAAGCCCACTAGACACAAGGGTATATTTTTAAAAGGAAACATTGAGGTAGAGGCTGCCCACCATGGTCATGGACATACCCCATCCCAGAAAGGGCACAGACAGTCTTTCTGTACCCAATAGTGTTGAATGGGAGATGATCACCCGCAATCTACTCCCCAGTCCACCAGACACAAATGAAAAAAAACATAGGGGTGGGGGCTGCCCACCCTGGGCATGGTGACGCCCTTCATCCCAAAAAGAGGCAGCAACAGTCTTTTTGCACCTTTAGGAGTTGGGTGGCGACAATTACCCCCAATTTGCTTCCCCCGAGAGGCATAAGGCCCACTAGACAAAAGGGACTTCATTTATACAGTATTGATCTGGGGGAGGGCCTGTTCTTTCCCCACCAGAGAGCCCAATAGACTTTCTGCCCCCAGGGGGGTGGCTAGGAATATTCACCCCTAATCTGCCCTCCCACAGGGGCAGAAAGCACAGTAAACACCAAGGATTTCAAAATGGCGGCAAAACAAACAAAAGGAGGAGGTGGCGGCTTACCTTGGCATCAAGCCATACTGTCATCCCAAAAGTGGCAATAGCTTCTTTCTGCTCCCCACAGGGGAAGATAGGAAGTTTGTCCCAAAAATGGAGGTTGACCCAAGTCTGCCCCCTGGGGGAGTAGAAAGACCACTAGACACCAGGTATTTTGTATTTGGGGCAAAAGAAAGCAGCAGGTACGCAGAACTCTGACATTGATCACACCCCAACCCAAAGGGGACAAACAAGTCTCTTGGCCTCCACGGAGGGCAGAGAAAGAGTTTGCCCCCAATTTGTCCTCGGGGGCAAAAAGTTCAGTGGATGACAGGACAATTTTTTGTTTTATATAATAATGGGTTGGGTCTGATTCATTCTGACATCAGGCCCCACCTTCACCCCTCAACAGTCTTTCAGCTCGCATGTGCACTATATAACATCCCATCCTATAGGCAAGAGAGAGGTCATTTGATTCTTTTGGGTTTTGTTTTTCATATAGGCCAGGAGAGTAGGGCTGAATCTCAATACCTTCCCACTTGCCATGTGCACACAACAGGAATGGATCAATTTGAGGTCAATGGGCGTCCCATCGCAAGGGCTCCCATTAACAACACTGAGTGGTAGAACTTTTGTGGATTCCTATGCATTCCGGAAGTTTCCATCAGAGAAATATAAAGAAAATGCATGATTTGAGGCAAAGTTAAAGGTTTGCAGGGAAATGTGGCTAAGAAAACCTCATAGGATCCATGCAAGGAACACCACCCTTGAATGCCCTGGTTGTCTAGTTTGCAAATATTTCTGTGGTTCATAGGTTTCCGTCAGTTGCGCCACAGCACAATCCCAAATTCCGCGACTACCCCTACAGTTGCGCCACAGCACAGCCCCAAATACCGCGACTACCCCTACTGCTTATCTGTTGATTTAGTGCTTTTGAACCCTTTGTCATAGTCTCTTGGGGTACCGTTCTTATCGAGGGATATGTTGCAACTCAGGGTGGTAGGAAATTTGTGCCTTCCCACAGATTCCAGAACTTTCCACCACAGAAATGTGAGGAAAATGTGTATTTTAGTCAAAGTTTGAGGTTTGCAAGGGAATCTGGGTAAAAAACACCTGGTGGGAGCCACACAAGTCACCCCTCCCTGGATTGCCCCAGGTTTCTAGTTTTAAAAAATGTGCAAATGTACTAGGTTTCCCTAGGTGCCGATTGACCTAGGGCCCAAAATCCACAACTATCTACTTTGCAAAAAAGGGTCAGTTTAGAGTGTAGTCCTGTTGCAGGCACTATGCCTACCTACACCAAGTGAGGTACCAATTTTATTGGGAGACTTGGGGGGGTGCTGGGTGGAAGGAGGTTTGTGGCTTCCTGCAGATTCTAGAACTTTCCATTACAGAAATGTGAGGAAAATGTTTTTTTGTCAAAGTTTGAGGTTTGCAAGGGATTCTGGGTATAAAAGCCTGGTGAGAGTCATGCAAGTCACCTCACCCAAGTTTGATAGGTTTCCCTAAGTGTTAGCTGAGCTGGGGTCCAAAATCCACAGCTACCCACTTTGCAAAAAAGGGTCAGTTTTGAGTGGAAAAATGTGATGTATCCATGTTGCATTTTGGGCAGTTTCCTGTCGCGGGCACTATGCTTATCTACACAAGTGAGGTACCAATTTTATTAGGAGACTTAGGGGAATGCTGGGTGGAAGGATGTTTATGGCTCGCTGCAGATTCCGGAACTTTTCATTGCAGAAATGAGAGAAAAATGTGTTTTTTAGTCAAAGTTTGAGGTTTGCTAGGTTTCCCTATGTGCTGGCTGAGCTAAGGCCCAAAATCTGCAGCTACCTACTTTGCTAAGAAAGGGTCATATTTTAGTGGAAAAGTCTGATAAATCCATGTTGTATTTTGGGCTGTTTCCTGTCACAGGCATAAGGCCTACTCACACAAGTGCAGTGCCATTTTTATTGGAAGACTTGGGGGAATGCAGGGCAGAAGGAAGATTGTGGCTTCCCATAGATTCCAGAACTTTCCATCACAGAAATATGATGAAAATGTGTTTTTTAGTCAAAGTTTAAGGTTTGCAAGTTTTTCTGGGTACAATAACCTGGTGAGAGCCATGCAGGTCACCCCATCCTGGGTTTCCCACACAAATAATGTACCATTTTTATTTCACTGCATTTGTCCCTTCCAAATGTAAGCCAGTGTGTAAGAAAGAGGGCATTTTGAAAAATTGCCTCTAAAACTATGCTATTCTGGGGACCCACAAATTCACAGATGCACAAATAATCTTGGGTTCTTCGAGAACCTACAAACCCTATATCTCCTCACAACAAGAAGGGTCTAGCAGATGTAAAGGTATATTGCTTTTGTAAATTGGCCACAGTGACAAAAAGTTACAGATTAAAATGGTGTCTCAAATTGACATTTCTTCCTACTCATTTTCAATATTTCTTTATTTCAGCAGTTAATTTCTTTGGAAAAACCTTAAGGGATGTACACATATGACCTCTTGATAAATGTGGAATTTTGTCTACTTTTCAGAAAGCCATAGCTTTCCTGGATCTCACATGGGTTTCATACTGGTTTCCACCACAAACTGGAGGTTGAGAGTACAAAAATAGGAAAAATTGGCTACCTCTTTCAAGAATGCCAAAACTGTGCTAAAAATTTGATTTTTTTATTTAGCTATGTATGTTCCTGAAAGCTGGCAAGATGGTGACTTTAGCACAGCAAACGTTCATTAATCCAATTTTTAGGGAAAAACTGAAACTTTTATCTGGAGCACTTTTTCCTATTTTCCCCCCAAAACTCAAAATCTAGCTATATTTTGCCTATTTTCTCAGTTCCCTCCAGGGGAATCCACAAACCCTGATTACCCTTGGAACCCCCAGGATGTTGAGAAAAAGATTTACCATGGATACCTTATGTGAAAAAAAGCTATGCAGCCCTAAGCACTAATACGAACTACGTCAAACAGACAAAAAAGGGATCAGCACTTTTGGTGGTCGGGGGGAGGGGAGGCCTAGCAGTTAAGGGGTTAATTGCTGTCATTGTTACTATTGTGTTTATTTTTATACCTACATTATCGGCACTACATTAGGACATTGATTTTAATAAAGTTTTTAAAATATATAGTGTGTATTTGTGTATAGCCACCCTGGTACAAACAGTTTTGGAACTCATTAAATACAACAAATAAACCCGTAGTTGCCCAGAATGCACCATCCTCATGTAATGCATAGGTGGTCCGTGGGTTAAAGTCCTTCAGATTCCCTGTATCAAGGTGGTCAGTTGACACAGCCTGTGCTTTGGCCAGAGGGTTTGGAGGCTCAAAATCTGTGATATATTTCGCAAAGGTGCATAAAATGTATTAGGTGTTAGTAGCTGTCTCTTTTGTTCCCCAGGGTGCTTCCTATTACTGAAGGGTTTGCAGGCTCTTATATGGAGTTGTCAGTAATGCAGGTAGCATGAGCATGGACACACATTGTGCACCTGCACTATCTCAAAGCGTTAATCTCTTATTTCCCCTCTTCCTGTACCATATTAAAGACAAAGTTGTAGGGGCATTTTGACAGTGCACTACCAAGGAAGTGGTGCATTTATATTGCGCTCCTCAAGGACGCTTTCTGAGAGCGGAAATACGAATTTCAGGGAATCCTGGGAAGTCCTACATAAGATCCCTCTGTGTGCATTTGCAGTCAAAAACTGAACCGCCTTGTGGCGGGATCCCTTGTCCCTCTTGAAATCCAGGCCGGGTCAGCTGGCAGTGAAGGACGTAGCAGCAGTTTTAAAATGCAGCTCCATCTTTTATTGCTGTGCTTGATTACATCCTCACAAGAGACAAACACTTTTGTCTTTAATCCGGTGTTTATTTCCATTATGCGATGGGTACACTCAATGAAAGTGCACCTGGCATAGACCCTGACCATGCACAGCATTATTGTAATCCTGTGCCTGTGAAATGAAAAATCCAAACATGAAAATATATCTGCTCTTCTATCGAGATACCACCTTGAAGCTGCATTTGCTTTTGTTTTTATATGTACTAAATTATAAACTCGGTTTTTCTACCCAGCAGCTGTATATCTGTTTGACATCACTCAGCATGCTGACTGAAGTGGGTCGTAAATAAAGGCAAGTGCCTGAAAGAGCTGCAAATATAAAATATATGAAGCTGCTGTGCTCCCTTTTAGTTATTAGGCATAAAGCACATACTCTAGCAACAAAGGCTGTCATAATTAGTGTAAATCTATATTTTCATTACATTCATTGAACAGTATTGTTTGTCAGGCGGAAATAATGACTTGCAAAATCGAGTCAGAGAAGAATGAATACATTAATTGTCTTCCTTTTCTGTGGTTTTGCATCAAGCACACATTGTTAAACCGACTGCAGTTCTATTATAAAACCTTTCCTGACTAAACCTTGAACAGGAGTACAAAGATACTCTCTCAGATGAATGAGGTAACTTTTATTGCCATGGTTCGCATACTCTGGAAAGAAGGCAGAAAATTGCTCAGTCTTAATCCAGCCTTCCTATTCAATATGTATATATGGTTGTGAATTAAAATTGAAAACCTCCGGATCCGCTATGGGCAGGTGCACCCCCAGTCTGAAAATTGTTCCAGCACCACTGGATATACTATTATTCATTTGAGTTTGTGATGTTATTTAATGATGTTGTTCTGTCCGGCGTTCTTAATTATTGCTATACATTTTGTGATTAAATAAACACTGCATTTGGTGTATGATATATTTATTGCTTGGCTACTGTGCAAGACCTTTGACCGGATGCAGTGTGGGTTATCTCCAGAGCTCAGTCTTAGACAAGACCTTGCACCCAACCCAGCATAGATCCATTCCCACTGTGTACCCCACTCTTGCCAGGTGCAGTGGGAGATGGCCACAAGGCCTGGCCACCGGCAAGGTGTTTGCGCAACCCTAGCCTGCGCCCAGCCACTTGGCCACAGGACCCATGCCCAACACCTGATTGCGCTGAATTACTACACACACACAATTGCTATGCGTTCTCAATACTTTCTGTGCATTATCTTTGGATGTGCGCAGTGGGTTGGCTACACGACCTGGCCTTTAGCCTGATCCTTTGCCCAAAACCTGCATGCCACAGCTGTTGGGTGCAAAACCATTTTTTTAAATGCAAATTAGGGCTTTGCTTACCTTGGACTGGATTTCAGGATCCTGAGATCAATAGGAAGATCTGAGGTGTCCAAAAACTGCAACAATGGGCCACATTGGCCAGAATACACTGGGGGTGCTCCCAAGTCTGGTTTCACTTGAAACTCAAAGTTGAAGGCTATTATTGAGTGCCAATCCTGTTTTGATTGTGGTCACATGAAGGATGTTTAACATTGTTGTTTTAACTTCAGTACTTACTATAAATTCTCAGGTTCTTAGCAGTGATAAAACAGAAGACCTAATAGGAAGTTTCCAGGTGCATCTGTGAAGCCACAGAACAGCACAAGTCCCAGTACAGACCCTGTTTGTCATATGGCTCCTAATTTATTGACTGCAGGTGGACCTCCCACCATTTTTAATCTTGATTCTGATCACACCAATGCATCTGTGGGGTCTGCTTTGGAGCATTTATCATTACCTGGATCTGAG
The DNA here is from genome assembly GCA_963921515.1 of Calotriton arnoldi. Taxonomy (NCBI): domain Eukaryota; kingdom Metazoa; phylum Chordata; class Amphibia; order Caudata; family Salamandridae; genus Calotriton; species Calotriton arnoldi. The sequence continues at coordinate 1,338,785 of CAWUFW010004275.1, read as the reverse complement.
CTATCAGTCGTCACAACTACCAGAGAAGGAGCCTCTGGCACTGTTCCTCCTTACCCACGATCTATCATTAGCAGCCCCTCGTCTGAATTAACAGTCACTGCAAGGCCACAAATGAAGAGGGAATGCAAAAGACTTAGAAAGGCAAGGCATAATCGCAGCAATAGCCAACCCCCTGCCTCCTCCTTGCCCTTGCTCAACCCATGCCCGCTCCGGCAAAGACCTCCCAATCAGCTTGGTGGCCACTCTTCCATTTCCAGACAAGCAGAGTTTTAGGGATATTAGAATCTATCCCCTGTTTAATCGCAATTCAGCACAAATGCCAAGTCTCAAAGAGGCCACTGTTGAGTTGGGGTAGTCTCAACTTCAGCCATGGCAGTGCGTAGCTGCAATACCGGTGCCTCCTTTAGGTGAACCCAATCGATCTACTGGCATCTCTCATACTATCAATAGCAACTCTGCTAATTCCAGCACTACCTTCACTGCCCCCATTATGTACCCTTTGAGTGTGACGTCTCCGCAGCCCAGATCACCAGCAGAGTTGGCAACTAATCAACCGGCAGTGCTTGACCCTGTTCCTGTTCCTGGTTTCTATCAGTCTCGCACAGAGCACCTTTGCTAAGATCCTCAAGGGGTACTGCCAATAACCATCCTCCTTCTTCTGTGAGGACTGTAACAACTCCATTGAACATGTGGACTAGTAGCATCACGCCCCTTGAAGTAGCGGCACAGAAAGTAGTCCGTACTTACAATTTCCCCACAATCAAGCATGAGTTTACTCCACACTATGTTTCCAGGGGCAACTATGATATACTCAACAGGAGTACTATTCTGAAGTTGCTTGGTGTGGCCGTTGGTCCGGGCTATTCTAATTCTACACACCTGGATTCTATTGAATTTATAGAAACCTCCACCCAAAGAGAGAGCGATATTACCATCACCACATGGAGTACTACGGACCTGGCTAACTCTGTTTGATAGCTCAAGGATACTTTTTCCTCATTGCAGATTGAAGTTACATTAGTGCTTCCACCTCGTTATCCTAGTCCATTGTTTCCAACTTCAAATGGATCTAGTCTATCGTCTGGAGTAATTCTGCAAGGTGCAACTGACTCAGATTTTTGCCGGTGTCATTGTCAGCTATACGTGTTAATGCAAAGGGCCATTCTCTGGATGTCATCTCACAGTTTCAGCATTCTGAAAAGAATCCTATAGGAAACTGTAGCCTGACTCTGGCGACCAGCGACCAATGAATCAATGATGAAGCTCGATATAGGCACCTCTTGGCGATTTTTGGGTCAAGTGCACCCCCACGCCCCGTTTCACGTATAGCCGCCGGATTCCCATTTTTTATTCTAATACCTTCCTATTCGCTTCATGGACATTAAGTTCGTAGATGGTGAGCGGGCGTGGAAATTCTCACCATGCCTGACCGACTTCCTGATTGCTTGGCCTTGGATACCACACAAGATGGAGGTGTGCAATGGCCTGACAGTAGCCATGGAAGCACCCAGCCACCCAAATTTTCCTTGTTAGTGTGGAATGTGCCCAGAAATAAATGTGGACTGAATTTGTGTGTTCTCACTTGATTTAATTCCTATGGGAATCATGGTATGTCCTGCCTGCACACATCAACGGGTTTAGCACATTCCATCTACCAGTCACTCCATCCCACTCTGGGCGCTCAAAAGGGGGTTTGGCCATCTACGTTTCAACCATGGTTAATGCAAGGCTCTTTCACGATGCTGCAGATACTCCAATCTTCCAGATCCTGGGCCTGGAATTTGCCGCAGGCTCACAATTGAGTATCGTGAATTTTTACAATAACATCCCATTAGCTGATAGAGGCAGTATCCTGATTAAATTGGACCGTGATCTGGACTACCTTAATGCTACAACAGCTAAGGAGTTGGGCATGATCTGGTGAGGTGACTTCAATGTTCATCTTTGCCCCTTTGATCTCAAAGATGCCTGTGGTATTGTCGACTGTGAAGGGAATCCTTCTTCCCACTTTTCTCATGATGCACTTGGCAGTCATTTTAATTATTTGATGATGAAATTTAGCCTGCGCTTTGTGAATGAATACAGCTCTATGGATGGTTTCTTTCCACCGACCTTCATGGGTGATGGACTGGGTTTGGAAATTGGTTTCATTTTACTGTCTTCCAGTCTAGCTGCCAGGGCAGGGGAACAGTATATACAGAACCTTGCCATGAGCGACCATCTTACCCAAAGCCTTGTTATTTATATTAGTAGCTGGTAGGCCTGGGTGGGTATCTCCAGGAGAATCACTGGCCTCACTGCTAATAAGAGTAAGGGCACCTGTATTAAATGGGAGTTTATTAATCCCAAAATCTTTACATCTCAGCTAGTTAAAGGCAATTGTGTCTTGTTTGAGACCTGCCTAGATGTAGAGGCCGATGCGGCCAGTATTAAAGATGTGTTTACCAACCTCACAGAAAGAGTGTCACATGCACTATCTAAGACACTTCCTGCGGGCTCAGGGAGGGCAAAGGGTTGGTTTGATGCTTTGTGCTCAAAGTACCATAAAGAGTTGATGGTCATCCACACTCAGTCCAGGTCCGCTGTTGAGGTTGCAAGCTGTAGGACGTTATATAAGAGAGAGATCACTGCCCGGAAAGGAACCCTCAGATACAAGCCTGGGAGACGCTCCAGGAATGACCAGAAGACCTTTTGGTCTATTATTAACCAGACATTTCTTAAAGACAATGATGTTCCCTTGATCGACTCTGCCATATCTGGCCATTATTGGGCTGCTTTCTTCGAGGAGGTTTATTCTAGCAAACCGGGCAATGTTGGCGCCTCACCTGCTGTCTGAGACGGGAGCTTACACCTCAAGTACTGCCCCTCCTTGGAAGAGGTGACCGTGGCCATTAAAGCCAGCCCAGGCTGTAAAGCTCCTGGCCCAGATGTGGTCCCTGTGGACCTTTTTAAGAGCAGTTTAGAATTATGGACCCCTCTCGTCGCCAATGTCCTTAAAGCAGTGAGCTCATCCACCAAGCTTTCTTCTTGGTCCACGTCTCTCATCATCCCAATTTTTAAGAAGGGCAATTGGGAGGACCCTGGCTGCAGGATCTTGGTGAGTGAGGCTCTCTTCCTAAACAGAATGTAATTAAGAATTTCCTGTCTCTCTCACGGTCCTTAGATATTCTTGGTTGAGAGGTGTTTGGTACTTGACACTGACCCTAGCCAGGCAGGACTTAATTGAAGAGCCTTTGCGATTCCTGCCCACCATACCCAAGAAGACATTGAGGGATACATGTTATATGTTCTAGGACGAAGAAAGATGGGTCAGGGTGTCTGAGCTTCCCTCTGTTGCTCAATATCTTTAACTTGATCCCTCCAGGTGCATATAATCTTTTTTAACATTTGATACACAGCACTATATGCACTTTATTCTGCTTAGGTTTCGCCTCAACATATTTCATAGACTAGTCACCTTCCCCCAGCGTAATGATTGGTCACAGTAATCTAGTGCCTTGTCAGTGCAATCAGGCGTCAGTCCAAAGCACTTTACATGTTATGTTCTTTTGCACTTTATATGCTGCTCACAGATCCATGGTTCTTAAACTTATTTTAATCAGGCACTCCCTGCGTCATTGCACTGAAGCTTAATGTTTTTTTACAATCCTTGGGATATGAGGAGATTGCTCTTACTGTTTACTCCTTTTTGAGGTAGGTGCTTAAGACAAGGAAATGGTATGGCCAGCTCTGCCAATAAGAATAACATTTTAGTGTACTGCCACAAGTGACCAATTTTAATCTAGTTTTTTGTTATTGATTGCACAGCTTTTTTCTGGTACAACTGTATTTTAATCTATGTATTGTTACTATTTTATGGCAGATGCCTTAATTATGCAGAATTGCATTTGGAACTGATCCCTCAGGACTCAATTTTTAGAGTAACATGATTTTATTTTGAGGGGCGCTGTTTTAAATTGCTATGTTTCATTGTATGATGCACTGTTCTTATATACTTTTATGGTCGATTTATTATGACCGAATAAAGTTGATTTGACTTGACTTATCCAAGCACTACAGGTTGTCTTAGTATACCCCTCTGTGAATTAATACTTCAGTTTTAATTGGCACAACTACTAGCCTCCCCATGGATTCTGATACTTACATTGATTAGTATTTGCAATTCAAAAATGCTAAAACAAAGGGGGCATGTTTCCACAGAGTCATTGTGAAATCTTCTCATTATTTTCAAATCATTTTTACGTTCAACTAATGCTCAGTAAATACTGGACATTCATTATAATATTTTCCTGTGATTTGCTTTAATGGTTTTTAGATTTGGATGAGCCATATTATTCCATGAACCAACATTTTCAAGATAAAGTTTGTTTTTATCATGTTGGCTAGTTACTTATCTTTGTAGCCAAGAGTAAAGTCTATTATTCACTAACAATTTCTGTGATGTATGCATGTATATATATGTATTCACTTTCAGTACTATTTAAGTAAATACAAAATCTTTGTTAAAGGCGCATTATGACTCGCTATAGCCTCACAGTCTAATGAATATTATAAAAATCCAGAATAAATCCTTTTGGGGAACTTCCGCTGAAGGGATGTTATGGTTATATGTCAAAACTGAAAACTCGAATACTTTCCTATCCATGGCATCAAGTGATTGATAACATCACTGGGGATATCACATGACATCAGCTATAACATCACAGATGATATATTTAATGCACTACTTATGGTATGACATGGAAATAAATGTCCACACTACCACTGCCAGTTATTTGATGTTCCACAAATTTAATACGAAGACCAAAGGCGGCATCATCAATGCACATTAAACAAGGTCCTTCCAGAGAATGACTGGGTGCAGCATCATTACCTGTTAATAGATGCCACTGTAAACCTTATAAGGGGAACACACACTATTTCAAGGTAGTATAAGTCATCTTAGTTATTACCTGTAGGGAAAAAATCAGGAATTCGAAAGACAAAGGAAGTACCTAAAGTAATGATATGCAGTGAAAAGTTTGTGGTTCTATTAACATAGGGTCACATGTACAAAGCTTTTTGCCAATCGCAAACGGCCCAACTCCCAGAATTGGGTCATTTTCAATTACAAAAAAGCCTTTTCACATGTACTAAACCCTATTTTGTGATTCGGTAATTTACTACCGAATTTCAAAATGGGTTAGCGATTCAGTATTAGAAAGGGGCGTGTTCAGGGTATTCCTTCCTAATAGCCACACACAAGGGTATGTATGAATGTTTTACGACCGGAATGTGGTCGCAAAACATTTGCATTTTACCACCAACTTTAAGTTGGTGATAACCCATTCGCAAATACGAAGGGGTCCCCAGGGCTGCCTAGTCTTAAAAAATGAAAAGAAAACTTTTCATTTTCGTTTTTGAAATGCATCTCGTTTTTCTTTGTTGAGATCGATAAATATGATAGCAATGTACTCCCTGATGTATGCCTGCATAATAGCAGCAGTACCAATAAATGCAATATCGATGTACACTGTAATCTATGTGCGCACAATGATGTCAATACCAGCAAATGCAATACCGATGTACGCCGTAACCTATGCATGCACAGTGATGTAAATATCAGTAAATCCAAAGTCAGTGTACACCATAGCATAATGACGTCAATATCAGTGAATGCAATGTTGATGTACGATGTTAAAAATATATGTATAAAAATGAGAATATCGGTAAATATGATATCAATGACCGCATTGTCACATGTACTCACAAACTCGTATAATTGCTGTCGGATTCATCCAAGATGACTGCCCCATCAACCCTGAGTCAGAGACACGTGGTCAGACAGGCTCTGTGACCCAAGCCTACTGATTGACAGGGCACAGGTGGGGTTACACTTAGCCCAAAGACAAATGTGCACCCAGGGAAAACCCTGATCGATCTCATAGATAGGTAGTTACACCGCAAACAGGACTGAGGAGATTGGTTCCAATAAAACACGTTTGGCCAAAGACGCACGTTCCCAAAATACCACAAAGTTAGATTCCACATATAGTTTGGAACACTCATCCATTCAGGACACAACATGCACATTGCACTGGGTTATCACGTGCTCACCACACCGGACATCTGGGCACGCACACCCTGACCCACACTATCGCTACCTGAGGTAGAGAGCCATCTGTTTCCCCATTATCAGATGGTTCTTGTTGTTATTTATGACTATGATGCTTTTCAAAGAATGTCAAAGTGTTTTATTTCACACACAAAATGTATAGATGAGTGGCCAAAACTTCTGTACTTTGGGACTGTCTTCAGACGAGCCTCTGTCGATACTCTCCCGGCTGCTGCATTTAATTAAACCAACTTGTTCCTCTTTTGCTCAACGCCTCTTGTCTTTTCATTTATTTAAGGTAAATTCACATTTGAGTAACACCTTTAAAGAAAACGGGATGAAATTTAAAAAAAACAAAAAACTTTGCTTTATTTAAAAGCAAGCACAGACATAGTGGTCTGCTGTCCCCAGCACGCCACCATCCCTTTGTTTTTTAGCGATTCCCAATGTGTCACAAATTGCGACCTACCTCAAGAATATTAATGAGAAAGGTCAATTGCGATCCACTGGGAATTGCAAACAGTGTTGAACACACTGTTGTACATAGCTTTTTGCGATTTCCTAATAGCGAATTGCAAAACTTTGCTATTAGGAAATCACAGTCAGGAATCTTTGTACATGGGGTCCATAATGACTCATGTCTCCTAAAGACATTGGGCCTGGTATACAAGCTGCATTTTGTACTATTTCCTACTAACTAAAAAACTAAATTCGCAAAACCAGAATGCTCAGAATTCTCCACAAAGGCAATTATACTATTTTACAGTATTTTGCAGTAAATGTGGGAGGGACACGGGAAAGTGGTGGGAAATATGGAAATAACTCAAAAATGGATAGAGTAAAGAAAAATTAAGGAGGGGTTTGGAAGGAACATGGTAATACAAGACACACAATCCCAAAACAGTAAGACCATTGCAATTCTCAAAATACACTTCTAAAGTTAATCTAGCCACAATGGTGTCAAAATGGTCTTAAATACTGAGATACAATGTTTGCACAGTTTACTGAGCATTATAAATCATCTGAAAGAACATTGTTTGCACTTATACTAGGTGCTGCCTTGTTCCTGGACAAAGCCATGCTTCTCTAATGGGTTCTAACAGGAGTGAAAGACGTGTCAAGTGCTGCTTTTACTTATTCCAGGTTGGCTTGAATGGTATTGTATTAATTCAAAGCTATAACATGGTGCCAGGAATTGTAAAATCCCTTTTCCATTTGCTAGCCCAGCATGGATAGCACTAGCTAATGCTATACTTGAAGACTGCCAAAATAAATGCCAGAAGGCATTGTCACTTTTCTAGATCAGTGTGGATGGCATTGGGCATATCCATTGCTTGAATAATCCGATTTTGCTAGAAACACAGACATTTGATGGGAGTAGATTTAGAGTGTTGGGGTGTTGTAGAGTGCTCCAGCTCTCCACCTAAAACTTAGGGACTACCCTATTTTTTCAGCCTTTATTTGTGGCACTGTAAGCCTGAAAGAGCACTGTTTGAAGAAAAGAAAATATCTATCTATCTATCTATCTATCTGTCCGTCTATCTATCTCTCTCTCTCTCTATATATATATATGTATATATATATATATAAAATTTTAAATTCGAAATAATTACTGTTTTTTTTAAGAGCAATCAGAAATGAAGCAGGTGATGACTCCAAAGTTTATTATTCTTCCAAATAGACAGTTGACTAACACACAGATTTCTTGACTGACCTTTGGTTAAATTTTTGCCATACTGCTGATTTTGATTATGCACGGAAAACAATCAACCAATTTAGATGTGTGCATATCTTAAAATTATTGAAGCACACCATACAATAAGTAAAAATTGAAACACCGGGCCTTATTCACAAAGGTAAACTTACACTTTTGTGTAAGCTAACTCCCTTTTTTGGTATTCATAAACTATGATTTAATAGTAACTTTACGACTGCAGAGTCCGCAGTCAGGGCGGAAAAATCTGCACATAAATAGATAGGGAAAGGACTATCTCTGCTGTTAAAATTTTAGTTTCTTTCTGTTAGATATGAGGGTCTCTAGTTGGCAGAGGTATGTACCTTTGTCCAAGGAGGGACCCTTGCTTCTAGTCAGGGTAAGGGAGATACACACTTTACATAAACCCTGCTCACGCCCTTAGTAGCTTGGCCCGAGCAGACAGGCCTATCCCAAAGGCAATGTGTAAAGTATTTGTACTCAAAACACACAGTAACACAGTGAAAACACCACTAATGGACACCACACCAGATTAGAAAAATAAATTATCTTTCTCTAAACCAAACAAGACCAAAACAACAAAAATCCAACATACATATATAAAATATGGCACTTAAAAACAGTTACTTGCAGAAATAGCACTTGTAAAAGCAAATAGCTCCACCTCGGGCTATTACGACGTTGTGACAGGCATAAATCCAAAGTACGACGCCGACAGCGAGGTGCACGGCATCAGGCACAGAGTCACACGGACCCCCAAACAACTGTACCTTGGAAAACAAAGTCTATGGACCATGCACAGCACTTGGAGGTGCGGCATCGGTGCTGAGGTTGAGGCCGGTTCCCTGGTTGCCACAGGGGAGGTGAGGCGTCATGTCTGCGAGGAAGCGACGTATTGAGTCCAGGACAGGGGAAGACGGAAGCCTCTGCGGAGAGACGTCGGTTCAGGTGAGGCAATGCAAAGTTGAAGAGTTTGTGAAGTCACCCTCGTCGGTTATCGGCTCCGTGATAATGGGATACAGGTGCTGGCGGTGACGGCGTCAGTGCGAGCGCTAGCGTAGAGAAGGCCATTAAGTGCAAGCATCGGCGGGCATCGAAGGGCATGGGTGCTGCGGTGTAGGCGGGGTGGTGCATCGTGCACTTCATGAGAGGTGCCCCAGGCCTCGATGCAGGTCGTGGCATCACTGGCGGCATTGCTGATGGCGTTGGAGTTCGTTTTTCTTGCTTTCTTTAAGTTTCTTTCAGCTTCTAACAGCAGGAACCTCCAGAGGCTCAAAACTGGAATAGGCATGTCCCAGCAGTGAAGGTCAGGGGAGCTGGTGGTGAAGTCTTTGTGTCCCCGAGATTCAGAACAGGATGCCAGTACACACAAGCCCTTGGAGATTCTTCTTCAAGCAGGTTCACAGCAAAGTTCCAGTCTTTGACCTCTTCCTTGGCAGAAGCAGCAACTGCAGGCCAACCCAGCAAAGCACACAGCAAAGGGGCAGTACTCCTCCTTACAGCTCTCCAGATCTTCTGATTGGCAAAAGGTCCCTCTTGAGTCCAGAAGTGATCTAATTCTCTGGGGTTTAAGGTCCAATTCCTATACCCCATTTTCTCTTTGTGGCAAGGGTCTCTGAGCCCAGTCCAAACCAGTTCTGTCCTCTCTGGTACAGCATCACTACAGGAGGTGGAGACAGCATTGTGCAGAGAAGACACTGCCCATAAATGTGCTAGTGAAACTCCTCCCACCACTCTAAATGCAGTCAAGGTCTAATCAGCTCTGCTATGAGTCACCCAGGAAAGGTAGGACACACCTCAACCTCCCTTGTGGCTGTCTACAGCGAATGCACATCCCCAGCCCATGTCGCTCCAAAAACCAGACAGTTAATACACAAATTCGCAGAGGCACACAGAATGGTTACATAAGAAAATGCCTACTTTCTAAAAGTGGCATTTTCAAACACAGAATTTAAAAACCACCTTCACCAAAAGGTGCGTTAATAAATTCAGAAAGCCTAAACTCCACTTCTCTATCTTGTCCTAATGGAAAGTTATACTTGTAAGATGTTACAAAGTGACTCCCATGTTAGCCTAATGGACAGATAGCCTTTCAATAGTGAAAATCGAAATAGGCAGTATTTCACTATCAGGACATGTCACACACACCAGTACATGTCCTATCATTCACATACACTGCACCCTGCCCATGGGGTACCCTGGGCATTCCACTAGGGTCCCTTACATGTAAAGAAAGGGAAGGTCTGTTTGGGCCTGGCAAGTGGGTGCACTTGCTAGTTCGACATGGCAATATAAAACTGCATGCGCAGACACTACAGTGGTTGGTCTGAGACACATTTACAGGGTTATGTGGGTGGCACAACCAGTGCTGCAAGCCCACTAGAAGCCCACTAGTAGCATTTGATTTACATGCCTTGGCACACTCTGTGCACTTTACTAGGGACTTACCAGTAAATCAAATATGGCAATCATAGACAACCAATCATAATAACAATTTACATAGAGAGCATATGCAATTTAGCACTGATCAGCAGCGGGAAAGTGCCCAGAGTCCTTACGCCAACAAAAATAGGTCAGGAAAAACAGGAGGAGGAAGCAAAAAGTTTGGGGATAACCCTGCAAAAAGGGCCATTTCCAGCACTTTCTGTATAAGATAGGATAAAATTCAGATAATTAGTTTTGTTATAAATAAGTATCAAATACAGTGACCATCCCATCACCTCACCTCCAAATTGTTGTTTTCATCTGTTTTAAATGTAGATGCATACAAAGGCCAGAATAATTAAGTAATTGAGTTGCCGATGCATATGAGGACAAAGGTTCCCATAGTTAGTCATTTGGTTACTAGGATATATGGGCCCAATGTGTTTTTCACATATTATATTTATGTGCAATAGGCTAAAGCGTACATAGTGGCAAGTACCTGTGTGGTAACTCCACAAAAAACTCCCACCAAAAACACACTTTTCTATTGACTTCATTGAACTTTTTGAGATTGGGATAAAAAAGGTATTGTTGTGCAGAATGTTGCGGGTTTTTATCACACTTGAGTCAGGTATTACTTTTTTCGTATGCCTTTATTTTATATTCAGTCAGTTGGAGCCTGTTTTGAGCTTCTCTTTCTCTTCTTTTTTTATTGTGATTCTTCAAGTCCCGGAGGACCCAGGCGGATATTCACCCTCAAAGAAGGATAAGCCAGAGGTAAATGGACCGAAATAGTAGTTACATTTTCCTTTCTTTTATATTACCAAGGGATGAAGGGAGGAAAGGGAATGTGAGGACACCACGGAAAGGTGATTCAGTCAATACCAAGGCATTACTTGTAGGTACAACTGAGTCAGAAGTACCGGTTCTATTTTCCTCACTAGAGGTACTCCTAATCAACAGACAAACCGATGTACTTTTCACAACAAAGTAATAAAGTGCACTGGGTGAAATTAGGTATATAAAGCATGCGTTAAGCAATCGATTTTAAGAACGGAGGCTGTTTATACCGCCGACCCTTCTTCTACTGTTGACTATCATACCACCCACCTTCCAGAACATCCCAGTAAATGGTCGTGTACCTGGCTAATTCACTTCCCTCCTCGAACGTGGTGGGGTGAATCGTCTTGCCCGGTATCACTCCACGTCTCCTTCTCAGCCCATTTTCCACCTTCGCTCCTCATCTCCGTGTCACAGGTCAAGCTTACTGCACTTCTACAAATCAGCCACTCACATGCCAGTTTGTATCTGTCTTCTCCTCCGTCCTGTTCTGCTATTCGCACCGGGGAACTCCTCCACACTAAAGCGTCTCCTCTCATTGGCTTTTGAGCTCGACTCCACTAGTCTGACTCTACTTCCTGATAAACATCATTGTCCTCCTTCAGTGCGTATGTACAGGTGAGTCATGATCCAATGACGAGTAAGAGTCCCATGAACTCGCAACCCTGCAGGACTGTCTTTCCTCATAAGACTAGAAGAAAAGAACAGAGTCATGGGGTGAGATTTGTTCTGACAGTACTGGCCAAGCAATTGGGTCAAGCTCATTGTCACCGGAATGGTCCGTCTGAAACATCCCCCCCTAAGATATTTCCACTCGGGGAAAAGAGGCAGTCTAGAAAGGAAGTCTGCATTACAATTCTCCTAACCCTTTCTATGTTGAACCTCAAACCTATAGGGGTGTAAGAACAGTAACAACCTGAGGACTCTGAGGTTATTACCCATCTTGCCACTCATCCAAGTCAAAGGCATGTGGTCAATATAAAAAACAAAGGGTTTGCCCTCTAAATAATAGTGCAACTTTTCCACAGCACATTTAATTGCCAGGCATTCATTTTCTATTACAGGATACTTCAGCTCCCTCAGGAAGAGTTTGCAGCTCACAAACAGTATCGGTACCTCAGTCACTTCCTCATTTAGCAGAGAAAGTACAACACCTATACCAACTTCAGATGCGTCGGTTTGGAGTATGAATTTCTTATCAAAATTAGGAGAGGTCAATATCGGACTGGATGTGATAGCCTGTTTCAACAATCTAAATCCCTCTATGACTCATGGGGAGGGATTGCGCAACTCCTGTCTAGAGACCCCCTTTTTGAGTAAATCGGTAAGAGGCCCTGCAATATTGGAATACTGAGGTATAAAGCTTCTATAAAACCCTAGTAAGCCTAAAAAGTTTGGACTTCCTTCCTTGTAGTGGGTAAGGGAGTGTCCATGATGACGCAGATCTTTTCTTCTTGGGGTTCTATCATCCTATTGTCTAGGATATAACCCAGCTATTTAACCATTGTGAAACCCACCCTAGACTTCTTGCCATTTATATGCAGGTGGGCATTTCTCAATTCTTGTAGAATGTTCTTAACATGTTCAAGATGTTGTTCCCAGGTTGGGCTGAATATAACAATATCATCAAGGTAAGCTGGTGATTAGGCTTGGTGGTTTTGTAACACTTTATTCATTAGCCTCTGAAACGTTGCTGGGGCTCCGTGAAGTCTGAAAGGAAGGACCGTAAACTCGAACAACCCAACAGTGATAGAGAAAGTAGTCTTTGCTTGGCCTTCCTTTTTAAGGAGTACTTGCCAGTACCCCTTAGTTAGGTCAAGCGTCGTGATAAACTTGGCATCACCCAACTTCTCAATTAATTCATCAACGCAGGGGATACACATCAAACTTGGAGATGCGATTAACTGCTCTGAAGACGTCAATGCAGAATCTTATTGAGTTGTCAGGCTTAGGAACGAGGACTATAGGAGAGGACCAATTGTTTTGGGATGGCTTAATTACTCCCAAGGGATGAGGGGGGGAAGGGAACTTGAGGACACCACGGAAAGGTGATTCAGCCAATACCAAGGCGTGACTTGTAGGTACAACTGAGTCGGAAGTACCGGTTCTAGTTTCCTCACTAGAGATACTCCTAATCAACAGATAAACCGTTGTACTTTTCACAACAAATTACTAAAGTGTACGGAGTGAAATTAGGTTTTTAAAGCATGTGTTATGCAATCCTTTTTAAGAACGGAGGCCGTTTATACTGCCGACCCTTCTTCTACTGTCAGCTCCCATACCACCGCCTCCCAGACCATTACAGTAAATGGTTGTGCACTTGGCTAAGCCACGTCCCTCCTGGAACGTGGCTGGATGAATCGTCTTGCCTGAGATCACTCCACATCTCCTTCTTGACCCGTTTTCCAACTTCGCTCCTTGTCTCATTGTCGCCAGTCAAGCTTCCTGCACTCATACATGTCAGCCGCTCACACGCCTGTTTGTATCCGTCTTCTCCTTCGTCCTTCTCTACTATTCGCATTGGGAAACTCCTTCACACCGAAGCATCTCCTCTCATTGGCTTTTAAGTTCGACTTCACCAGTCTGACTCTACTTTCTGGTAAATGTCATTGTTCTCCTTATAGGGGCAGTGTGTCTGAACAGGTAAGTCATGATCCAATGACGAGTAAGAGTCACATGAACTCACAACCCAGCGTGATTTTCTTTCCTCATAAGGCTGGAAGAAAATAACAGAGCCATGGGGTGAGGCTTGTTCTTCTGACAGTACTGGCCAAGGAATTGGGTCAAGCTCATTGTCACTGGCAGGGTCCATCTGTAATGCTGTTTTGTGTGGTGACTACCTAGTTCTATTAGTACCTCGGGCTCTAGGAACTCCATAAATGGAGAATGTGAGAGTTGCTTCTAACAAACCATCTTGCGGGGAACCGCAAAAAAAAAACTTGAAAAATTAAGACATTTCAGTAATCCTGCAATCAGAAAAACATTACTTGATATAAAGTTTTGTTTTTGATTGACTGTGTGAGACAAACCAGCAAACAAGACATTTGGATACCCTTGTCAGTGGCATGGGAAGTGTGCCATGGGCTATAATGCAAGTGAGGAAATTGGTCCCCCATTTATTGGTAATAATTTGGGTGCAGCGGTCCTCTCACACCATTGAATCATGGTGCCACTGTATCTACTGCACTACTGATAGTTACTCCCTCCCCCACAGTACAAATGAGCAATGACATTTTCACGATTTTGCTTTTCAGTGCCCGTTTATGGTGATTGCTCAGAGATTTTCCTATGGCTCAAATTGGTACATAAGACCTTTGCGCTGTCTCCATATACTAGAGCTGGTTTTGTTGAAATGCAAAATTGATCCAAAGGTGTTCCCAGCTGCAATTTCGCATTTCAGTATGTGGGGAATGTTTTTGGGACATGGGAAATGCGTGTGGGAATTTCAGAACCTACCACAGCAAACTCATTACGTTTACCAACAACTACTACAAATGCAATTTGACACACAAAATAACTAGCAGACAGGGCAAGTAAAGAGGTTCCTGCTGGTGCTCATCACTGGCAGAAATTAGAAACCCATTGTAATGGGCCACTTTCAGGCCCTATAATCATGTCCTGAACTATCTGAGCAAAAACACTAACCTCCTTCTAGTAAATGTGTGCAAGAAACCCATCAAATGAATGAGATTACATCTCAAAACTCCAGCTGAAGTCATCGAACAAAGCAACATCATAGAAAGCCAGTTGTTGGATTGTTATGGATGCAGGACTAGGAGGAGGGAACTGTTATTTTCTCAACACTGGATCAATCTTTTGAGGTAATCCCAGTCAGGGATGCAGGCTATGTTAATTTTTGTGTGTTTTATTTAAAGCTGCAGGATATATGTGGCCCTTTTTATAGTCTGGCTTGACACTGCAACTGTTTCCAAACAATAATGTGAGAACCACCAAGAGAGGGGCTTTGGCTCCGCCCAAATATTGGGAGCCAGGAGTACATGTTTTGATTGGGCAGAATTTGTCTGCTTTCTCAAATAAGTGCTTGCTTTCCCACAAAGCTGGGCTCATTTTCTTTAGTTATCCAGCTGCCTGAGATTGAATTTTCAGGGTAGACACATGCCACTATCATGCTGTTAAAGTGTCTTAGATAACTAGATAATTTATGGTGTTTTTCTCTGGCAGCAGCACAAATCGGAGGAGGCAGTCATTAAAGTACATGGATTTTTAGCTCTGGCTTGACCGTGCATTCATAAGTAGGGCTCCCGGTTTTATGGTATTTATTTTTTTAACATTTCCATCTGTATTTATCCATATTTATTTTTGGGCCATTTTGTCTGCATTTATCCATATTTATTTTGTGTTTTGCATAAAAATGTAGTTGTAAAACTGTACATTTCCATATTTATTTAAATGATAGACGTGCACTCATACTTTGATGTCTGTCGTATTTTAGCTATTTAAGTTGCCAAATTTTACATAACAGTACATATACTGGCAAATATTAGCATTATACCACAAATGTATGTTGAAAAATGCAGTTTTATAAAGAAATTTTATCCTGTTTTTTAATTTCTCATGCTGTCCATCTGCTCAGTTGTTGGGCTATAATTCATGAAAGACAGCACGAAGAGTTACTTAAAAGAAGCACATTTTCTGTATTTATCCATTTTTAAAAATAAATGCAGGCAGAAAGCACATTGTTTTCTGTCTGTATTTATCTGTAGAAATCCGTAAAAACGGAAAACAGGGAGCCTTATTCATAAGCCAGAACTATTGGCACTGTCAATGCTTGTTCCTAATAGTGTTTTCTTTTCCCAGGTGTGTTTTAGTATTTGTGTTTTTCATTCAACATATGAGCCTTGTACAGTTTGTTCAGTGAACTGAGTTCCCTTCCTTGTCTGGGTGAGTTCCGGTTGTGGATGGGTGTTCATAAGGGGGCATGAACATTTGTCCTGGAGTTGAGACTGAAGGCAATGCAAGCTTCGGAATGAGCCAGTCACTGCCTCTCTACACGCTCGTAAAATCCTCTCTACACAGAGCACTAGTCATATATGTGCTCATTGTCCTCATGGTTCTGTAGGAAAGTGTGACGTAGGTGCGTAGCTATCAAAATATGCGCAACTCGGAAAAAAACAGTAACGCAGAGAGTAAGTGTGTGCAGGTAAGTTCATATGGTGAATGGAGAAGACTTAGGTAAAGGAAGTGTACTCAAATAGAGAAAGTGAAAAAGAGCTATTGAGGAAGAGGCTGAAGTTTGAGACATGCAAATGGAGGAATTTTAGAAAGAGGGATGTGGATAAAAAAAAGACGTGACTAATGCTCAGATCGAGATTGTAGTGTAAAGTGATGTGAAGGGGTAACTCATTTTTGTGATGTCCAATAAAAAGCATTCCTAGCAAGAGTCTGTAAAGGCAGTAGGCAAGGCTTGTTTTATGTGTTAGTTGTATGATATATTTGGATTAGGGTGACCAGGCATCCCGGATTTGCCGGGACAGTCCCGGGGTTTTCACTAGCTGTCCCGTCAGATTTCGTCAATTTTGGCGTATGCCCCGGTTTTCAGTGAGGATAGACTGAAAACCATGTGATGTGTTACAAAGCTGTACTAGTTAGCAGTTGTTATTAGAAGACTATTTAAATAGCATGTATGATACTGGGTTTAAAAACTGACGTCGTATGTTTTTTCCTTAGCGCCTCGTCTGTGTTTCTAAATTGGTGAGCGCTGTCATTCTGTGCCTCTCTGATGATGTTGACTTGAGTCCTTTTTCTATTCTTGCAAAATGTCCCGGGTTTTGGCTTTCAAAATCTGGTCACCCTGATTTGGATGCACTAACAGAAAACACAGATAGGGGCAACCAAATTCTGGTCAGGTGACAGTCTGTGTCAAGCACAAGTTCAAACGTTTTTGCCACCCCATACTTATATAGGTCACTCGCCTCGTAAAGAACTCTTAATTACGCTTTTTTGGGCCACACTCCTTTCAAAGACCGCCACATTTTCATCCCACGTAAAGCAGTGCTGACGGCAGAACTGCACTGGAACGCATGAGGAAAAGGAAGGGCAAAAGCACCCTAAAGGCAGGAAAAAAGGGTCTCTGAAAGAAAACACGGGCAAGCATCATAACCTATGCAGGAGTGTCAGATATAATCAGTTCCAAACCACACATTGCACATTAGACGACGTACTCCTGGTGCCATAACTTTGCAAAAAAAAAATGCTCCAATGATACAATCAGAGGTACTAAAACCTATTTAAATAGAAATTCCCTTCGCGCATCTCTGAAGATTCTTACAGGGGAGTTATTTCGCACCGAGGTGCCTTGCAACTGAAATTGTCCATCTCCCCAAGTCCTGAATGAGTAATTCAGGGTACCCTGGGTTCCCGATCGCCCGTGCGTGTCTCATTGGCTAGAGTTAGAGGTTTCTCTAAAAGTGCCTAGCTCTAGGCGAGCAGTCAATGGAGCTCCACCAATGACAGGGGCGTAGCTTCTGTTGGTGCAGCGGCACCCGGGCCCAGAAGCCTGAGTGGTCCACTGAACCCCGATTATTGATCTATTTTGCAGTTCAAACAGCAGCCAGAGGGGCAATTATCCTCGTTGCATTAGGTCCCAGGTCTCCCTGGTTCCCGCCACTCGCCAAGGAATGGACAAAAATTAACATTTTCTCACACACTGTGTGGCCTCACAGGACGGGAGCCATAAAGAAGGCCCATTGAAATAGTCAAGTGTGGCTTGATGTTGTCATAGAGTGCTCTCGAAAGAAAAAACATGTCGCTGGTCTTATCATGTCTTTTCAGCCCCTTACCCATGGTTAGTGCCAGAGGCTAAGCTATTCCTTCGCTCCCACGGGAGGAAACCCGAAGAGGACGTAATTTCAAGAAGATCGGCCTGTGGACGTGTAGTATTTGCTCACCGCACTGGAGATGGCTTTTTTTTTTTTTTTTAAATGTTGCTCGCCACAAGCCACGTCCCCTCAGTCCTCTACCAGAGCTGTCTTAACTGTCTTTATTAAGTATGCTGCAGAAACCCCTAAAGCACACACGTTCTCACGGCTGTGAGGAAGCTAAGAGGTAGTTAAAGCACTGCTATAAAAATCGTGACGACAGTTTCCAGAAATTATATAGCTAAAAATGTTCAGCCATTTTTTTAAAAGCAGAGTTGGGACCAAGATTATTTTCATGTACCTGTTACCAATCGTCAGGGTGGTTCTATGAAGCCCACAAAGCATGCCAGTGTCCATCACAAGGCCACTGTGTCCTTTTCATTATTCTTAACCAATGTACCGACTTCATAAGAGATGTTGGACACCCACTGAGGGCAATGCAAGCCACATTAGGGCTTCAATGCATGCACGGAGCAGCGTAACAGCACAGGTAATGGGTCGATGAGAACTAGGCCTGGGTGAAATTCTAATTACGCTCAAGTAATCGGAGCAATTTCAGTAATTACACATTACTTTTGTGATGCCAAATTACCAAACTGACGTGATTACGCCAGCTTGAGTAAATAAGAGTAATTTGGGGCAAAAATCCTACTGCAGAAGCACAGGAACAACAAACTAAGAAAGAGCAAGCAGCTGCTGGCTACTGCTGTTCGTGTCCTGTAACTTTCAGTGCTATTTTCTTGGCGCAAAATGCATCCTTGGGCCTCTTTTGGACGCGCGAGGGTGCATTTAGCACTAAGAAAATAGCACTAAATGCTGGCTTTTGCTTCTCACGTAATTACTCATAATTATGAGTACTTTTCCAGGAATTACTCCAGTTATGCTCACCCCTTAAAGAGAACCCAAGCAAAATACCCACTCTCCTAGAAAACTGCTGAAAGCATAACAGTTCAATGGTGTGACTGAAAACCAAGACCCACCATAGCGTAATAGCTAGTAGACAGATACGCATCTACTCTGGCAATACTAAACTTCACATTAGCTAGTAGGCAGATACGCATCTACTCTGGCAATACTAAACTTCACATTAGCTAGTAGGCAGATACGCATCTACTCTGGCAATACTAAACTTCACATTAGCCAGTAGGCAGATACGCATCTACTCTGGCAATACTAAACTTCACATTAGCCAGTAGGCAGATACGCATCTACTCTGGCAATACTAAACTTCACATTAGCCAGTAGGCAGATACGCATCTACTCTGGCAATACTAAACTTCACATTAGCTAGTAGGCAGATACGCATCTACTCTGGCAATACTAAACTTCACATTAGCCAGTAGGCAGATACGCATCTACTCTGGCAATACTAAACTTCACATTAGCCAGTAGGCAGATACGCATCTACTCTGGCAATACTAAACTTCACATTAGCCAGTAGGCAGATACGCATCTACTCTGGCAATACTAAACTTCACATTAGCCAGTAGGCAGATACGCATCTACTCTGGCAATACTAAACTTCACATTAGCTAGTAGACAGATACGCATCTACTCTGGCAATACTAAACTTCACATTAGCCAGTAGGCAGATACGCATCTACTCTGGCAATACTAAACTTCACATTAGCTAGTAGGCAGATACGCATCTACTCTGGCAATACTAAACTTCACATTAGCCAGTAGGCAGATACGCATCTACTCTGGCAATACTAAACTTCACATTAGCCAGTAGGCAGATACGCATCTACTCTGGCAATACTAAACTTCACATTAGCCAGTAGGCAGATACGCATCTACTCTGGCAATACTAAACTTCACATTAGCCAGTAGGCAGATACGCATCTACTCTGGCAATACTAAACTTCACATTAGCCAGTAGGCAGATACGCATCTACTCTGGCAATACTAAACTTCACATTAGCCAGTAGGCAGATACGCATCTACTCTGGCAATACTAAACTTCACATTAGCCAGTAGGCAGATACGCATCTACTCTGGCAATACTAAACTTCACATTAGCCAGTAGGCAGATACGCATCTACTCTGGCAATACTAAACTTCACATTAGCCAGTAGACAGATACGCATCTACTCTGGCAATACTAAACTTCACATTAGCTAGTAGGCAGATACGCATCTACTCTGGCAATACTAAACTTCACATACAATATATAGATGACCTGGCTACTACCCCGGCTGTACTAACCTTCACATATAGCATATACAATCTCCCACACGTCGCATTGAGATTTTACACACAGTGGCATAGCTGGACCTTAAGCCACCCATTGCAGCCCCAGCGGACGCCGCCCGCGACGGAGGCACATAAGAGCAGACGGGGGGACGGGATATCACGACCCCCAAAACTCGTGCCGCCCGTGGCAGACTGCCTCCCCTGCCCCCCTTGCTACGCCACCGGTTACACATCGACCCTGGTTGTTCTAACCTCAACATGTAGCATAGCAAAAGCTACACAACTATAGTGGCTACACTAATCTTCACACATAGCATATAGAGGGCCACACAACTACTGTGGCTACACTACCCTTCACACGCAGCATATATGGAGACCAGTGTAGTGTCGCTCCTGTGATGTAACTGGAGCACTGGATTTGCATACCGGGTTGTGGTAAACAGGGGTGTTTATGTTGCCACGCCTTGCTCTGTACACTAATTTGGTAAGACCCCGTGGTCGTGATAATAAATGTTGGGAGAGACAGGGCATGGTCAGGGAGATACGTCAGCACCAACTACCAAGCAAGTGCAATCCAGCCTCTGAGTGAATATGTTTAGATGTGCACTGTGATTCCACTGGCCCTACACCCCCAACACAACAACCAGTAACAACAAGCTGTAATATTGTTCACTCATATATAGGCAACCTAGGTACAGGCCTGGACACACTAAGATTCACACATTACAAATAAGCGGACAGGCAATTGCCCTAGATAAACTAACCTTCACACAATGTATCTAGGCAGCCAATTAGCTGCCTTGTTAAATCCCTACCTTTACACACAGAATATAGGCAGACAAACAATAACCATGCCCTTACTAACCTTTATACATGGCATATATTATTAACAACCAGGCAAATACCCAGATATACTTACCGTCACACATAGGCCATCATTACAGAGGCCTGGAAAATGGGCCCATGTTGACACAACCCCAGAGTTGCAGATACAAAGGGTATGGGTAGTTAATGAGGTAGCGTAAACTCCAGTCCGTTATAAGTTGGACCCTGAAGGTCCACAAAGAAATAATGAATTATTGGGGAATTGTTAATTCAGGGTCTAATTCCCCTAGTAATTCCTTGTTTTCCCACATACAGTCACACGGAAATTCCAGCTCTTTGTCGCAGTCAAAATCCTCATGTGAAAGTAAAGAGATACATGCTGTTCAAGCAGATCGCATAATTGCAAATAGGGAGGTAACTGATATTACTGGCCCCAGTGGAATTCAGAGGACACTCCTAAAGAGGGGCATAGACAGCAAATCAACTTCCTATGCAAAGCTAACCTGCACACATAAAATGGTGTTTGTGGAATGTTAGACAGACAACCAACTGCCCTGGCTATTTCCAACATTCACCCACAGCAAACAGAATGCTTTCCTCCAAGCAAGTGACCTAGCCATACTAACATTCACACATATCATACAGACAGACGAGCCTGGCCATGGGCGTCCGCAGAAATTTTTCCAGGGGGGGGGCAAAATGTTAACGCCATCACCATCCTCCGACATGATGTGTGCCTTATCATCCTCAAAAGGATGAATGCAAGTGGTGACCCACTGGAGTTTGAATGCTATATGTAACTGACACTAAGGTCTTTGTGGTATGACCATTAACACACTTCGTTCTATATATTAGAGACAGAAACTGCTAGACTGCATTGCGCACACACACAAAAATGTGGTTGCACGAACCTAAATCACAGCCAAAGCTCAACGCTTACCCCAAAAAATCCCATAGAAGGTTCCATTTGAACCACAGCTTCACTTAGTTTCACAAAGCACAGAAAGCAGCCTGCAGGATTCTGTACCCCAGTTCCAAATTCGGCAGCTCTGGCCATAGTGCCACATCTTCCCCCCACTGAACACCATACTCTACCACTAAAAGAAACTCGCACTGCCTTTAGATGCAATCCAATTGTGTCCCGCTATAAACGCCTGGAAGCAACTCAATTCAAATTATGCACTAGACAAGAGTAATCTTCTGTCTGAAAAACAGTAACAACCTCCTGGAAAAAGCAAACACTCACAGGGAATGCAAGACTAAGTAAGGTATGTGAAATGTAAGCATGGAACAACATGCTTACCTTAATGCTTGTGCACTTGTTATTCAGAAATCAATGTGTGTTTTTGCCTGAAAAGCTAAGGACATGACTACAGGGCCCGGAAGGGACCCGTTTCAATGTCCATTGCTTAGATCCTTACAAAACATAAGGAGTATGGTTTTAAAAGACCACATTCATGAACATAAAGCTGCAGTGCACATTTCATAAACTACTAAAAGGAAAACAGCTGATAAGGATCACATGAAACATTTTCTACACCACGCATTAACCAGATATCGCAGTACCTCCAGGAATGGTGAACTTCCTCACCTGAGGAAAAAAATGCCATTCAAAGATGAGAAAAATGAAAGTAATGCTGCTTTCACTGGGAAAGTCTGTTGGCGCTAAGGTGTTTGGGTGTGAATAAAACCAATCTGGCAACTTTTTGACCACTCTGTCTTGCTCATCCATCCAGCCATTTACCCTTTCACTCATCCAGCCACCCTTTCACGTACTCATCCATCCACCTAGTCACTCATCCTTCCACACATTCACCCTTTCAGTCATCCACACATCCATCCTCCCTTTCTCTCTCAATCGACCCTTTCACTTAGCCATCCATCCACCCAACCATCCATCTACTCATCCACTCATGAATCCATCCATTGACCCTATCACTCATCCATCCTTTCAATCATCCATCCATCTTTTCTCTCATCCATCCACCCATTCACTCCTTCACTCATCTATCCAACCTTTTTCCCATGTACCCTCCCTTTCACTCACTCGTCCATCCACTCACCCTTTCACTTTCCGATTCATCAATCCTTCCATCATTTCACTCATCCATTCACCCATCCTTCCTCTCATTATCCATCCATTCACCCTTTCATTCATCCATTCACCCTTTCACTAATCCATCCAGCCATCCACCCATCCCTTCACTTACTCTCTCACCCACCTTTTCACATTAAGTATGAGCTGAGCCTTTGTCTGCAGAGTTGCAGACAGAAGAGACCCATCAGGAACTCACCCTCGCTGTAGTTCCTAAAGCAAAGGGAGGGGTTCAAGACGCCCCTGCACACAGTCAATCTGAAACTTTGGGAGTCATGAGTCATGAGTCATGCATGATGCACAGTGCCAGG
Source organism: Calotriton arnoldi (assembly GCA_963921515.1). Taxonomy (NCBI): domain Eukaryota; kingdom Metazoa; phylum Chordata; class Amphibia; order Caudata; family Salamandridae; genus Calotriton; species Calotriton arnoldi. The sequence goes on along the minus strand of CAWUFW010004275.1, from coordinate 1,315,408 downwards.
ACGTGAGGTGGCTGTGGCATGGTGTTGTTTCCAGGGCTTTAAGTGGGGGGGTCTCTCCAAAGGGGTTGTTCGATTTAATTAAGGGCGTAGCTTGAAACACCCTAAGCTAAAATTCTGTGCTTAGCATAGTGTGCCGCCCGACTGGTATTTTGCTGCTTCTGTCATTGCATTCAGATATCTAATACAGCAGGTAATGTTACACCTACAACAAGCCAGAACTATAGGCTTTGTCAATGGTTGTTAGTTGCATAAAATAAAAAAGCAGCAGCCATGGATTCGTTGAATATAATATTGAAAATGCTTCAGTTCTAAAATGATGAAACTGTAAAAGACCTATAACCCTTTTTTTTTTACTTCTTTTACCGCCTTATTTTGATTAACTGGATTCTCTCGTAACAGCATGGGCGTTTTCGTACATTTCTTCCTTCTGACAGGATGCCCGAGGCTGGAGGAGGCCCACCACACGCTTTACCAGCCAGACTGGCCCATTGTCATTCTGTATGTGGCAATCAGCTGCATACAGAATGACAATGGGCGGGGTGGAGCTGCTCTTGCGCTCAGAGGAGTGCAAGGCGGCCCCGTCAAGGCATTGAGGATTCTCACAGGGGAACAGTGATGTTCCCCAAAGGCCAAAATTACGGACAAAAGGCGGCCGGCTGGGTGATCCAAGGGGGGGCAAGCGCCCCTCCTTGCCCCCCCCTGCGGACGCCCATGAGCCTGGCTAAACTAACACTCGCACAAGCATAGAGGCGGCAAGCAACTGTTCCCCCATCAATCATTTAGACAGCTGAAAAACCACCCTGGCTATACTAGCCTTCATAATCTGACATTTCCATGAGAAAGTGAAGAGATCTGCTGTGCTCCGATTGGATCAGAATTCAGAGACCAGTCACAATGAGAGCCCTAGAGACCAAATCAACTTTCTTGTCTAACTAAACTTCACTATTGACACAGAGGCCTTAAGCATGTCACACAGCCAAGCAACTGACCCCGCAAATTGTAGCTTTCGCACACAGCAAATGGCATTCAGGCCGTCTAACAAGTGCCCTGGGTACACTAACATTCACAGCTGTCACATAGAGAGCCAACAGCTCCCCTAGATATACTAACATTCACACAATCATAAAGGCAGTCAAGCAACTGCCCTAGTTATATCAGCCTTCAACATACCAAGTAGGAAGCTAAACAAGCATGGTGCCTGCCTGCCGACGTGAAGAACAATGTGACGATGTGAGCAGGGGGCGAGGCCTTGTGCTGAGAAGAACCTACAAGGCACTTTTAACTCCCCCCCCAAAAAAAAAAGCTTGCTGAGGCTGGGGCCGATGTCCTGGAGTATTTTCACAATACATGTCGGCGGTTCAAAGCCTCGGAAAACGTGCTGGAAAACCACCATTTTCAGTGGTTTTCAGCTCGTTTTCCCTGCCACCGTGTGATTTCGTCTCCTACTCGGGAGACAGTGTGATGGAAGCAGATAGCGTGTCACACGGTGGCACTGTGTGAGTTAGCAGGCATGATGCTGGCTATACTAACCGCCACTCATATAGCTACCATTTTATACTGAACAGCAATTTTCTAATATGTGAAATGGTGCTCAGAAGAGTCTGCCAGGTTGGCACGAGATGCACAACAAAACTAAGAAATATTATGCATTTGGAAACCTACTGCATGAACAGGGGAAAGGTAGCACATTCGGAGGTAACACGCTCAGACACCTTAAATGCCCCCAGCGTAGGGAAGATGACAACTGCATGCTGCAGACACCGCAGCATGCAGTACTGTAGTACAGGGACTGATTTGAGCCGGTGGTTGCGGTGGGGGCGTCGGCGCTCATTTTTGGGGACTGGCATTTGTTATTCCTCATCAGACATTTCCGGAGAGCAATAGAGGGGAAAAGCACACAAAAGGGAAAGGAGAGGGGAGAGAACCGTCACAGAAAGCAGGAACCCACAAGAGTGAGATTAAGGGGCAGGGGGTGTCTGGCAGTGGATTGAAGAGGCCTGGGGTGAATTCAAGACTACCCAGCTTTGGCATTCGACGCACTGACGTTTAATAGCACCAATCAGGCTTCTGTGCAGCGCTTTTAGCCCCGGCAGTCATTAATCCGCAAATTAAGCACTGGCTACAATAAGGAGAGTACGGTTCATGTGCTTCTCGTGAACACCAAATTGGTGAAAGGAGCAAATACCCTGCAATATGCAATAACAACGGAATAGAAGAGTAGGTATCAAACTCAAACCTCCATTTGTTTTTACATCACCTTTCATTTCTCTTATCTTTTTGGGGGGTTATTCAACCTTTATATCATAGAGTGTTGACTATATCTTGAGGGGGTGATTTAATAGTGTCAATGGCGGTATCTCTTTTATCATTCGGCTAAACATACTCAACGTCAAGCACAATTGTGCTTCCGAATACACGATTTAAGTGTTGTTTTTTTGTTTAGTTTTAGCCTTTATCGAAGAGCAATACCACCCCCTAGTGGATAAACGGACTTTCAGAGCACTTCTGCAGTTGTAATGGAGAGAGAGCCGTACCATGCATACACAAAAAAATCCAAGGAAAATTGGAGAGATACTGTACGCACTCACCCAAGCATTGTGCTGTAACTGCTTTGTCAATATTAAGAACCTGACCTCTATCATGTACAAAAGCAGGTCTTTGTTATGGTAATTGCTTCAGGCTGTCAGGGAAAAAAATACATCACAAACAAAATAAAATAAGCATCGCTTTGAAATGTCACAGTCATTTCATATAGAACGGTTAATAATTTCATACTAAATAACATGCAAAGACACGTTTTTTTTAATAATGCATGAACAGCACCAATGAAAGCTGAAAACTTCAAAACACGTTTTTTATTAGAATCATTTGTTTTGAAGATAACACAATGTATTGTGACGTGCCTCCCTGTGCAGCCCGTTCATACTTGAAGCACACAACCGCTACTTTAAAAGGAAAACAAGACGCCTTTTCAAGTTCACTCCTCCTTTGATTCTTCTGAAAGGGATTTGTCACAAGCCACTGGCAGGGTGAATTCTGCTCAATATTTGTAGTTTGCCGCGTTGGGCTGTGCCAGGCCAAGCTTACAGTTGTGTGGAACCCAACATACACATTTTTGATATTTACCTGTCTTCCGAGCCTGTATTTTACAAGAAGCGAGGGTACTTTAACAACCGGGAAACAAATTGTTTATGAAGTGTAAAGATTGATACTTAAATGAGCCATCCTTCACGATGCTTAATAGATAAATATAGATTATTATAATATATATATATATATATATATATATATATATATATATATATATATATATATATATATATATATATATTTTAGGAGGGATGTTTAAAATTGGCTTTGCAAATGTTAATGTTACTAAAATTTATAGAGCGCACGTATACCCGGAGGTGTCTTGGCGCTGAGGACATTAGTAGACCTACTCAGGCGTCTAGTTCTGGAACAACCAGGTTTTCAGTCCCTTCCTGAAGGAGGAGAGGGAGCTCGCACTTCTGAGCTCAGTCGGAAGAGTGTTCCAGAGTTTAGAAGTACCATAGCAAAAGCTGCGGCCGCCCCAATGCGCTGTTCGGATTCTGGGCACTGTCAGGAGTTTGGCTCCTGTAGAGCGAAGATGTCTGGTCAGTTCATACCAGGTGAGAAGTTTTTGCAAAAAGACAGGACCCGTGTGGTTCAATGCTTTGTACTCCAGACACAGAGCCTTGAATTTTATCTGTTGTGCTACTGGGAGCCAATGCAGGCTGTGAATCTCTTTAGATACAGATTTACACCTGGGAATGTTCTACAGTAACCGTGCAGCTGCATTTTGAACACTCTGAAGCTTTTTTAGGCACTGCTTCTGAATGTTTAGGTACAGCCCGTTACAGTAGTCAAGTTTAGACTGAATCAACGATGTGACTACCGTTTTTCTGGTGTCCACAGGAATATAAGGGAGAATCTTCCTTACTTTCTTAATAAGGAAGTGGGAGGCGGAGACAGTAGCATTTGTGTGCTGGGTAAGTGAAAGTTTATTGTCAAACCAGACTCCCAGGTTCTTAGCCTTAACCGCAGGTATAGGTGGATCTCCCATCTCTGCCAGCCACCACTGATTGCCCCAATTTGGTTGCATATGACCAAAAATCAGGATCCCTGTTTTATCAGAATTGAGTTTCAGACAGTGTGTACTCATCCAATGATTAATGGCACACATACAATTCTGAAATTGCTGAGTAGGGGGAGCCTGATTTTTATAAGCTGCCAACACAATCTGGGTGTCATCAGCGTAAGACGTAAGACTGAACCCCGAGTCCCTAATCAAAGGGGCTAGTTCGGAGACATAAACGTTAAATAGTGATGGGCTCAGGGAGGAGCCCTGTGGCACTCCGCACGGAAGGGTATAAGGCTTGGAGTGATACCCATCAACAGAAACTGTTAACCTCCTGTCCTTAAGAAAGGAGGACAGTAAGGCCAAAGCTGTGCCCCTGACCCCCAGCCTCTCCAGCCGCTGTTGCAAGATGGAATGATTGAAAGTATCGAAAGCAGCTGACAGATCAAGGAGTACTAGAGCAGCCGTACCTCCTCCATCCATCACCGCTCTGATCTCCTCTGTGGCTTTAATAAGGGCCGTTTCCGTACTGTGTTCTTGGCGGAAACCGAACTGGGAGTGATCAAGCAAGTTGTTTTGGCAAATGAATTGGGTAAGTTGGATATTCATAAGTTTATCAATTATTTTAGCAGGCAACGGCAATCGGGCTATAGGACGATAGTTATTTGGGTTAGTAGCGTCCAGGGTGGGCTTTTTTAATAGCGGGAGAATGGAGGTGTCCTTCCATGCGGACGGAAAATTGCCAGAAGCAAACATTGAATTAAAAATTTCTGTTAACCCTGGACTCACCAGGTCCGCAATTCCTTTCAGAAATACTGGCGGGCATGGGTCCGAGGGAGATCCTGACTTAGCTTCGTGAATGTATTTCACCACTGTTTCAGATGAAATAGGTGAGAAGCAAAGCAGGGTGTTCTCATCCGAGTCAGGGCTTATCAGAGGGGTAGTGGAGAGGTGCACTGATGTATCCTCAAATTTTAAAAAATGTCCAGGACTTTAGTTTTAAAAGCGGCTGCAATGTCATCACAGGACGTTTGATTGCCCTTGAACCCTGTAGTCTTGGGTGTAGTGAGTTTGTTTACTACTGTGAAGAGTGCTTTAGAGGAATGTTTTGCTTCCTCAATCTGTTTGGTAAAATGGTCCCTCTTTTCTGATATCAGTAAATTTTTATACTGTGTTATGGCACTTCTGTACACTCTCTTCTCAGGTGAGTGATAGTTTGCCCGCCAACACCGTTCTAATCGACGGCATTTTTGTTTTTCTTTCCGTAATGCGTCGGAAAACCAGGGTGCCGAAGGAATCTTCCTGTTCCCTGTTGTTTTTTTCATAGGTACTGCGGCCTTGATTGCTTCAGTTAGCCAATCTGAGTATTTGGTCACTATTAGGTCTGGGGGACCGTTTAAATGAGGACGAGAGCTCTCCAAATATGTCTGTAGGATAGTTTTATCCATTTTACTCCAGTCTCTCTGGGTCGCGACTGGGGTCTTGGAGGTCGCTCCAAGCCCAGAACAGATGATTGGGAGATCGAATTTAATAAGCGAGTGGTCTGACCACGTTAAAGGAAGGGTTTCTTTACAAGTGAGACCGTGGACTGAGGTAAAGATGCCATCTAGTGTGTGTCCCGCCTCATGAGTTGGGGTCTGTACCAATTGGGTGAGACCGACGGCCCCCAAAGTGTCTATCAATACCTCTGTCTCTCTGTTGCCCCTGTCTTCAAGATAGAAATTGAAATCTCCAAGAATAGTGAAATCATCATTTAGGAGAGTAGGTTCAAGAAGGCTATCTAGGTTAGACGTGAAAATGCTTCTAGAGCTTGGAGGCCGGTACAGGCAGATACCTCTAAAAGTCTGCCTTGGGCTAAGCTCAATTACGAAGTGAAGAGCCTCGTAAAGAGGCGTGGAGGTAGGATGAAATACAACAGGGAAATGTTCCCTCAGAATAATTGCAACTCCACCTCCTCGTTTGAGTGGTCTGTCGACCCTGATGGTCCGATATCCGGCCGGGATAGCGGTGACAAAGTCAGGGTCGGAGGCAGCATCTGCCCAGGTTTCTGTCATGAAGAGTATGTCTAGGTGCAATCTGAGATAATATGTGCGATCTCATATTTGTGTTTGGCTAGTGATCTGACATTTACAAGGCCCCCATGCAGTTTAGCACTCTCTGTGAATATAGAAGAGCTGTGACTCTGGGATATTTTAAGGTGTTGGAAAACCCTAGTTATTTGTATATGTGAGAGTGTATAACAAAGGAAGCAGGACTAGGAACAATCCAAGAGGCGTGGTCTGTGTAATTAAGGACAGGGTTTAGAACATGTGAATTCAATTCTCTGCTTCACTCAGAATGCCACCTGGCCAGTATTTAGTTGCCTCCCTGTGTTTTCAGTTATTGCATCCAGACATATTACACACCTAAGAACAGACACTTAAAACGAAACTGACCTATTGGCTTTGACAGCGTTTTTTTTTTACAAGTATTGGATAAATTAGTAACAACGATTTTATTGGGAAAATTTAGAACTGAAAGTGTTTCAGTTATTTAAATAGGAGAAGGTGAATTAAACCTAGGGGCGTAGCTTGGACAGTGAGATTGGGGGGGCATTTCCCAACTTCGCAAAGAAAAATAAAATGACAATTACGTATCGTTATTGTCATTTAATTTTTCCTACTGCATGCAGCCTGTGTGCAGTGTGGGGCGGGTCTGGCCAGAGCAGGGGAGGAGTGGTTTGCACTCCCAAAGTGCGCATGAACTGGTTGGCCGGCCCTCTTGGGCCGACCAACCAGTTCATGTGCACTTTGCATGTTCCTACCAGGCTGCATTACACAGCCTGGAAGGAACACGCACAGCCTCCCTGTTAGAGTCTGAGCTTTGCAGCGTTGTGATTGGCTCAGGGCAGCCTGTGTGCCGGGTGCTTCCTGCTGGCGGCTGGACTGCAGGAAGGAAGAGGATGCAGGGGAGGTGGCGGCCGGCCGGCCGTTCTAGGGTAAGTTATTTTTTGTTTGTCAATTAACCCCCTTCTCCCCCCCGCCTCACCACCCCCGTCCAGTAGCAGCCGCTACTTGGGGGGAGGGGTATGAGCTTCAGATTTTCAAACAATTACACTGGTATTTAATGTTAAAATACATTATACAACAATGAGTGCGCATGAGAGGGGCTTAAGGGGCAATGAAAAGTGAGAAGAATGGAGACTGGTAGTATTACTGAGTTGGAGAAAACACAACATTTTGTAAAATAACCAACATTTTTTAAGACTTCCAAAACAGAGAGAGGGAGAGTGTGTGTGTGCGTTGTTTTCTGTGTGTATGTAAAAATCTCAGGTGAATTCCAACAGGCAACTCACCAAACCCAACTCAAACCACTTGCACCCAACTATTTATCAAAAAAATATAAGGGGTGGGTATAACACCCCAAACACCCCCATATTGCTACACTCCTGATTAACATTACTAAGGTCTGTGGAAAGGGAAGTAGTCTTTGGAATATCTCAGTCACTCCTGCTCACCCCTTCTTACCACTTTCCTCTGTTAGACTCTTACACCCTTGTTATCCTGACATATTCCTGAAATCCTCCATCTGCATATCATAGGCATCAAGTACTTTGTCTTGATCATTGTCTTTTCACTCTGTATGCATGTCCTTCCTTGCGTCACCTCCCCTTCCCCTTCACCATAACCTCTTTACCTCTCACAAAGACATTCTCCTTCAACTCACCTGCAAACACAGGTTTCCTTTGGTGCTGTCTATTTTTCAACAGCTATTTTAACGCCTTCAGACACTTTCACATAAAATGGTAATTACAGTTAGCACATATATGTATATCACTCTGTGCATGCTACAGAGAGGCCAAGGCTTGGAGGGGCATGTCGTCTGAACTCCTTTATGACCCACTGACAGGCACTGTGCGAAACTAGCACTGCCTTCAGTCTCAAATCTTGAGCATTCAATCTTGCCCATCATAAACCCATCGACAACCTGAACTCACCCAGACACCTAGAGGCCATTCTGTTCACAGGAAGCATTATGCAAGCTTTGTGTGCATAATAAAAACAGACACACAACATCTGGAAGAAGTAAATATTCTTAGGGAGATTCTTAGGGACATTGTTCTGCATTCTGTCCATCAATTGTTCTTTTTGCATTTGTCACCCAGAGTGGGACAGGTATGCCCAGACGTGGGTCCCATGCTCTCCATGCCACTGGAGTCAAGCTATCCTGGCTGATGAGGGCTGAAAGCCCGAAACCGGTCCTAGGATGCTTGTTTCCAGTCCAGGGAGGACCTGGCCTGGCAGTTCGGGCTGGACTGTTCCCATTGGGCGCAGGGTCAAGACTGATTTGCATATGGCTGGGTCCAAACTGGAATGGCATGGTGAGCAAAAAAACGATGGATTTAGGCCCAGATCTCTGTGCTGGGGTGAATGTAGGACATTGTTCTGCATTCTGTCCATCAATTGTTCTTTTTGCATTTGTCACCCAGAGTGGGACGGGTATGCCCAGACGTGGGTCCCGTGCTCTCCATGCCACTGGAGTCAAGCTATCCTGGCTGATGAGGGCTAAAATCCCGAAACCGGTCCTAGGATGCTTGATTCCAGTCCAGGGAGGACCTGGCCTGGCAGTTCGGGCTGGACTGTTCCCATTGGGCGCAGGGTCAAGACTGATTTGCATATGGCTGGGTCCAAACTGGAATGGCATGGTGAGCAAAAAAACGATGGATTTAGGCCCAGATCTCTGTACTGGGGTGAATGTATGACATTGTTCTGCATTCTGTCCATCAATTGTTCTTTTTGCATGAACTCTCCATCAACCAGATTCGAAAATACATGATCAAGCAGGTTCTGCAACCCAGGCCCGCGGTAACTGATTGACAGGTCAGTGTTGGGGTGGCACATAGCCGACACACAAACACATGAACAGGAAACACAGGTCCATCCCCCAGATAAGCGCAGCAACACCATAATGGTCCAGGGAAATTGGCCCCAATAAAGCACAAATGGTAAGAGGGGTGCACACATTCCCAAACACCATAAAGATAGATGCCACATGGAGTTAGGAACACAAGGATCGTCGGATGTACTTTTATTGTACCCAAAACTGTATGTAAGCCTGCAATAATTGATTGTACTTTGAGAAATAATCCTCAAACTCGTTTCTGTGGGTTGTAACCCTAGGCCAAAGTGTTTAATTAAACCAACTGTTCCTGTTTTGCCAACCACCTCTCGTCTTTGTTTTTTCAAGGTAAATTCATATTCGAACAACATTTTGGTGAGCCAGTCAGGACAGATTGGTACCTCGAGGCCGACTGCAGCGAAGGAGAAGACCCCTCCAGGACAGATTCACATCTGCACAGCAAGGAAGGTAAGCAGACACTGCAATTGATTGGAAGTTCCGCTGAATCTGCAGGACGGGGTTCCATCCTGAAGCTGCCGTCAGAAGGGTAAGAGACCACATCTGATCCTTAGTCCCCCACATTTGGCGTATGGCAAACTAGGAAGAAGTGCAAAAATTTTACCTGAGTGCACTGTCACTGACAGAAATCGGACATATTACACATATGTTAACTGCTGGAACTGAGTAGTCTTAAGGCGGCCTCGGAGAGGATCTAGCGGAGGTCACCTTTCTTTGATAGTCAACAGGCTAGGAAGAGTGAAGTTGGTAGTCACCCCTGGGCGTGATACAGATGATACACATGTCCCTAGGTGTGATACAGAGTTACTGCTAGGACCACAGGGTGTGATACAGATGGTAGACATGGACTCTGGGTGTGATATAGGGCTGGTACGTCAATCTTATTTTTTAGTCTAAAGGGGTTTTCTCAGTAATACCAGTCTCTTAAACACTGGTGGTGACTGAAGGAAGTTAGACGTATTGTTCGCTTGGGCCACTGGGCATGACACAGATGGTACTCTAAGCTCCTGGGTGTGAAACAGGGTGCAATTCGGACTTTAGGGAAGGAATTGGATCTGGGAGATCAGGTGGAGCTTGTGTTTGGCCAAGTGGGGCATGTGGTTCTTCAAGTTGTCCCTTTTCTCCATGTAAAATTGTCATTGTTCTCTGTCCCGGAGCCAATATTGACAGACTATCGGGGTCACCCTAGTCCTGTGTATCACGCAGGGCTTCCCCTGGTCATAGGATAGCATAAGCTAGGAGCGCAAAGGTATTTTTGACAAAGATCATAATTTTTGCCTCTGTCAATTATTTCATTATTGTTGTAGTGTTGAAATTGATGCAAGGTGTTAGCTGTTGTGGTGTCATTGATGTTTTGATGTTAATAATTTATTGCATCTGTATTTCGTCTCAGTACTGTGTTTTGTCGATATCTTGATGTGCCATATGAAGGTGTTGCCAGTTTTTCACAATTGCTCTTTTATATCACAGTTTTTTTGTACAATTTCATGACGTTTTAACAACTGCACTTTCTTCTAAGTTGTGATCCTTCATATGCATTTCTGTTTGTGAACTGTACATATTGCTTAATCCTTAGTTAGTATTTGAGCTCACAGGAGGTAGTAGGCAGGACTAACAATCCTTGTATGCAATAGTTCCCCAAGACCAAAGAATAACTTAAAAATTCCCCCAAAAATCAGATAAATTAGGGTGTATTTGCCTCTTAAAATGTATCCAATTCATCATGGAGTTGCCGCTCAAACACATTCAAACCAGATTCCCCACACAGGCAAAAACACTTAGCAAGTTTTCCCACTAATAGCATGCACACACTAAGGCACATGTATTTCCTTGGCCAGAAAAGGGAACCTGCGCCACGAGCATAATAAAACACATGAGGACACACATTCAGACTAAATACGCAGGACAGAAAAAGGACAGGAGAGAGGCACGATGCGAGCTCTGGGCCATATTCGAGGAAGCCCAGACAAATAATCTTACCCCACAATCGAAAAGCAAAGTGGCAGTACCTCCCCCGCCATATGAAGGTATGGAGGTGCTCTCCACAATGCCACCTATCCCCATATTAGAATACACCAACCCACCAGTCAAGGAAACCGGAGGGTCTCCTACCGATCAGCGAGCTGTTAGGTCTAGACATAGAAATCTAACAGGGCGGCAGGGCCAGGTACCACCCCACTAAAGTGCTAAGACTCTCCAAAGCTTAACCCCCCGTCTGTCGTATTTGGCCCACCAACCCCCAGAGGCACAAAGACCGCACACTCCCACCAGGTCAGATGAGCACACTCGGATAACAGGGAGATTCATAGCTATTCTGGATAACGATATGACTAGCAGGGTCAAGGAACGGGCTCCCAGTCCTCCGGGATCTGACGACGAGGTAGGATCCAGAGGGTTTGCTCAGGTAGCCGAATAAATGAAGGGTAGCGAGTTCAAAGGCAAGTTCCGGCCTAAAAGAGCCAAGCATAGTTCGGAACAAGGAAGGCAATATAGGTGGGAGGATGAGGAAAGGTGCAAACTAAGAAGAAAGAGCTCGTGCCATCAAGGTCCAGCCGGAAAGCAGAGCAGCGCGACCTCCTCCTGAGGAGGGCGGGCGTAAGCACAGAGCACTTTATGAGGTAGAACCTGAGGCAGAGCTAGAGGAGAGGGTTACGGCTGGGACCAGGGTCTCACCAGATCGTCAACGTAGGGAAGGTGCTGATCAGGAGATCAGGGACCGGGATAGACTGGTACAAACTCAATTGTGACATAAAGATAGGATGGCACCCTTGTGTGCCCATAAGGGGAGCAGCAACGAAGACGTTTGCTGCTGCTCCCGGACGTGCAGTATAGAGAGACTAACCCCAAGGGAGATAGTGGCCCAAGAGGAAGGCGAGATCTTTTCACAGCCATTTTGCCACCTACTAGCCCGCTGGACCGAGGGAAAGGATCAGTGTGAAAGGCCCTGGCGGAAGGAGGGATCCTTCCACCCCGAGGACATGGCTGTCGCAGGATACTGTATCCAGCATGGAGAGGGAGATCCCAAGTGGAACTTCCCCAACATGCAGGAATGTCTAAGAAGATGGGAACGCTATGTTTGGGAAAAACCAGTGGAGATCCCCATGCCAAAATGTACCCACTGCTGCAGAAGGGCACACCAGGGACCATCTATGTGTTCTGGGCTCAGATGGATAAAGAAGGGTTAGGGACCAAATTGCCGCCCTTGCTGAATGGAGCAGAGAAATGGATCTCATGTTTTGAAAAGAACACCACAGGAGTAAATCTAGTGACAGGTGACGTTAAAAGTCTGCTATATAGCCTCATCAGAGAACAGATTAACACTGTGTTCACAGAGCTTGCATCCCAGCAGTCACACTGACAAACACAGAGCATGATCGGACTGCATTCACTTCGTACCGGCACCCGATCTGGATGGTCCTGAGGGAAATGTTTCCTGACTGCCCAGATGTAGAAGGGTGAATGGGTGAAACTATAAAACCTGGGGAGGCCATAACTGAGTTTTTGGATAGAATGAGGGAGCATTGGGGACAAGAGGCAGGACAGTCATGAACTGATACAGGCCTGCAAATTGCGTTCTTCTAGAACATGGGTAATCACAAACATTTGCTTAGGGGCCACAAAGTATGGTTTGTGGTGTGCCCGAGGGCCGCACTGATGCCAGCAGGGTGGCGGGAGGGGGTCAGGGTGCGTCATGGATTGTGTAAGGAGGCTCAAAAAGATGTTAAATAAACGGGCAAGCATTTATTTGCAGGTTAATGAATGTTTGCCCATTTATTTAACATCTTTTTCTAAATATTAGTTAGCAAATAAACAGCAGCTGGTGCTGCCATTCACCAATGGGGCCGCATATAAAGGTCAAGAGGGCCGCAAGCGGCCGCAGGCCATACTTTGAGTATCACTGTTCTATAACATCCTCAAAAAGGGGCTACCCACCAAAATACACAGCAGTTTGGATTGCATGGTAGGGTTAGACACCAAACCCTGGCAGGAGATACAGGCCCATATATTGCACTACTACAAAAAGAAACAGGAGAAGGATAGGGAGAAATAGAAGCAAACCCAGAGAGACACCGCTAAGTTGGTCCAACACAAATTGAAGAAGACCGCCCTCAAGGGGGCTGTATTGGCCATGTGGTCAAAGTCAGAAGCCTCCAGGCAATGGAGGCCCCCTTTTCAGTTCCAAAATGATGTCTGTCCTGCGGTGTCGGGAGCCAGGGTTTCAGTTTGCTCGAGATAATATAGAGCCCATCAACTCCACTGCATACGATTCAACAGGTTGCGAGTCAGTCGGAAAGGGACGTTTCCCCGACCTAGGTTGGGTGGCCACCATTCGTTGGCTCAGAGGGTGTCCTTGGCTTTACAGAAGATGAGTGCTTCTGTCTCATCTGTGTTGAGTTTGAGACAGTTGTTGCTCATCTAGATGGCCAAATCTTTCATGCATCTTTGTACCACGTCTGTGATGGTCGCTGGGTCGTTGGTCAGGGAGAGCATGAGTTGGGTGTCGTCCGCATAGGAGATGATGTTGAGTCCATGGCTCCTGATGATGTTGGTGAGGGGTGTCATGTATACATTGAAAAGGGTAAGGCTGAGGGATGAGCCTTGATGTACACTGCCGGTGATGTTTTTAAGAAGCGAGGAGTAGGGAGGGAAGATGATCTTTTGCATTCTTCCTCTAAGGTAGGATGAGATCCATTTGAGGGCTGCTCCTTGGATTCCAATCTGGTGGAGTCTGCTGATTAGTGTGTAAGGGGATACGGTATCGAAGGCTGCTGAGAGGTTGAGGAGGATGAGGGCTGCTGTTTCTCAATGGTCTAGCAGCATTCTGATGTTGTCCGTGGCTGGGACTAGAGCTGTCTTGGTGCTGTGATTTGCTCTGAAGCCAGATTGGGAGGGGTCCAGGAGGTTGTGGTTCTCCAGATGTTTAGTTAGCTGGATGTTGATAGCTTTCTTGGTTGGGAAGGGAAGGAGGGATATAGGTCGGTAGTTCATGGGTTTTCCTGGGTCCATGAAAGGTTTCTTCAGCAACTGCTTAACATCGGCATATTTCTATTTCTGGGGGAAGTGGGTCGTGGTGATCAAGGAGTTGAGGACCTTGGTGAGTTCTTTGCTCATGCGTTGATTGCTGAGGTTGTAAGTGTGGTCGGGGCAGGGGTCTGCTGTGGCTCCGGAGTGGATGGATCTCATGATGGATGCTGTTTCCTTCTCAGTGAGAGTGTTCCACAAGGTGAACTGGTGTGGGTGGGCGTCGATCGGTGTGAGGAGTTTCATGTGGTCCTCAGCGTGGGATTGGGGTGCGAAGTCTTGGTAGATGGTGTTGGTTTTGTTGTGGAAGAAGTCCATGAGGGTGTCGCAGATAACTTGCGAGGGTGTGATGGTGTTTTTGGTAGCCGAGGGGTTGGTGAACTCCTTGACTATGTTGAACAGTCCCTTGCTGTTGTTTGAGCTGTTGCTGATGCAAGTGGCTAAGGCAGTCTTCTTGGTGATTTTCCGGAGTTGGTGGTATTAGTTGAGGGCATCTTTGAATCGTTTTCGGTCTTCGAGGCACGCCATCTTCTTTCCTTCTGTCCGCAGTCTCACTTCTGGGTTTTCAGTTCCCCTGTGAACCAGTTGGGGGATTGTGCTTGTTTCTTGGGGTTAGTGGATTTCCTTGGTGCGATCTTCGTCAGTGCTTGCTGCGGTCCAGTTCATGAAGTATTCCATCGCTTTTCTGTGACTTTGGTGGTGGTGGGTAGGTGGGAGTTGAGGGCGTTGCTCTGATACCTTTGACCAGCAGCGCTGTGTCTTGCTGGTAGTGGAGGCAGGGGAGTTGGGGGGTTCCGAGATGATAAAATGGACGTGGTGGTGATCAGTCCAGGTGTGGCCCCCTTAGTGTGGGTTTATTTTACCCCGTTGCTGGCTTAGAAGGTGGGGTCGAGCATGTGTCCTGTGGGGTGGGTGGGGTTGGTGACTAACTACTTGAGTCTAAGATTAGTCATGCTTTTTAGGAGGTCAGCCATGTTGGCATCGTCGGTGTTCTCAAGGTGAAAGTTGAGGTGTCCGAGGAACATGTAAAGATTTGAGTCGATGGTGATAGGAGCGATGATGTTGGGGATTGCACTGCAGAAGGCTGGGTGGGGTCCCAAAGGCCTGTAAGCAAGGGTGCCTCGAATGGTGGTTTTGCTGTCTGTTCGGAGCTGGAAGTGGAGGTGTTCCATGAAGGGGGTGGAGTCGTCTGTGGTGATTGAGCATTGAAGGATCTCCTGGTAGATTATGGTGATGCCTCCGTCATTTCTGTTGGATCTGTCTCCATGCACAATCTTGTATCCGTCAGGGTGGCTGTGTCAATGTCCAATGTGGATGTGGGGTTCAGCCAAGTTTCTGTGATGAAGATGGCATCCGGGGTGTGAGTCGCAATGGTATGACAGACTTCGGCGCCATGTTTTCTGAGTGATCTTGCGTAGATCAACATGCAGTTGATTTTTCCAGAAGTAATGGCATTGGCCTTGTTGGTGGGTGTGTGTGATGTGGTGTGGCTGGTTGGAAAGGCGTGGGTGGTGACTTCGGTGTCACAGGTGAAGCGGCAATTCTGGCATGAGACAGGGCCTTCGGTGGTCATGTGGGTGGCATTGGCACAGTTGTTGCTGTCCTGTCAGCCAGGGTTCAGGGCTCAAAGTTTGTCTGAGGTGCAGCGGTGGCAGTCCATGGGAGTAGGGGTCGTATCGCTCGGTGTGGCCCAGGCATGCGTGTGGCGTGCCCTCTGTGCACATCCGCTGCATGGTCGCCGTGGGGCCTCCATGTTGTAGGGACACAGGGTGCTGAGGGAGGAGCAAAGGAGTGGTGGAGGCTTCTGCGGGGGGAGGATCACACATCTATTTTTCTTGTGTGAGTGTGCTTCAGAGGGACTTTCGTCATCAGTTGAGTTTTATCCTTTTCTTTCACCCCCCTAAATTTTTGTGTGTAATCCCATGTCCTTTCATATAATTACTTTTGAAAATGTTCCTGTCTCTTTCAGAGTATGTATTTTCAGCTCATTAATAGAGCGTAAAAAAATATAAGCCAAAGCCCTAATATTACTATTGGCATTAATATAGCTTTCAGTATACCTTTTCCTGCAGTTGAAAACCAGTTCCCATTTGTGGCAATTCCATTCCCCAAATGTTCATACAAGCTTGATGCTTTCACTTCATGTAATTCAGGTTCTAAACCTGAAATGTTCTTCGCAAATTAATCTATTTCCTTAGTCTCGTCAGGTATGTATGTGCAACAGGGAGAAAAGTTAAGCATCCGGCAGACTTCGCCCTTTTTGACAAGTAAAATGTCTAATGCAAGATGGTCTTGTAAAACCATGAATTGTATAGCTATTAGTTCTGTATTTATTACAAGCAAAGCTCCAGATGTACTAGTTGCCATTTTACTGATAGCAGTTGTCAGCTTTCTAATCTTTTTGCCATTTAATACGAATCCTACTGGTTAAATAACAGCTCCAAATATGTCTCCTACTAACCCAGCTCCTGTTTCTGTACTGCGTTTCTGCCTATGTGCAGGTGTTAGTGTCAGTGTATCTATACTTTTTATATGACACATGTTTGGAATTAATATGCCTAAGTAGCAGATCCCCTCCCAGTCAGCTGGCAATACAAAGTAAGCATTCTGTCCACAGATGTAATAAACAGCTACTAATCCCTACATGTCTAGTTCTTTCAGGGGGCCATCTGCTGTATACTCACAATTGTCCCGTGTTGACTGTCAAGCCTCAGTTTAGCGAAGACCATCTTCTTTCTAAATTCTGTTTCCTCCTTCCTTCATGCATTCTCTAAAACCTCATGATAGTCTTCTAAAGTAATTATATAAACCTTTTCTATAGGATGCTTTGAACAGGTTAGATTGTCTTTATAAGCATTTACACTATTTATAGGTCTATGGGGAAAAAAATATTACCAGACTGTATCTCTTACCTTTGCTTGCGAATGTAAGTTCATGCTTTCTATTAATGGTACCTGGAAAAGTATTAGATCATGATTAGAGTAAAAGTACTCAAAATGCCCTTTCTTATAAACTAATTATAATAAGATACTGCAAGATATTACATAGGATAAAGGCATGCTATAGTAGGTAACCTCTTCTGACACTGATGCAGGTATGTGTGCGCAAACATAGCAATATTTTGCGCTCATTGTGTTAGTGTATTCTTGTACTAACCTAGAATAGACATTAGTGGAATAACCATCTTTCTTGTACTTACAAATGAGTAACTAAAAGGGTCTTCTCTAGTGCTGTAAGTATGTGAATTGGTAATATTTTTGTCTTTAAGCTCTTATTCTGGTGCTAAATAAAATCCTATTAGTGCTATAGTGATCATTATTATTGTTATTACGATAATTGAACCCATAATATATTTACATTTATTTCTAATGCAACACATTCTCTGCATCAGTTCAAAACACTTGGTTCTATAGCTGGTCATCTAGTTTAGTGAATAGTTTCTTTAGTGCAGTTATTTTCTTTTTTTTTCCTTCCTTCTTCAGTTAAGCTACTATCCAGACAATCCTTAGCCCTACTCCATGTTCTTCTAAAATGTTATTCCTATGCTTCTGTAACTTTCAACTCGGGCCTAGGTTAGTCTTCTGTAAAATATTTAACTACAATAGCAAATGTCTAATAGACAAAGTTCAGGTTTCTTTCTTCTTCTGTGAGTTCAGATTTTTCTCAATTATTTTCCCACTTGCTTAATGTTGTTTTTCCCATCAGGGAGGTTCAAATGGTTCAGAATTCACGTTGTACAAATCTTCCAATGTAACATTCAGAGCAGTTTTCATAAAGTATGACTATCCAGGTGCTGAATACCTGAGACAAGGCAAAGTGCGATTCTGATTTTCTCAGGTTTTGCTGATTTGGGTCTAGGCGACTCCTATCAGTAGACTCAGTCTCTTCAGCTATCATATCTGGTATTCGAGCTATTGAAGCACTTCTCCTCAGATTTTTGTTTTCATAGCCTGGTGGCTGTTCTGCTTGTTGATTGCTTCTCCTAATTCCAGTGCTAGTTCCTTCGCCTGGATCTTCATCTCTCAAAGCCAAATACAAAGCACTTCCTCTTGGTGGCTCAATCTCTGCTTCTCTTCGTTAGAGATCTCCACATCACTCTGGGTTATTTCTGGCACTTGCACTTGATTTTCTCCCCACTGTTCTTCACCCCTTTCTACCCCGTCTTGCTGAACTGGCAACGGTGTCGCTGGTCTATTCGGTCTTTCAACTGGTGGTGCAACCACCAATGCTCTTCGCTCAGGATCAAAAACCAAAGGCACTTCTTCTGAATTGCTCACTCTTTTGGTGTGCAAGGCATGTATCCAGTTAGGGACTCCAGCACACTTAACAGCGTATGTGTAGCAAGGATCACCTGAAAGGGGCCTTTCTATCTGGGTTCAAGCCAAGTTTTCCAAACGTGCTTCTTGATCATGACCCAACCACCAGGATTGAGGTTGTGGCAATGTTCTTGATGCAGATCTTGTGCAGCAGCTGAGACCTGATGAGAGACAGAGTGGACTACATCATCCAGTTCCTTACAATAAACCAGCATAATATCATCAGTAGTGTTCAAGAGATCATTTGCGGGAACAGAAGGCAATCTCATTGCCCTGCCCATCAATATTTCATGTGGAGATAACCCTATCTTCCTGTCAGGTATACACCCAAGACTCATCAGCACCCATGGTAAAGCATCAGGCCATTTCAGAGAGGTGGATGCAAAGACTTTGGCCAATCTAGACTTGATTGTACCATTTATCTGTTCAACTATACCAGAGGCTTATGGTCTGTAACAACAGTTTAATCTTTGTTTGATCTGTAAGGCTGTGGAGATCAGCTTCATGACTTCATTGTTGAAGTGTGTTCCTCCGACTGACTCAAGAGAAATCGGCATGCCGAACCTGGAGATCAATTCACTTAATAACAATTTTGCTACAGTAAAGCTGTCACATTTTTCAGTTGGGAAGGCTTTCACCCAACTTGAGAAGACACACACTATCACTAATATATATCTCAGCCCGTTATGAACAGGCAACTCAATAAAATCCATATGCATCCAGTTAAAGGCGCCACCTGATCTCCCTACGAGTGTCAGTGTGACATGTGTCCAATTACTTATGTTTAGCCAGCATCCTGAATCTAGGGTTGAACCAATTCTGTCTGAAAAGTTTCACTAGTGCGTCTCTCACTAAATGTGTTTGTCCATGATAATATTGTGTAATTAGGAACTACAAGCTGTCTGGCAGTACCAGTCTCCCATCTGCTGACATCCAGATATCATTTGCATTTTTCTCACATCCTTCTTTTACCCAACTGTTCTGTTCTGCTTCTGATACATTTTCCAGCACCCTCTTTATCTCATCCCACATATCAGTGACTTTCATCAACATGGCAAAAGAACTCTCCTCTTTAGACTCACATGTGAAACCTCCATTAAAAAAACAGGCTAACAGAACACAGTATCTGCTTCCTACTTGATGTACTAAGCACTTCACCACAGCAATTTCTCTTGGCAACTGTAGTGCATCCCGTAGGTTCCTGACGTGCATCCCATTTTTGATGGAGGTTCCTGAGGATGTAGGAAAACCTCGCTATGACCACAACTGTCTGAAATCATGGACTACACCAAACCCATACTGGCTGTTAGTAAATATGGTGACTCTCATTTGAGCAGTTAAACTGCATGCTCTAGTAAGACCAATCATTTCAGCAACTTGGGCGGAGAACACTGTTTGGAGCCATGAAGCTTCTACCAAATCATTATAGTGCACTGGGCCTATGCTGCTCTGAGTGTGCCATCATTACTTCTCAAGCATGAGCCATCTACGAAGAACACATGATCGGGCTCAATCAGGGGTTCATCCTTAATGTCAGGGCGGAGTTTGGTCCACAATTCTGTGAAATTTAGACAGTCGTGTTCACTTTCCTCACAATTTTCATCATTTACAGGCAATAACGTTGAAGGGTTCAACACTGTACAATGTTTTAAAACAACATTTTCAGAAGATAAATATTCTGTTCATATTTCGTCAATCTGTTATGGGTCATGTATTGAGTCTTTGTCCTATCTAGCAACAGCTCCACAGATTGAGGGACCATGACAGTTAATGGGTATCCCATCACTATGGGCCAAATGTATCAAAAGAGCATTTTGCGATTCTCAAATAGCGATTTTTACCGAATCGCTATTTATAAATTGCAAAATTCTATGTATGTCGGAATCACAAAATATTTCGGGATTCCTAAATATTACCTAATAGCAATTCGGTAAATACAAATCGCTATTAGGTAATATGACTCCATTCATTCCTATGGATCGAAAGGCCCATAGGTGCAAATGGTTATGCATTAGCTTATTTGCGATTACCTAATTGGTAATTGCAAATTGGCGAATGCAAAGCCAGGAGTGCCCAGGGGCCTAAGGCCCCCCTGAAGCACCCCCAAAATTTAAATTGTGCACATGTAAACCACACACATTCCCTCGGGGCATGTGTGCACTACATGGCACTTTGAAAAATGCACTGTTGTGCATTTTTCAAAATTCGCACATGGTTACCATCAACTTGAAGGTGATGGTAATTAGTGTTTCATAAATGCACAGTTCGCATTTAGGAAAGGCTTCTTACATGTGCATTAGGGATTCGCAAATTGCAATTTCCTATTTGCATTCACAATTTAGGTAATAGCAAAAAATTGTGATTACCTAAATTGTGAATACAAAGCCTTACATACCTAACTGAAGGCCTTTTTGCATTCGCAAACGGGCCTATTCTGCGAATCGGCCCGTTTGCGACCTCAAAAAGGCTTGATACATGTGGCCCTATAATCTCACTCTTTTCCAGACTAGTACTTACTGCTGCCACCGCGATTTAAGGCAACCGGAATGTCCTGCCGCTACTGGGTCAAAGGTAGTAGAAAAATATGCAAAAGGTTTTCAAGATCTGCCATGTGTTTGTGCCAAAACCGAGAGAGTGCACCCTTCTCTCTCACTGTAAAATATTGTGAACTCTTTTGTATAATCTGGCATTCCTAGTGCTGGGGCGCAACACATCTTTTCCTTAAACTTTTGGAATGCTTTCACACATTCATTGTCCCATGGAATTGGATCAGACACATTTCTGTGTTCAGCCTCAGTAGAGGTTTTGCCACCTAAGAAAAGTTTGGTACCCACTGTCTACAGTAGCCAACCATTCCCAAAAACATCCTGATTTCTTTTTGAGTTCATGGTGGATTCATCTGCAAGATTGCTTCCCCTCTTTCTCATGGCACTTTTCTAGCTCCTTTCACAATGATGTGTCCCAGATAGTGAACTTCTTTTTAGCAGTACTGCAGTTTTGCTGGAGACACTTTGGGGTCGATTCCGATTCGGGCCGGAAAAAGCACCGACCGACTCGGATCCGGAAAAAATACCGACCGACACGTACCAGTGGCGCCCGACACGCCAAGTACGATGCAAGCCGCGATAAATCCGACCGACACGTCAGGAAACCAAGCCGACCGACCGAGCCGCTCGGAAAATAGCAATCCGGCCGGAAAACACGCGAATCCAACCGACCGACACGCACCCGGAACAAATCCGACCGAATCGTACCCGCCAACTCCAACCCGCAAAGTACGATGCAAGGCGCGAAAAACACGACCGAGTCGGACGGAGGACAAGCCGTACGACCGACACGCATACAAAACCGAGCCGAAGCAACACAATACACCGCGACCGACGCGTACGCAGCATACAAAACTGCACAAACACAGCGTGAACGAAACGGAAAACACCGTACGAGACCAATGCAGGGTCCGACTCGGTCACAAGAACGTTTCCAACATACACAAACAGCACAAAGGAAAAATCAACCAAAAAAAGGCCAAACAAGCAATTACCAAGCCAATAAACACTGGGGGGTGGGGACAGAGAACAAAGACACACCCACAACTCCACCTATATAAAGGACACAAATCACTACCATGAGCCTTTGCAAATGCCATTTCACTGCCAGCACCCAAGAGAAAGCAACCACACACCCACAGCTCATCCCTCACACAAGCCACACACCATCAGCACACCAACAAATACCTACCTCACATACACCCAGCAAAACACACACTCACACACCCTCACCTGCACACCAACACACACATCACTCACCATCACCACCCATCACCATGCCCCCCAAGAAGAATCCCAAGTTCCTAGATTGTGAATTGGAAGTCCTGGTAGACGAGATCCTCAGGGTGGAGCCACAGCTGTTTGGCACTCTGGTCCAACAGACCCCCATGTCGCAGAAAACCAAGATGTGGGAGAGGATCATCAACAGGGTGAACGCCCAATCATCATGTCGGCGCACAAAGACGGACATCCAGAACAGGTGGTATGACGTGCGCAGGAGGGTACGGGACCTGCTGAAGATAGACTACAGCAACAGCCAACAGACCGGCAGTGGCCCTCCTGCCAAGCCAATATACCTCAGGCCCTGGGAGGAGAAGGTGCAGGCCATCCTTCCGCCAGTGAGCGTATATGGACTAGAGAACATCCCAGAGCCTGGTGAGTACACAACAAATGTACACAATAAACTGCCACAAAACACACACATCACTGTCAAGGGGAGAGTCAAACCATGCACACATAGCAATTACACAGCAACTAGAACAGAATCATCCCAAAATGTGTATGTCAGTCAGATAAACACAACACATGCCATCAAAAAAGTCACATCCAACTGTGCCAACACATGTACAAACACAACCACAACTACAGCTAGGCAGTGGCACAAATAGAACTAACACACACATCCACACATGTAGCCACCACAACAACACCAACACACAGTGAAGACCACTCAAAGGAAGGAATTCTGTGTATGCTGGCCAAGTCAGTGTAGCCAATAGCATCATGGGAGTCGCAGTCACACATATTGCCCCCCCCACAACTGTCCCATCAACACCACCCTGAACCATGCTCACATCACAGGGAGTGGAGAAGGACTCACAAGATGGCTGACACTGGCTACTGCTGTGGGGAGCACAAGGCCCTGCTGCCAACTGTGCACCAACAAACAGCAGGACACCACTGACTGACATCCTGAGAGACAACTTCCACTCCCTGCAATGCAAGCACGTTCCATGGTGGGCTATCTGGCTGGCTGGGTGGGAAGGGGGACTTGCAGCACTGACTATAGTCACCAGCACCTCCCCTCACACCCCCCCCAACACAAACTCCACAGTACCCACCTGGTAGAATGCAATGCCCTCCATCCTAACACAAGATCCCACAAAGCACCACCACCCTGGGTTATGTTGTGTGAAGCACAGGGACACTCTTGGGACTCTTAGCCAAACAACTGCCAGGACAACACTCCCAGCCATCCTGTCAGCACAGCCAGCCCACCCCACAGGGAAGCAGAGTCAAAAGGAAGGAAGCATGGGCATGCTGGGAAGGGGGTGGAGGCAATAGCATGATGGGAGTCGTAGTCACAGACATAGCTCACCCCCACAACTGTCCCATCAACACCACCCTGAACCATGCTCACATCACAGGGAGTGGAGAAGGACTCACAAGATGGCTGACACTGGCTACTGCTGTGGGGAGCACAAGGCCCTGCTGCCAACTGTGCACCAACAAACAGCAGGACACCACTGACTGACATCCTGAGAGACAACTTACACTCCCTGCAATGCAAGCACGTTCCATGGTGGGCTATCTGGCTGGCTGGGTGGGAAGGGGGACTTGCAGCACTGACTATAGTCACCAGCACCTCCCCTCACACCCCCCCCAACACAAACTCCACAGTACCCACCTGGTAGAATGCAATGCCCTCCATCCTAACACAAGATCCCACAAAGCACCACCACCCTGGGTTATGTTGTGTGAAGCACAGGGACACTCTTGGGACTCTTAGCCAAACAACTGCCAGGACAACACTCCCAGCCATCCTGTCAGCACAGCCAGCCCACCCCACAGGGAAGCAGAGTCAAAAGGAAGGAAGCATGGGCATGCTGGGAAGGGGGTGGAGGCAATAGCATGATGGGAGACGTAGTCACAGACATAGCTCACCCCCACAACTGTCCCATCAACACCACCCTGAACCATGCTCACATCACAGGGAGTGGAGAAGGACTCACAAGATGGCTGACACTGGCTACTGCTGTGGGGAGCACAAGGCCCTGCTGCCAACTGTGCACCAACAAACAGCAGGACACCACTGACTGACATCCTGAGAGACAACTTCCACTCCCTGCAATGCAAGCACGTTCCATGTTGGGCTATCTGGCTGGCTGGGTGGGAAGGGGGACTTGCAGCACTGACTATAGTCACCAGCACCTCCCCTCACACCCCCCCAACACAAACTCCACAGTACCCACCTGGTAGAATGCAATGCCCTCCATCCTAACACAAGATCCCACAAAGCACCACCACCCTGGGTTATGTTGTGTGAAGCACAGGGACACTCTTGGGACTCTTAGCCAAACAACTGCCAGGACAACACTCCCAGCCATCCTGTCAGCACAGCCAGCCCACCCCACAGGGAAGCAGAGTCAAAAGGAAGGAAGCATGGGCATGCTGGGAAGGGGGTGGAGGCAATAGCATGATGGGAGACGTAGTCACAGACATAGCTCACCCCCACAACTGTCCCATCAACACCACCCTGAACCATGCTCACATCACAGGGAGTGGAGAAGGACTCACAAGATGGCTGACACTGGCTACTGCTGTGGGGAGCACAAGGCCCTGCTGCCAACTGTGCACCAACAAACAGCAGGACACCACTGACTGACATCCTGAGAGACAACTTCCACTCCCTGCAATGCAAGCACGTTCCATGTTGGGCTATCTGGCTGGCTGGGTGGGAAGGGGGACTTGCAGCACTGACTATAGTCACCAGCACCTCCCCTCACACCCCCCCAACACAAACTCCACAGTACCCACCTGGTAGAATGCAATGCCCTCCATCCTAACACAAGATCCCACAAAGCACCACCACCCTGGGTTATGTTGTGTGAAGCACAGGGACACTCTTGGGACTCTTAGCCAAACAACTGCCAGGACAACACTCCCAGCCATCCTGTCAGCACAGCCAGCCCACCCCACAGGGAAGCAGAGTCAAAAGGAAGGAAGCATGGGCATGCTGGGAAGGGGGGTGGAGGCAATAGCATGATGGGAGACGTAGTCACAGACATAGCTCACCCCCACAACTGTCCCATCAACACCACCCTGAACCATGCTCACATCACAGGGAGTGGAGAAGGACTCACAAGATGGCTGACACTGGCTACTGCTGTGGGGAGCACAAGGCCCTGCTGCCAACTGTGCACCAACAAACAGCAGGACACCACTGACTGACATCCTGAGAGACAACTTACACTCCCTGCAATGCAAGCACGTTCCATGGTGGGATAACTGACTGGGTGGGTGGGTGGGTGGGAAGGAGGTCTGGCTGTCAACCAAACACAATCAATGCAGACCATGTTCACACCCCAGAGAATACATAGAAATGCCCAAATAATGCAGGACAATGTGCCACACCAATATCAACCCCTGACTGTGACGACTTAGGACAATACAATGTACAGGCCCGCACCCCGAGGCACAGTCACAACTGTCAGGTGTGTCAACCACTGATGCCTGCAGAAACATGACATACATTGTTTGTGTCTCCCAAAAACAGGTGATGATAGGGACACAGCAGCAGACGCTGAGGAGTCCCAGTCCCAGGCTCAAGAGGATGCCGAGCTCACTGGCGTCGTACAGCCTCTGTCCTCCTCGGACGATGAAGAACAACCTGGCACATCCGGTGCAAGTCAACATGCTGCACCAGCAGGACCACCAGCTGCAGCACCAGCAGGTCCACCAGCTGCACCCCCTGCACCCACCCCTCCAACGACTGTCACCACGAATACCATCCCTGCCGACATGGACAGAATAAGGAACAACACCAGCGCAGTGACCCTGGACCAACCTGGGGCCATGGACACCACCACCACCACCAACCCCCAAGGTGGACCAGGGTTATCTGTGCGTGCAACTGCACACACTGCACATGTCAGCAGGGGTGGTGGGAGGGGTGGGAGACAGAGGTCGCTGCTTGCAGACGTTGCTGGTGTGCATGAAGACCCACAACTGGTACGCATAGCTGATGCGTACCAGTCCAGCACCGGAGAGCTCAGCCAGGTAGTGGGGCTCCTCAGAGACATTAAACAGCAGCAGGCTGCCCATCATGCCCGCTTGGACTCCCACATGTCCCAAGTGGAGTCACACATGTCACGTGTGGACTCCCACATGTCACGTGTGGACTCCCACATGACCCGCGTGGAGTCCAAGTGGGATGTACTACATGAGATGACGGCGGTGCACAGGGACATTTTACAATGCCTCCGCCAGATGAACAGCAACCAGTCCACACCTCCCTGTGTGCCAACAACATCTGGTACCGAACAAACTGCAACTGCCACAGGGAGGGAGGAGGACTCTGGCGGAGAGTCCCCTGCACCGCAGCAGCCTGCACTTGAGGGCCCCCCCCCAAGAAGAGGGGTCGTCCGAGGAGGGGAAAGTGAGAGGCTGATGGCCAAGCGCAACTCCCAGGAAGCCTGAACCTGTTCTGGATTTTCGCCTTTGTGCACAGACTGTTCACCCTGTTGATGGCAACACTACTCCCACACATTGCATGGGGAGTATAAGTTGGAACAATGTGTCAGACAACAGTGGCCCCGATACTGGGGATCCTGTCTACCTGGACTTTCTATTCATCTAGGAACTTGGGATTGCAAGATTCATGTACAGCACAATCCATCCTATGCACTATTATCACAATAAACACACTAATACACCATACTTGCCTCTGTCGTGATTCCAACGTGGGTGCTGTTATGGGGATGATGAACTGCAAAATTACACAGTGTATGCGAACTGCAACAGCAAGGACAACACAGGCATGTGAGTACAGGCAACGTGACACATATGAGGGAGACACACCACCAGGGCTACACAACACATACACACCTAGGCCATCTGACTCATTGCCTACACTGATGTTGCCAGGGAAGACGGTGCAATGCACAGACACCACACCCATTCCCAGTTGTAGTCAAGTAGCCCACAGGTGCAGTAAGCAAATGGCAGTCAAATGTGTGACCACAGACAACGCACATCACAAAGTGAAGCACAGGTTTATTACACAGTTGCAACATGCTGTAACCACTACAGATGCAAGGTAATCCCACCTGGCAGCGGGCACACAGTCAACAACTGTAGACTGAAGGAAGTCCATGGGTGTGGCGCACATCACCTGTAGGGACACAACAGCTACCAGCCTGGATGTGCAATCACGTCGTCGGTGGACACAGTTCACCAAACGAATCTGAAAGTACCCTGTGAAGGACAGAAATGACACACAGTCAAAAGCAATGCAGTACAGGACAGAACAGCAAAACTCATGCACAATACATGTTACAAGATACCCACCCAGAACCAAGTTAGCATGTCAACACTGTTGGGGAGTACAGCCCACCTGTCACCACACATCGCAACACACATCCTGTCAAGTAGCCCATGGACACACTCCAACAGCACCAGAGCACCACCCACACATCATGCCAACTCACATCATTCACATGACACCTCAGGATACTCACATTCAGCTAAAGAAGTTGGTGATGAGCTGTGTGCGGACATCACCATCACCATCATCATCATCATCGTCACTGGCATCGTGGTCCAGGCCAGGATCCTCCACAGGTGGCGGATGTTGGTCATCGTCATCCTGGATGAGAGGCAACTCCTTCCGCACTGCCAGGTTGTGGAGCATGCAGCAGACGATGATAATCTTGCACACTTTCGCAGGGGCATATGGGAGGGACCCTCCGGTCTTGTCCAGGCAGCGGAAGCGGCTCTTCAGGAGACCAAAGGTCCGCTCAATCACTCTCCTGGTCCGACCATGTGCCTCATTGTAGCGCATCTGGGCAGGTGTCACAGGGTTCCTGAGGGGTGTCAGCAACCACGGCATGTTGGGGTATCCCGAGTCACCTACGGACAGACAAGTGCACATCAGCTGACTTGGAAAAGTGGGCGGAATACTACAGATCAGATCACACACAATGGCACAAAGTCAGTACACACCGACAAGCCAGGCACGCTGGTTCTGCATCTGTGCCATCAACCTGGGGATGCGACTACTCCTCATCACAAAGGCATCGTGTGCTGAACCAGGGAAACGGGCACACACGTGTGTGATGGTCATGTCTGCAAGACACACCACCAGTGCATTGACCGAGTGGTAGTGCTTGCGGTTCCTGTAGGCCTGCTCCTGGGCCTGTGGTGGTACCAAAGCCACATGTGTCCCATCAATGGAGCCAATGACATGCGGCATCCTCCCCAGGGCATAAAAGTCACTCTTCACGTCAGTGAGTCGTCGCAGTCTAGGGAAATAGATGTACCGGTTCAGGAAGAGCAACATTGCCGCCAAAACATCGCGGAGCACACGGCTGAACATGGTCTGTGACATCCCACCAGCAGACGCCACAGTATGTTGGAAGGTACCGGTGGCAAAGAAGTGTAGGGCTGCCATCACCTTCACCTTGGGGGTCAGCGCTGTAGGATACGGCCGGCCAGGCTGCAAATGTGGGGACAACTGCACTGCCAAATCCTCAATCAGCTGCCTGGTGAAGCGGTACCGTCGGATGCTGTCCCGTTCCACCATCGTTGCCAGGTCTGGGAATGGCCGATGGACAGCAGGAGCCCTGCAGTGCAGAGGAGAAGTAAGCAAGATCGTCAGTCACCCCACATATGCGGCATTGAACACACTCAAGATCCCAACATACATCATCATGAGGCACAACTACATGAAGTGTGCAGTACCGGAACGACATTTATGGTACATACATGGCCAACATCTGTCAACACGGTCCTACAGGTGGCATCAATTTGTCCCAGGTTGGCCCATTGGATATCATGATGCTGTGTCACAGTCACCCCCCAGTGACATGTGAGGACAGATGTGCCCCAGGCACCACAGCTCAACGACAGGCACATTCCCAGGGACCCTGTAATGCCACATGGACACTGGCATCACCTGGAGTATCATGTGTACACCACAACAAAACAAACATGACCCCCACAGGTAGTGGCCACACTTGCCATGGCAGGAGAGCCATGGACGTCTGTGACACACACGCACAACATCAGAGTCCATGCACACACAACGTGGATGTGGAGACTGTCTCCCATTGTGCACATGAAATCAGAGACATTGTAAACACTACATGCACAAAGACTGTGGAGGGCCATCACTATTGTGCCACTGGGACACCCTGGCTCAAACATACCGTCCCACATGGGACTCACGGGGTATGTGACATGACATACACAAACACCACTGTGAAATGTGACCATGGCACATGCACAGATATGAACAGTTGCACATCACAGTGGTCACGTACACGTAACACCCATGATCCTGTCCCCATGAACACGTGCACAGCCTGGGGGTGGCTGCCCACAGGTGACACCCACAGGACAACATGTACACCAACATACACACAATAGGAAATGCAGCCTTACATGCCTTATGATAAGGTTTGGACAGGCTGTCGTGATGTAGGTGTGCCCCTCACTCCCTGGGAGCTATCTGTGGCTGGCATATGTCCATCTGAGACAGGCATGCTGACATATGCCAGTCACATGTACAGTGATGCGTTGTACTGCAATGGACCGATCGGTGCCTCCGGCCGGCCCATTGCATTCAATGTGTGCGGGTACGCGTTGTACCCCTGTGCGCGTTGAACAGCAATGGACCGATCGGTGCCTCCGGCCGGCCCATTGCATTCAATGTGTGCGGGTACGCGTTGTACCCCTGTGCGCGTTGTACTGCAATGGACCGATCGGTGCCTCCGGCCGGCCCATTGCTTTCAATGTGTGCGGGTACGCGTTGTACCCCTGTGCGCGTTGAACAGCAATGGACCGATCGGTGCCTCCGGCCGGCCCATTGCTTTCAATGTGTGCGGGTACGCGTTGTACCCCTGTGCGCGTTGAACAGCAATGGACCGATCGGTGCCTCCGGCCGGCCCATTGCATTCAATGTGTGCGGGTACGCGTTGTACCCCTGTGCGCGTTGTACTGCAATGGACCGATCGGTGCCTCCGGCCGGCCCATTGCATTCAATGTGTGCGGGTACGCGTTGTACCCCTGTGCGCGTTGAACAGCAATGGACCGATCGGTGCCTCCGGCCGGCCCATTGCTTTCAATGTGTGCGGGTACGCGTTGTACCCCTGTGCGCGTTGAACAGCAATGGACCGATCGGTGCCTCCGGCCGGCCCATTGCATTCAATGTGTGCGGGTACGCGTTGTACCCCTGTGCGCGTTGTACTGCAATGGACCGATCGGTGCCTCCGGCCGGCCCATTGCATTCAATGTGTGCGGGTACGCGTTGTACCCCTGTGCGCGTTGAACAGCAATGGACCGATCGGTGCCTCCGGCCGGCCCATTGCTTTCAATGTGTGCGGGTACGCGTTGTACCCCTGTGCGCGTTGAACAGCAATGGACCGATCGGTGCGCACCCATTGACAATGGGCTTGCCTGGCAACGGACGCGTTTTTGAATATTCGAACGAGTCGGTTGCTGGAAAATCAGTTGGTCACCCACAACAATGTTGCAAAATAATGTATGTCATGAAGTTGAAGATTTGAAGGATGCTGTGGGCGTGTTTTGGTGCTGCTATTCCATGGATTGGCCAGATTCAGAAGATGCAAACGACTTGGACCTATCACTTTGGACACAAGGGACAGTATCTGCCTCTCCAGCACATATATATTGCTGCATGTTCCCCTGAGAGCCCACTTGCCTGCACTACATGCTCCAGGACGACATCTGCCACTGCACTGCTGCTGTCTCTGCCCCTCTGGACCCTGCAATGGCACGTACTGTGGAGAGAGCCCCAGCCTTCAGCCTTGAAGAGAACCAGGCCCTGCTGGACAGCCTACTTCCACAGTACAGCAAGCTGTATGGGACACCAGGGGAGCAGGTGAGTGTTCTGTGCACTGCCTTTCTGAATGTGCATTTTGTCTGACTAGCAAGGCTGAGAGTCAGCACACCACTGGCTAGCAGGCTCACTGAGTAGTTGTCACCCCCCATAGTGTGTAGTGACTTGCACTGGACAGGTATGGTGCAGTGACAGTGCTTCTGAACAGGGTTTTACTCCCCATGCTATGATACCATGTAGTGACTTCTGGAAAACTGTCCATGGGCAGCCGTGCACTGCCTGGGTACACCATGTGCCCCTGTGATTGCGACATGTATATGCAACTGTGTCATGCACGGATATGTTGCATGTGTAGTAATGTCCTTATCACTTTGTCATCCTGACAGGCTTCTGCCCATCGGAAGCATGAGATCTGGAAGGACATCGTCCGGGCTGTCCGGTCCGTGGGGGTCTACAAGCGCCGGATCCGCAACTGCCAAAAGAGGTGGCAGGACCTTCGGGGCTGGACCCGGAGGATTGCACGGGTCCAGCTGAAGCTGTCGCCTCCTCGCAGGAGGGGCGGAACACGGACCCTGACCCCCCACATGCTCAGGATCCTGGCGGTGGTCTTTCCAGACCTGGATGGGCAGCTGAAGGCCAGAGAGCAGCAAGGAGGGGGTGAGTCAAAGACTGCACTGTGTACTCTGTCTAACATGTTATGTGCCCTCCTCGGGCCAGGTTGAACTGCCACAGTACAGCAGTCATGTTGTCCAGGAGCCATGTCCCTCTATTGTGCACTGCCCACTCCTCATCTGATACCCAGGTGTGGCCCTTACATGCAGGGAATTCTGTCACTTAGGACTGTGTCCTTGCAGTTTGCTTGACTCAAGGTGGGAGACAGCATCTGTTTCCCTGACTCTGTGGTGGGCATCATGGGTGGGTCCATTGCTTACACAATGCCTGTATTCTGACATGTAGGGTAGTGTCACAGGTCTCCCATATGTCCAATAGGTATGACCTGGACAGATGAGGGTTAAGAGGATGTGTTGTGGGGGGATGTACATGTGCACTTGTGCAGCTCCAGGACTTGCATTCCCCATGACCTACTATTGTGACACAGTGCAGAGTGTTGTTGTCTGGCTGCAAAGTCATACATCACTGAGACAGTGATGTATGACTTTGCAGTCATGCCTCCGCCATGGCATGTGTCTACTGATTGGTGATCCTGCAGGGGAGTGACATGTGCTACATGCACACCATAGTGGCGCTGGCTATCAGGACATGGGTGCATCATGGTGTCTGTCGCTGGTATGCATCACATGCATTTCCTATTTGACTCTGGGCATCCCTTACATCCGTAAACCTGTACTGACTCAGTGGCAAGAGCTGTGATGTGTCCACACCGTGTCCTCTGCACTGTCCAACTACTGTGTACTTGGTGCATGTGTCAACACTGGGGTGTTGCAATCCAACAGACACCAGACAGATGGGTGCAAGGCCATGTGGGATGTGAGTGCCATGCTTGGCATCAGACTGACAATTGACTTCTCCTGTTCAATTAGTGCACTTTTAGCAATGTACAACTAATGATGCCAGGGCTTGCTCTGTGATGTGCTGTGCTCACAGTGGTGTGTGCGTTATGTGCAGGTGACTGATGTCTGTCTGTTTCCCCATTGTTTGCAGATACATCCACGGCCACGGAAGGGGACAGCTCCACGGACCAGGAGGAGCCGGAGAGCCAGACTGGGTCAGCAGCCGAGGAGTGGTCGGAGGGACCCAGTGGCACGGAGGGCGAGGGGAGCCACACCGAGGAGTCCTCAGCAGCATCCACCTCAGCTGAGGACCAGAGCAACTCGGAGGATGACTCCCTTGTGGAGGCGGGTGTCAGCAGCCACCACACCCCAGCTAGTGTTGCTGTCCCCGCCACCACCAGCACCACCACCGCCCTCCCATCGGCTCCCATTCCCCAGGTCCGTGGAGGCTCCCATGTCCGGGAGCGTGTCTCCTTTGGGCCAGGCACCGCACCCCCTGCCCCTGTGTCCCCTGCTGCCCTGAGTGAGGAGTCTGTGTACCTCCTTCGCCAGCTCCATGTAGGGCAGACAGCCATGCTGAGTGTCCTCCATGCGCACACCGCGCTGTTGACTCAGCTGGTGTCGTTCATGGAGGGCATCTCATCGGGCATGTCTGACCTACAGAGGGGCAATAGGTCCATGGACTCCTCCCTGACGGCAGCAGTGTCCCTCCTCAAACGGTCCCTCACCCCTCCTGCCTTTGCTCCATCCACACTCCCCAGCACCTTACCCATCCCAGGCACACACACACTGGCACACACCAGCACACACACATCCAGCACACTGACACACACGCCAATGACAAAACGCACACGCAAGCACATTCAGGGGACTGAAGCCAGACTCACAGGGGATGGGGCCCTGGAACACACACACGCATCCACATGCACTGCGCAGTCCTCAGTTCCCTCTCCCTCCAAAGCACCCTCCCTTGCCTCACCTGCAACCCCAAAGTCACAGCAGCTCTTCCTCTGTGACCTCGGCCTCTTCCCCACCG
Source organism: Calotriton arnoldi (assembly GCA_963921515.1). Taxonomy (NCBI): domain Eukaryota; kingdom Metazoa; phylum Chordata; class Amphibia; order Caudata; family Salamandridae; genus Calotriton; species Calotriton arnoldi. The sequence continues at coordinate 1,281,901 of CAWUFW010004275.1, read as the reverse complement.
ATGAAGCTGCTCCAGCATCCCGGGGGAAGAGGAAGCCCACCCACACGGAGCAGAGTGCCCCTCGCCCCCGGACACCCTCCCCCAGGCGCAGACGGACTGAGGCCCCCACCCGCAAGTCCCCCGGAGTGCTAAGAGCAAGACCCCGCCACCGCCCTGCAGCTCAGGCACAAGGTCTCCGTCCTCCATCCCTCAGGCCCCCACTGCACAGGTGCCCCCACCACACCCTGCCCCAGGTTCCCCCACCCACAGATATACCATCCCCAAGATGCTCCGGCCTTCTCCCCCTGCCACTTGCTCTCCCAGCACCACACCCCCGCTGCGCTTGTCTGTGCCACTGATGTGGTGAGGGTGTCCTCCCCCTCTGTCCAACCCACCTTGCCTGTTCCCCATTCTCCTCCCTGGAGGTAGGCACTGCAGTGGAGTCCACTACCGCCCTGTCTGACTTGGGCACTGCAGTGGCGGACCTGTCCACCCCATCTGCAGGGTCCACTGCAGTTGTGCCGGCACCCACGACATCTGTGTCATGCCCCCCAGTTGTGCCGGCACACACCATGTCAGACACCTCCACTGCAGTTGTCAGTGGCTCTCCAGCACCCACCACCCCTTCCCTGACTCCCCCTGGTGAGCCCTGATCCTGTCCCTGCGGTGCCTGGCCTGCCCCCCGGTTGCCCCTCCTAGTGGATTGTCCCTGGTATTGTGCAGGCATGCGTAGGGTGACATCTGCCAGTGTCACCCTGTTTGAACTTTGACAATGGACTGGCCATTGGCCTTTGCTCTTTTTTCAGGACTTCGTTTGGCCTCAACACATATGCTGAATAAAGCAACTTTCTTTTCTCTAGTGCTCATGCTTCAGATGTACATGTTGTTGGTGCAGCTAACCATGCCCTTGCTGCAGTGATGGTGATATCTGGTCTCATGATTATGAAGTGTTACTGTGCAGGAACCCATGTGGTCCAGGGGGAATGTGTCCTATCATGTGGTGTATCCATGTCATCAATAGCAGCATCTGAGGGTGTCATGTGTTCAGTATTTGGCAATGGGTTTCCTACTTACATTGGCAATTTCACATCTGTGGCTTCCACCCCTGCACATCTGTTGTGCCTGCCATCGTTGCATTTGTCTACTTCCCTGACCGTGTTGCCATCTCCAGTGGACATGCAGGTTTGGGCATCAATGGGGAGGGACTCATCCGTGTAGTCAGTGCAACATTGCTATACAAGTGTGTTGGATCTGTGCTGATGATTCCGTTGGCACATCCATGACCAGGCTGATGTGATGGGAGCCCTCATTTGGTGCTAATTGTTGATTGTGTGACCAAGTGCTCAGCTGACATGATGGGGCCCTACTGAGGCAACATATGGCACAGCTTTCCTCACACAGGAGTGGAGTCCCCTCATGGCAGTGTGTACACGTGTGACATTGCCTGCGCCCAAGGTGTGTGTTGTATGTGCATGTCTGTGTGTTCACTTCCATTCATCTGCGCATGCTGTGATCCCTAGTGTTGTACCTGTTTGTGATGCTTGCTGACTTGAGCTATGTTCCCCCAAAGTCTTCTCCCTGTGTTCTCTGTGATGTGGGTGCATGGCACATTACTGGTCATCAGGGTGTCACCCATAGGTGTGTTTGCTGTCAGGGCAGAGTTTGTGTGCTGACGCAGATGGGTCACAGTCAGGTTTCCCTTTGGCACTTGTTGTTTGCCCCTGTCATGTGATTTCCAGTTTGTGTTATCTTTCAGTGATTGTGACACGTTGTGTGTGTGACTGCTGGCACTCCTTAGGGTCCGGGCTGCAATGTTGGTTGTTGTCTATGTGTGTTCTTTGTGGGTGACCTTGGTTTCTTCATTGGTGTGTGACTGTGGCTGGGATCCCATTGGTCGGTGTGGTATTGCCGTCATGTCCATGTACAGCGTAGTGTGCAGTGTGTCAGACATTCAGGAGTCTTGTTGAGTGTCCATGTGTGATGTGTTTCTACACCTTGGTTCCCACCCACCACCCTGGAATAGTAATGGGTGCATGTGCAATGTCACCAGTGCATGTGTACTTCACTGCTGCACATTGTTGGAGGTCGAGGGGTGTGGTGTTGAGTGTGTGCAGATGAGAGTTGTTGCCCGGCTAGTCCCCTGCCTCCATGTTGGCCTTGGCTTACTGGCCATGCTGATTGATTTGTGCTTGTGTAGGTGTGATGGTAGTTAGTTGCTCAGGACACCTGACTGTGGTTCACAGTGTGAACGACATTTAGCTTTGTCATCACAGTGGTATTTTTCTTCAGCCCAGGGTCACCACATTGTGGGGGCCCTGGGGGTGGTGCTGTGGTGTGTCTGTGACTTGCTGTGTCAGTTGTTGTTCCTACGTGCCTGTGTGACATGTGTGTTTTGTGCTCCCTCTCACCTGTCAATGCCTGCTTGCCCACATAGGGGATTTGGATCCATGAGTTACCTTAGTGTGGCAGTGTATGCACATCTGTATGATTGGTATTCAGCTCTCCTCATGTGTTGTGTTGTTGCCTGGGGACAATGGCACCCCCACCCCTCACCTGCTGTGTATGATGACAGTGTTGGTCTGCCTGTTTGTGTTTGTGCATCTGCACCACTGCATTGGCATATCTTGGGTGTGCCATTGGCTGTATGTTGTTTGGTGTGTTTCCCCTGCTGTCCCTGGGACTCCTAGGTCATCGGTCAGCACAGTGATCATGGTTTGTGTGTCCCATTGCTGCCATGGTATGGTATCTGTTCACCTCACATCTGCTGTCTCCACAGGGTATCTGCATTTGTGTGCCCATTGGTGCAAATATGTGGTTCTGCATTCTGATGGTCACTTCTGTCATTGTGTCATTGATGACTGTTGACGGTCTCAGCCACCATGGGTGTTGTTTGTCTGCACATGGCCAAAGGAATGTTTCATTTGCACTGCAGTATTTGGCTCCCCCAATTTATGTTGCAATGGGACACATACACTACTTTGCCACAGATGAGTTTTTGGTTCTGTGACCAGGAATGATCCATGCAGTTTGGCAGTTGCAGCTCTTTCTTTGTCAACAATTACCTTTTGGTCACTGTGATGATGAGGGTGTAGACCCCATTGCCACAATGGTCAAAATGTGCTTCAGCTATGGACCCCACACTTGCCTTTTGGTCACTGTGATGATGGGGGTTTAGACCCCATTGCCACAATGGTCAAACTGTGCTTCAGCTATGGACCCCACACTTACCTTTTGGTCACTGTGATGATGGGGGTTTAGGCCCCATTGCCACAATGGTCAAAATGTGCTTCAGCTATGGACCCCACACTTGCCTTTTGGTCACTGTGATGATGGGGGTTTAGGCCCCATTGCCACAATGGTCATGGGCTGCTTGCATTGTGGGTGCCACACACATATATGTGTGGCACATGTGCTAGGGGGTCACATTGTATGTTCAATGTCATGTTCGGTGTTGTAGGCATTTGACACAGCCTGCTCACACGCTTGTCATGGTGGTGGGGGGATGTCTTAATCTTGCATTCCCTAGGTTGTGGTGTGCTTGTTGTGTCATGCATTGTCCATCCTATGAGTGGGGGTGGTAGTAGTGGTAGGCATCCAGCCCCCTGGCTAAGGGTGGTGGTAGGCATCCAGCCCCCCTGGCTAAGGGTGGTAGTAGTGGTGGGCATCCTGCCCCCTGGCTAAGGGTGGTAGTGGTGGGCATCTGGCACCCCCTGGCTAAGGGTGGTAGTAGTGGTGGGCATCCTGCCCCCCTGGGTGAGGGTGGTAGTAGTGGTAGGCATCCTGCCCCCCTGGTTGAGGGTGGTAGTAGTGGTAGGCATCCAGCCCCCTGGCTAAGGGTGGTGGTAGGCATCCAGCCCCCTGGCTAAGGGTGGTAGTAGTGGTGGGCATCCTGCCCCCCTGGGTGAGGGTGGTAGTAGTGGTAGGCATCCTGCCCCCCTGGTTGAGGGTGGTAGTAGTGGTAGGCATCCAGCCCCCTGGCTAAGGGTGGTAGTAGTGGTGGGCATCCTGCCCCCCTGGGTGAGGGTGGTAGTAGTGGTAGGCATCCTGCCCCCTGGGTGGGGGTGGTAGTAGTGGTAGGCATCCAGCCCCCCTGGCTAAGGGTGGTGGTAGGCATCCAGCCCCCCTGGCTAAGGGTGGTAGTAGTGGTGGGCATCCTGCCCCCTGGCTAAGGGTGGTAGTAGTGGTAGGCATCCTGCCCCCCTGGTTGAGGGTGGTAGTAGTGGTAGGCATCCAGCCCCCCTGGCTAAGGGTGGTAGTAGTGGTGGGCATCCTGCCCCCCTGGGTGAGGGTGGTAGTAGTGGTAGGCATCCTGCCCCCTGGCTAAGGGTGGTAGTAGTGGTGGGCATCCTGCCCCCCTGGGTGAGGGTGGTAGTAGTGGTAGGCATCCTGCCCCCTGGCTAAGGGTGGTAGTAGTGGTGGGCATCCTGCCCCCCTGGGTGAGGGTGGTAGTAGTGGTGGGCATCCTGCCCCCCTGGGTGAGGGTGGTAGTAGTGGTAGGCATCCTGCCCCCTGGGTGAGGGTGGTAGTAGTGGTAGGCATCCAGCCCCCCTGGCTAAGGGTGGTGGTAGGCATCCAGCCCCCTGGCTAAGGGTGGTAGTAGTGGTGGGCATCCTGCCCCCCTGGCTAAGGGTGGTAGTAGTGGTAGGCATCCTGCCCCCCTGGTTGAGGGTGGTAGTAGTGGTAGGCATCCAGCCCCCTGGCTAAGGGTGGTAGTAGTGGTGGGCATCCTGCCCCCCTGGGTGAGGGTGGTAGTAGTGGTAGGCATCCTGCCCCCTGGCTAAGGGTGGTAGTAGTGGTGGGCATCCTGCCCCCCTGGGTGAGGGTGGTAGTAGTGGTAGGCATCCTGCCCCCCTGGCTAAGGGTGGTAGTAGTGGTGGGCATCCTGCCCCCCTGGGTGAGGGTGGTAGTAGTGGTGGGCATCCTGCCCCCCTGGGTGAGGGTGGTAGTAGTGGTAGGCATCCTGCCCCCTGGCTGAGGGTGGTAGTAGTGGTAGGCATCCAGCCCCCCTGGCTAAGGGTGGTGGTAGGCATCCAGCCCCCCTGGCTAAGGGTGGTAGTAGTGGTGGGCATCCTGCCCCCCTGGGTGAGGGTGGTAGTAGTGGTAGGCATCCTGCCCCCCTGGTTGAGGGTGGTAGTAGTGGTAGGCATCCAGCCCCCCTGGCTAAGGGTGGTGGTGGGCATCCAGGCCCCCTGGCTAAGGGTGGTAGTAGTGGTGGGCATCCTGCCCCCCTGGGTGAGGGTGGTAGTAGTGGTAGGCATCCTGCCCCCCTGGTTGAGGGTGGTAGTAGTGGTAGGCATCCAGCCCCCTGGCTAAGGGTGGTGGTAGGCATCCAGCCCCCCTGGCTAAGGGTGGTAGTAGTGGTGGGCATCCTGCCCCCCTGGGTGAGGGTGGTAGTAGTGGTAGGCATCCTGCCCCCTGGTTGAGGGTGGTAGTAGTGGTAGGCATCCAGCCCCCCTGGCTAAGGGTGGTAGTGGTGGGCATCCTGCCCCCCTGGGTGAGGGTGGTAGTAGTGGTAGGCATCCTGCCCCCCTGGGTGGGGTGGTAGTAGTGGTAGGCATCCAGCCCCCCTGGCTAAGGGTGGTGGTAGGCATCCAGCCCCCCTGGCTAAGGGTGGTAGTAGTGGTGGGCATCCTGCCCCCTGGCTAAGGGTGGTAGTAGTGGTAGGCATCCTGCCCCCTGGTTGAGGGTGGTAGTAGTGGTAGGCATCCAGCCCCCCTGGCTAAGGGTGGTAGTAGTGGTGGGCATCCTGCCCCCCTGGGTGAGGGTGGTAGTAGTGGTAGGGCATCCTGCCCCCTGGCTAAGGGTGGTAGTAGTGGTGGGCATCCTGCCCCCCTGGGTGAGGGTGGTAGTAGTGGTAGGCATCCTGCCCCCTGGCTAAGGGTGGTAGTAGTGGTGGGCATCCTGCCCCCCTGGGTGAGGGTGGTAGTAGTGGTGGGCATCCTGCCCCCCTGGGTGAGGGTGGTAGTAGTGGTAGGCATCCTGCCCCCCTGGTTGAGGGTGGTAGTAGTGGTAGGCATCCAGCCCCCCTGGCTAAGGGTGGTGGTAGGCATCCAGCCCCCTGGCTAAGGGTGGTAGTAGTAGTGGTGGGCATCCTGCCCCCTGGGTGAGGGTGGTAGTAGTGGTAGGCATCCTGCCCCCCTGGTTGAGGGTGGTAGTAGTGGTAGGCATCCAGCCCCCCTGGCTAAGGGTGGTGGTGGTAGGCATCCAGCCCCCTGGCTAAGGGTGGTAGTAGTGGTGGGCATCCTGCCCCCCTGGGTGAGGGTGGTAGTAGTGGTAGGCATCCAGCCCCCCTGGCTAAGGGTGGTGGTAGGCATCCAGCCCCCCTGGCTAAGGGTGGTAGTAGTGGTGGGCATCCTGCCCCCCTGGGTGAGGGTGGTAGTAGTGGTAGGCATCCTGCCCCCCTGGTTGAGGGTGGTAGTAGTGGTAGGCATCCAGCCCCCTGGCTAAGGGTGGTAGTAGTGGTGGGCATCCTGCCCCCCTGGGTGAGGGTGGTAGTAGTGGTAGGCATCCTGCCCCCCTGGTTGAGGGTGGTTGTGGTGGTTGGCATCCAGCCCCCCTGGGTTGGGGTGGTGGCGCGCATTCAGGCCCCTGTGTGCATATGTGGCATTGGTGATGGGCATCCCGCCCCTATGGTGCTGCTGTTGCTGGTGTAAGTATATTCAGATTCCCAGTGTATGTGTGTGATGTGTCGTGTACGTGTTGTATGTGTTTTGTGGTTGGTGTCTGACTTACCTTCTGCGCCGTACGCGTCCGTGCCTGTTCCGGTAGTAGATGTAGAATATTGGTATGATCGGGACGAAGGGATTCATGGTTGGTTCGTGTCGTTCGTCCTTCTCGTTGCTTCGCGTCGTCCTCGTCGCTTGGCTTCGTCCTCGTCGCTTCGCGTCGTCCTCGTCGGTGCTGTGTTCGTCTCGTAGCCGTGGATCGTGTTGTGGCGCGATTCGGAGCTTATGTGCGCCTCTCCCGGATGCTTTGACGTGCCGTGCGTAGCGACGGGTTCGGCGCGTACGGAAAGCGCATCGTACTTGTCCGGCCGGACGGGGCTGCATTTTCCCTTCCGTGCGACTCGATTCGGCGTTTCCGGATTCGCCTCGGTCGGAGAACAGGACCTGGTTTGGGTGAGTACGGCTCGGCCGGGATTTTTGCTGTTGTGCGCATCGTACTTGCTCGTTCGGTGTACTGTACGGATCGGTCGGGAAACTGGCTTTCGCATGGCTTTTTTCCCGACCGAATAGTATTGGGTGCGCCTCCGACCGAGATCGGAATCGAGCCCTTTGTGTCTGTTCTCAGCCAGGTGATTCCAGAGTGGAATGGTGTCATGCATTCTGTGTTTATGAATCCACACGCAAATCATTTGTATATTGAATTAGAGTGGATCTCTGTGGCATTATCAAGGTCTCTAGATTCCTTTTTAAAGTCTGGCTAAAGATAGATGTTCTCTCTGTATACCATGGTAATGTTTTCTCCTGGAAGACAAAAGAAAATAAAAATTGGTTCTCTTCATGTAATGGCACTAAGAAGAAAGCCCGACACAGATCAATTACGGTAAACCATTCTTCAGTACATGGATTTTGAAACAGTATGGTAGCTGGATTCAGTACCACAGGACAACAGGGCACTCCAATTTCATCAATTTTCATTAAATCCTGAACTATCCTATATGTACCATTGGGCTTCTGTACAGCCATAATTAGAGAGTTATATGTACTTCCAAACAGTTCTTTCAGGATCCCTTTCTGTAACATGTCATCTATCACTGGTTGTATTCCTGCAATAGTTTCTGGGGTCAAATGGGATGACGGTGTTCTAGGGTAAACAGCATTTGGTTTAATTGTAATTCAGACTGGTTCTACACCTTTAATTAGTCTGATGTCTTTCCCTGTAAAATCACAAACTTCTGCATTCACTGTTTCTGTCAGATCTTCAGGTAATTCATCAACAGTTAACAAAGGAAATAGTCCTGCCTCAATTTGCTGTCTGATCAATTTGAAATCCACATCTTCATCATCGGCTTGGAATGCTACACCATCCAGTGCACAGTAAATAGTGCAATTTAACTTGCACAACAAATCTCTCCCTAACAGGTTTACAGGACTTGAATTGCAAACAACAAATTGGTGCTTCTCTTCAAAGGATCCAATTCGTACTGGTACTCTATCAGAAACTGGATTTTGAATTTGTATATTTGTTACTCCTACAACTTGGATTGTTTTCCCCAAGAGAGGTAAACCTGTGACTTCCACTGTTCTAACAGTGGACCAGGTAGCACCAGTATCAATGAGAAATGATAAGGGGTGGCCATAGACCTCTGTGTCTACATATGGGCCACTCTGGTCTACCTCTATGACTGTGCCAAGTACACAATCTTCTTCCTCTCTCAGGCACCATCATTGTGAATTCCCTGAACCAGAACTATCAGTTTCGAATAAACGGAATTGTTGCAAGATATTTTGGTTTGGGTTCTGAAATTATGGCACGGCATTTTGAAAGTGATTCGTTTCATTTTTGGCATCTGATTCAAATTAAATCTAGGATTCCTCATCTGTGTAGGTGCAATTGGCATCATTGGGGCCAGTCCCTGTGCTGACACTTGCATTCGCTGACCGGGCACATTTTGCATTTTCATACCTTGCGGCATTTGCATATTTCCTCCAGGATTATATCAACATTCCCTCTTCCAAAGCCCAATTTTATGACAGATGTGACAGGCAGTAATTGTTTTCATAGAGACAATATCTGATCCAGATCCTTTAACCAAAGGATCACCCCTACCTTGTCGTGTAGTTCCTATGAGACCTATATAGGATCTGCGCGTTTAGACAACATACACTACGGGAATGGTGTTCAGACTGATTCCAGACACCCCCACCGGGTATGTTGGCCTGTGTGCCAGCAAGCTCGCAATGCCACTATAACCTCCTCTTACCAAGGAGAGAATAGTTCTTGGCAACTATCGAACATGACAACCCTGATCCCTCAGGACCGTGGAAACAGTAACTTACTTTTCGCTCAGTCACTCGTGCTCACTTGTTCTCAGAGAGATACACAGAATAAATGGTTGGGACGTTTTCAATAAGTATTTATTGAACAGTCGTTATTCTAGCGTAAAATAAGTGCACTGAAATCACCAGTAGACAGTAGCATATATAAATGAGTAGCAGCACTAAGAAAGTAAACAGATGGTAGGTTTCTACCATTTTGCTAAAATCATAAATATAGGCGAGTATATAAAATACATCGCTATAAAATGCATACTCCTACGATGCCCCCTAACTAGATGTACCTAAGTGTACCTAGCATGTGAGTAGGTGTAAAGCCAAGAATCCCTCTAGGATAAAGCCAACCCCATTACCTGATGTTAGCCTGCGGCACCTCATTCTGGTCTCGAGCTGAACACCCCGCGAGGGATGTCAGACCACTGCGAGCTGGAGTATCTGCATGCAGGAACCTCAGTGTCTCGCGTCGGTGTGTCGGCATGGAAGTTGTGATCTCCTCTCTCTAGCTCAGCAAGATGTGGTGTTTATATACCCTAAGGTATCCCCAGGGGTTCTACTTTGCTGTGCCAGTGTCGGACTTAGGATGACGTCGGGAATGAACTTTACACACAGTTATTATGTAGGAGATGATGGTCCTGCTGTGATTCCAAGAAACAGAATACTCATGCATAATTTATGAGGCCAGTGTCCAGGGAAAAACCCTACGCACTTATGTGTAGTATTGTAACTGGGTAAAAGGTCAGTCCTCCAAATCCGTTATGTATGTAGTATAGGAGAGAATGTAGGTGAAGGGTTATGATGATACCTATATCGGGGTACCTATATGAAATATAACAACCTCTTCCCTGTTGCATGGGCATTCGTTCTTGACTTCCTTGAAACCCTGATTGTGGCATCATAACTCCGGGTATATTTCCTTGGTTCCCTATAAAGAAAGGGTCCTGAAAACCTTGCTGAGCCAGCTTCGCCTGAGCCAACTTGAATTTTTCTTTTATCTTTTTCTGCTTCATGTTTAACTTATCACTACAATATTTAGCATATCTCAGGATCTTATTGAGATGATTTTTTTTACCAACAAATCACGCTTTGGGTTATATGTGAATTGATTTCTGGCTTCAGCTCTAGTATAAATTAGGACACAAAAATCCCCATATCCTTTTTCTCGGGATACTCATGTCCACTATGCTGATGGAATACTTGCAACAATCTCTCATAATATTCATTAACAGTTTTCTTTGGCTCCTGGGTAGTTCTTTTAATTTTGAGCCAATCCAGATCCTTCGGAGGTGCTCTGCCCTTCAAAAAGGTAATAACAGCTTCATACTTCTCCATCACTATGGGAGACGGCGGGTTTGTCTCAGCCACTATCGCTGGTTCCTCTGTTGGCCACTGCACTTCAGTTTTACTTTTAGTCCATGAATCGCCAGGCACTATGTCAAAAGATGTATTCAAATTCATCTACAGTACCTTTGAAATCTTTATGAACCTTTGCACTTGTGCATACCACTGCTCCGGCTTGTCTCTCAATTTGGGAAAATTGTTCATAAATGCATCCAAATCACCATGACTCCAAGGAACATGGACATGTGTTCTTCCTGCTTCACTGCAATAGCTGCTTCCCTCTTTTTCTTCTCGTGTTTCTTGGTCCAATTGACTTCTAATTTTTCAAACTCATCCCACCTGCGAATGCACTTAACCAATTCTATAATATGCAATCACAGTCCTGTAAGCCTCATACTCTCAAATGCTGCATCATCTAATTGGACCCTAAAGCTTCTGTGTAGATGCAAATATTTCTCATATTTCTGAGCGAGTTCAGTTAATTTGTCAAGAGTTGAAGCAGCTCTCCTCGTAACTTCCTTGCACAAGTACATTAATTCTTTCCTTTGATATTGTTCTAAGTGTTCGAACACTAGACACCCCCTTAATATTTCTTCCAATTCAACTTTCAGTTGTAAGATATTTAAAGGCTTTTCTCTTTCAATCTCTGATTTCTCCAGTGTCCCCACATTCTCTGATTTTGCTGTTTCCTCAAACCAAGCTGGTATATATCTTTCCTCAGTCGCAACTATTTCTTCTGATGAAAATGGGTCTGTAAGTAATAGCATCCCTCCATCTATAAGGGATTGTATCATTAATGGAGGCTTCCAGGCAACTATCTGTGAGTTCTGAGATGTTAGGACAAATCCTGAAGTAGATAATCCTCTGGTAACTATTTGGGTCTCAGGTTTTGTTTCTATAAGCGGAGGAGAACTGGCTACCTCCGAGTTACAAATGGAGTACTAATAACAGGTACGGGTGCTACACAGGGCACTATGGCTGTAGAGGTCACAGTTGGAACAGCAATTTGAGGATGAGCTATTACTGGTGGGACGATTTGAAATACCTGCAGGGGTCGTTCAAATTGGGATGCACTCAGCTGTACTGGAGCAGTTAGCACTATAGAACTAGTCCTAACGCCTGAGCCACTCTGATCTACTTGAGTCATGTGTGATGGAGGTCTTGAAGTCAGCATCTGTTCCCGTATTTCATCTCCTGAATCAGTATCTGACTCACCCTTTTCCTTTGTACTGGAATATTTGCCCTGTCCACTCTTAGCAGTCTCTGAAGTAAGAACTGGATATAATCAAGTCCCTTCTATGATAGCTTTCCTCAATCTACCCTCTTGTTCATCCAATTGGGCATTTGCGTAATTTTTCTCTGCCCTATTAGTCCTACTCTGGCATTTGTTCCTCTCCTTTTCCCTGGCCACTCTCTCCCATGCATTAAATGCTTCAGACTGAAGTGCTCTTGGATGTGGCTTCATCTGATGCAATTTCCCCTAAAATGATCACGAATTCTAGTGTTAAATATCCCATATCGAGGAAAACTCAAAGCACCCTCCTTCTCAGAAATCCTTCTCTATTGCCGAAGCCAGGCACATGTATTTAACCCATGTTCGGTAGTCATAATGTATGCAGTATCCTTAGGAGGCACCTCTTCCCCTTTGCATACTGGAATAGTAAAATCCCCTTTCACCAAACTTTCAAGCTTTTTAAAACACTTCATGATGACAATTCAAATCTAAAGTAACACGATACATTAAATGTTATGATTTTGTTTCCATATATGTCAAATATCTGCTAACTCAATTAAATTTTGGCTATTATTTTCACAATCGTGAAAATTCACTTTTAGTACTCCAGTGCAGTGAGACACTGCTACATCACCAACCAATCACAGAGTGAAAGCACACCAACCGACCAATCACAGCGTGAAACACTATAACGCACAACCTAACTTCTCACAGTGCTCACCCTCCCTTACAATTTTCTTTGTACCTACACAATTAATTTTCATTGACTCTTAAAACACTTTGTTTGCTCCTACTAAAGAAATAAAGTTCTGCATTCATACAAGAATCTCTTCAACATATACCAGTGAAATCTCGACCAACGTGAAATCACCCACATCAATGCAGTTTCCCTTGTTTGCACAATTTGGTTCAACTAACTTTATCAATATTAATCAACCACAACAACTTAATAACCCTAAATTACCAGTGTATGTGATGGTACCTCACATACCACACCTTAGAAATCTCCGCAAACAAGTTTTCAATTATTATGTGATAGCGGTATCTTTCAACTACAATGAGTCTGGAATCTTTGAACACCTTTTTCAACCACTTGTCAGAGCATTTTTTCCTCACCCACTCATTCTAATTAACAATCATCCAAATCAGAGAAAATATACAATCACAGTCACAACACATTTGCCCTATAAATACTCACACCTTCAAACTGCAACCGCCTTCAATTACCGCTTTGCCGGATCTTCAAGTTCTGAAAAATGGATTCAGGAGTCTGGAAGTTATATAATTAGCATCTGGATACTATTTTATAGCTCCATCTAAGGTGTATAACCTATCCTCTGCTACCAGATTTGTGAGTGTGGAAATCTTATAAAAGTTCCACAAATTATGTCACCTTAAAACTTAGAGAAAGTGAAAGTTCCACACTTTTCTCGGCCGATGAATCTTTGCCACAAAAATGACATTAATAGTTGTATTTTATGTTCAGTCAATAAAGAGAGGGTTGGCGAAGTTCTCAAAATGTATTTTCTTAGATTAGTCAGTATTGTTGTTCCTTTTTATTCAAATTAGTGGCAAATTGTTACAGAAACAATAAGAAATAATATTGGTTAGAACAAGCATCGAGAAATAAAACAGTGTGTTCCGTGCAGAGTATAGTCCCTACTCTAAACTAAAGGACCTATTCGATTCTAACCAGAACCAATAACAAAGTTCCTTCTGAAAAAGAGCAAGTAGATTTAGGAGCAAAGTCAGATAACAAAGAGGAAAATCGAACTCCCTATAAAGGGTAGTTCAGAAGACTCAGCCGAGTTCTCTGGACAATTGCAGTAGCAACCGTCTATGCAGGTCAGAAGGAGAGAATCACAGCCATAGCTATGATCAGTATAAAACAGAAAATCTCCTCACAAAACTTAATGAAAACAAAGAAATCACCATAAGCAGTAATTATGGCAAGTTGGCTAGCACAGCGAAGTGCCAAGGGGCATGGCATGGTAGGGAAACATGGAATGAGAGCCTCTCTAGCAAGGAACAAGTACTATATAGAAAGCAGCTAAACATGTTGCAAAAACAGATGAATGCGTAATCGGCGTCCAATGGAGAGAGATTTTCCGAAGGTTCATCGTCTTGGTCCACCATTCCCACAGTAAATGTTCATGTCAGCTTCAAGTCAGTTAGAGATAGCTACAATGTATTACAAAAAGTTATATCTTTGAAGGCTGTCATCAGGGGCCAGATGTACGACCATTGATGTTTGCGACTCGCAAATTGCATTAAATTGCGAGTCGCAATTTGCGAGTCGCAAATATCAATGTACAACAGTGTCAGAGACACTGTTTGCGATTCCCAATGGGGTCGCAAATTGCATGCCTCATGCATATTAATGAGGCTGTCGCAGTTTGCGACCCCATTGGGAATGGCTGGCACTACCAAGGATAGTGGCCTGCTGGGGTCAGCAGATCTCCATGTCTGGGACTGCTTTTAAATAAAGCAGTTATTTTTTATAATGCAGCCCGTTTTCCTTAATGGAAAACGGGATGCATTTAAAAATAAAATGTCACTTTCATTTTCATTTTTAAGGGCAGGCAGTGGTCCCGGACCACTGCCTGCCCTTAAAATGTTTTAGCATGCATTCCCCAAGGGAAAGGGGTCCTCTTGGGACCCCTTCCCATTTGTGAGTGCTTTACCACCCTTCTAAGAAGGGTGGTAAACTGTGAGTGTTTTGCGACCGCAATTGCGGTCGCAAAACATTCTTACATAGCTTTTGGAGTCACTATTAGGAAGGGAATGCTCCTTCCTAATAGCGAGTCGCTAAACCCTATTTTGCAAGTCGCAAATTGTTTGCGACTCGCAAAATAGGGTTGGTACATGGGCCACATGTTTTTTGCAGTTGCAAACGGGCCTAAAACCCCTTTGCGACTGCAAAAAATGGTCGTACATCTGGCCCTAGATCTTTTGCAAGCCTACTTTGGTAGCTGCCTGGTGTCCCATCATTTAACAATGAGCTACTCTATGAAATGAAACATTCAGTATTGGTATGTCCTGGTTAGATCAAAAAATGTAAGCTGCAGCAAGCATTTTCTTTTCATTAATACACTTATTTTTGTATGTATATGTGGTATAAAAACAATCTAAATACAGTGAAGTCATATCGTCTGAGGAAGGAAGGCATACGTTTTTCAAGAAACAGCACATTTCACAAAAGGTCAAGCCTTCGAGTTCAATTATAACGTTAAATCACTATTTTATGGAAAGCATTTATTATCTTGAAGTGATAGAAAAAGTTAATAGTGCAGCCTAGTAAGTGGAGAACGATAGAAATTAAAGATTTCGGCAGAAAATAAAAAACATTTTCACCTTCGCACATTAAATTAAGGCACATTTTTCTAACGTATTCTTATTATGCATTTTTCATGTTAAAATGTAGCATGTTTCTATATTATTGTGTGGGGAAATTTTCGGAAAAATGTTCAGCTTCCTCAAAGTAAGGAATTGCTTTGAGGCTTTATCCTCCTTGGATGGTTTAGACTGACTTTATTATTATCATAATATTTCTAAGACACAGGAACTCTTGTGTTCCTATGGGTGTATAGAGGAGGACATCATCCAACATAAGCCCAACAAATTGTATAGATGTATCTCCTACTTCTAACTCTGTACTTAGACATTGTGTTAAGGTACTAACAGTGCAGGTATTTGAACAAAGATATCCAAACCAGATTAGGTATAATTTATTAATGTCTTTGATATCTGCATTCAAGAAACCTGGGCTCTTTATGACTTTAGCATAAATGTTTTTTACTTTTTACTTCAAGTGTTTCGCACCTATTCCTTCACACAAATGTGGATTAAAAGGAGACGTGGCTACTTTAATTTCAGTTAAGCTGTCCAAACTTGTGGTAAAGGAAATTTGTTCCAGTCTCTATTACTAATTGCTCTTACTTGTGATGCACAGCTCATTTGATACAATGCTGGTTAACTTTTTTTGAAGTGTTTTGGATGTTAACTCCACCAATGTTATTCATAAACTCGATGATGATATTGCTGACTTTCAAGATGGGCATACAATTGAGGTCCTCATTTTATGGGTAGAAGATTTCAGTCTCCATCTGTGTAATTCAGGTAATATATCATGCTGTGGCCTAAGGCCTAACCCTGAGAAGGGTTGAAAATGACACACTTCAAACATGTTTATTATGTCGAGGCAGCAAATAGGATCCTAATCTCTAGCAATCCGGTTTTTTGCCAGTGATTATAGGATCTCAAATATACACCTTTCTCTAGCATCTAAGAGAAATGGGAACTGTAGTAATATTGATTTTATGAGACTCTCCTCTGATGTAACACCTTTGCTGAGGGACTACAATGTAGTCCCTAGTTGTATCAGACCATAATCCACTCATTACTTCCCATGGTTAAACCTAATTGGTGATGGTCCACATGAGGAGAGTCAGGAGGTAGTGTACACATGTAACAGAGGAGTTAGGATTATATGGGAAAATGTTGTCATGAATGAATTTTTATATGAGCTCATCAGGGATAACCAGCACATTATTTCAATTATGATTTCCCAAGATGAAGCCCCTGAAAGAATTCAAGAGGCCTTTGGTTCCATTTGTGCTTCTATCTCTTCAAGATTACTTACATGCAAATTGCTCAAATGTAAACCACTCAAGGCTGGTTTAACCATGATTGTACTACCGCTCATAAGTGGCTTAAAATTGTTCTTTCTAAACATGTGCGTCCCAGGGAAGAGAATAGGTATATTATGAAGGCTTATAAAAACATTAGATATTAGAAAAGCAGAGCTTGGAAGCCTGGGAGAAATTAAAGAAAGATGGGAATTCAAAGGATAGTGAATTTTTGGGAAAATTGTTAATCAACCTTTTTCTCTCTAGATATCACAAACCTATGATTGAATCCTTATCCCAGTTCAAACCTGGGTGGAACACCTTTCCACTATATTCGATCCAGCTAATTGTGCATCTTTCATGGCTAACAGGGAAGTCTATGAACAGAGGGCTGCACTTATACTTAGTCAGTCCATCGAGTTGAAGGATGTTACTCATGCAATCAATATAAGCCCCTCTGGGCAAACCACAGGACTAGACGGCATCTCTATTGATCTGCTTAAAGAAAATAGTTCACTCTAGTTCCCCTACTGACAAATGTGATGAGAGCTACTATAATAGGTTAGCTAGTACCAGCCTCGAAGTAGGCAGTAGTGGTACCCATATTCAAAAAAGGAAATAGGAACCTCCGTTGTTGCTACTGTCCAATTTCTTTATTGGACAGTTCTTGTAAGATATTGAGTAGCATTTTAGCCTCCAACTTGAAGGCTTGTGTAGAGGAAAAACAGATTCTTTCCGAGGTGCAGTATGGGTTCTGCCTTGGGTTGGGCACTGTAGAGCAATGTCTTAACCTTCAGCTAATAATAGGGAAATATGTTAAGACCAAGAGGGGGTCCATTTATTTAGCTTTCGTGGATCTCTCTTGTGCATTCAATATGGTAAATCGACCAAAACTTTGAAACATCATGGAGGGGGCAGGGTTCGATCAATCCCGGATGGACTCGCTGTATGATGCACTGGAACACGGTGGACAGAATTCATTATGGGGTGAATGGGGAACTTTCCCCTGAAATCAGATCCACTATGGGAGTTCGTCAAGGTTGTCTGAAGGCCCCCTGCTTTTTGTTTTTAATTTACATAAATGGTTTTGAAAAACATTTATGTCTGCTAGGGAAAGATTTGCCATAGATGGAGAACCTCCCTGTCCCGGTCTTGCTATATGCAGACGATCCGGCCCAAGTTCCTAGAACAGCAAACAGCCTTCAAACACTCTTGGATGCGTTTAATACCTTTTTGAATAACTTAGGTCTTAAAACAGACCATAGGTAGTAATATTATCATAAAACTTGGGCCAAAAAACATTAAAAAAATCAAAAAAATCCAACTAGGAGGTGTGGAGATAGCCATGGTGGAAACTTTCACGTATCAGGGAATTCTGTTTGGTTCTAACATGAGCTGGGAATTCTGACAGAGATCAAGACCTCATCAATTCTAGAGATCTGTTGAGTCCATTTTTAGCTTTGTGAGAAAATTAGGTCATAACCTGGTAAGGGAGATTGTTACCATCTACAGACATAAGTGTGTTGCAACAGCGAGTTATTGTGCTGGGGTTTGGAGGTATCAGGATGAGGCGCTATTACAAAACGTGGAAAATAAATTTCTGCATAGATTGTTGGTTGTCCCTCAATTTTCCTCCACTTGTATATGCCATTGAGAAGTAGGCATGTACTTTAAGAAAGACAAAATTAAACTCAGTCCTTTGTTACTTTGGTTAAGGGTTT
The DNA here is from genome assembly GCA_963921515.1 of Calotriton arnoldi. NCBI lineage: Eukaryota > Metazoa > Chordata > Amphibia > Caudata > Salamandridae > Calotriton > Calotriton arnoldi. The sequence continues at coordinate 1,264,002 of CAWUFW010004275.1, read as the reverse complement.
GGGGGCCACCAGAAGCAAGCCTTTCAAGGGAGATTGTTTAAGACTTCCTTTCCCTTGAAAATGCTTTAGCTATTCAATGGCTAAGGTACGTTAAATCAGTTTCAAATATTTTAGGGATCCCAGAGATTTTCTCCAACCCAGAAAGTATCAAAGCTAGCTCTAAGGGTCTAGTGAGAGATCTTTTTTTTAAACAGCAAGTAAAAATCCATTTGAGGGAATTTCAGAAATTGCAGTATGATGGCCTTATTAAATCATAATTCGGATTTGAGTTTTGTCCATCACTTTTAATATTGAGAATAGATTCTATCTCACCAGACTTCATTTTTAAATTATTCATTTGTTAGTGTCATTATCGGTGCAGGGCTCTTGGTTTCCTAATCTTCCCAACTACCCATGTGACAATGTTTTTAAGCAAAGCACAGCGCACATTAAGTTTTTGTGCACATAGTATTCATCACACCGGAAATGTTTTCTTGTCCTGACACTGCATGCTGTAAATATCAAAAAATATAAGGTAGCCCTAGTCTACTTACAAAAATTAGACACTTTACATACTTGTTTTGCAGTGGTCAATTTCATTCGGTTTTGTTTTGCTACGAGAAAGAGGATGGGACATCAGTCTGTCCGCGTTACACCTAATGAATTTAGGGGGAGGCTTTTTTTAATGCAGACAAATTTATCAGTGTCCATTCTTTTACTGTTGGTATGTATTTCTACTGTCTTTGTTTTTATATATGATGCTAATTATTATTCTTTTATATACCGAATGAGCCTTTATGTCTTTTTAGCCAAATAGAGACTATTGACTTAATAAAATAGGTATAAAGGAATGGATCTGTAAGCAACATCTACGATGGATTTTTGGTGAAAGTGTGTGAAGATGGTATACACATCTGCTCGATCGAGACTTAGTTCTGGATCTAGTGCAAGGTGTCTCACTCAATGGGACCCACCTAACCAAGTCATCTTGAGTAGTAACAGTGTATAAGAGGTTACAGATGCTCGCTAGATTTACATGGCCCATAATTAATTTTTAGTAGATGCAATGTGTTTATTCAGAATATGAACTCCTTTACTTGATTGCTAAAAATTTACAATTTATACAGCCTTTTAGTTGAAATACAAGGAGACTATTCATATATCTGGCTCCTCAATTTAACTGGTAAATGTTTACAGGTTTTAATAGAATCCAACATGTCTTTTGCTTGGAAATATACCTTCCTTGATATTTTCAAGATAGGAAGAATTATGAAGAGTTTGTCAAAAATGCAAGTAAGTAACTAGTGTTAGGCCAAGGGAAAACCCAATAGTGTGTTTGTTTGGCATTTGATTAACATGAGATCAGTGGACTACTTTCTGGCCCTTTGATCAGGATCTGTTTGGTCACAGGCAGGTCCTAGTCAACTAAAAATCTGCTACATGTTGTTAATCCAACCACCAATGACACATTTAGGAAAAAGCAGTATACTCAGTTACTTAACAAAGGCAAACAATTTAAAATGTTTATTTCTTTCAAGAATCAATCTGCCCTTCATGTCATCTAGATACTGACCAGTTCCCAGAACCACCGCTTCTCATTTTCCATATTTTCAGCACCAGATTTTCTACTTGACAAAGGAGAGTACCAGTACTGGTACAACAGTATTCATACGAGGAATTTTTGAGCAATCAAGAGAGAGAAATGAGACAACGCTCAAGGCTTTTCCAGTGGGGAAGAAAGGTCAGCAGTACGGTACAAGAACACCACTGTCAGAATATGGTCTGACATAAATATTGTGTCCTAAATATAATTTATCAGAATATCAACTAATTGAAGGTAATAAGAAAGCCTGCACCTAAGGAGATGATATTTTTGTAAACATTGACTCTGAAACCAGCCTCCTATTCATCCGCCTATCAGGAGGATTTCCAGGTGTCCCCTGCAGCCAATCCAGGTCTGGAATGCAAGACTAGAAGGACGAGGAGCCTTGTTACATCAAAATGTATTTAATTCTCCCACCTCTCAATGTGTCTTATTCTATTGGTATTTTTCCCCCTGTAAACCTATTTCGCTTCCTTCTCACTTTTTCGCTCCTCCTCTCCCTGTGTCCAACCCTACTCTTTTACTGTCTCCTGATCCTCTCTTTCTCCCTCATCCACTTCTCTTAAAACCCTCGTCCCCCATTTTCACCTGTTGTACCTGCCTATTCTCCTCTGCTCTACGCTCCCCCTCCTTTTTATGTTGCGCCTGAGAAAGAGCGTGGCTGTCCCTTGCAAGACATTTCATTTACTTACAGTGGGCTTAGAGCCCGCCCATTGCTTAACACTGGTTGGCTTCATTGTCACTCTTATTTGCTTGCTTCTCTTTAGTCAGCTAGTGCCGGCTTCACTTACTCTTCTTCTGGTTTGCTCTCCCTTGGAAAATGGCTCAAGTACTGCTTTCTTGCCCAGTGTCCACAGCCTAAACAGAATCCTTTGGGCAGAGAAGAGCCATGCAGGTCATTATGGAGTGCTCATGCGAGGGAGCATGAATATTAATAAGGTGGCTCAGGCCACATTCCGTGATTGCTACTGGGCCTCGAGCCACACAGCTTCTTTTGTTTTCCTTCTTTTCTTTTTTTTGTTGGGGATGACCTGTCCCACCCGGGCACCCCACATGGCAACATTGTAGGGGGAAGCTCATGGAGCCCATCCCAGCCGGCATTCTCCTTTGCCGGCATGGGAGCCACCAACGTGCTTCTCCCCTCTCCACTCCATGCGGGCATGATGTCTTTATGGTGGCTGTGCGCTCTCCCCAGACACGGGTCGCAGGGGCATTATGACCACAGATAATGGAGTGTGGCAGCGCTTCCACTTAGTTCCTCATCATTGGGGCCCCGGAGAAAAGGTCCAGGACCGACTTTCTTTTGCCAGGAGGGGATCTAGATGGAGCTCCCCCGCATACGGCATCAGGGGCCCAGAGATGGGGTCCTGGGCCGCGTTCCTCTCTTCATGGGGGGCGTGATGGGGCTCTCCAAGTTTCCTTATTTGGCAGGGTCCTGAGCCCACCTTGAGGGGTTGTGATCTCAGGGCCTCCGGAGCTCTGGAGAGGGAGTCCCAAGTACGCCCCCTACCAGGGTTCATCAACTATGAATAAACCTTGCATCAACCACCGGCACACCCCTAGAGTTTTGAAAACTTTCTCAGAAGGAGCTCCACGCTTTCTGGCGCTTGGCTGGGGTTAAAGGTCAAATCCTTCTTCCCCGCATACATCAGGCCCTGTTGATCCAATTTTCACAATCTTGGGCTCATTTTGCTCCAAGGGGTGAGCCCTAGCCACCTCGAGCCTTTGCCACAGGTCTCCTGGCCTCGAAGGTGGAGCACTTTGCATTGAGCTGGTTTCACAGACTCCCTGCACCAGCCTTTCTCTTGTCCTCTGGTGCTTCTTTCCGCTTGTGCGGTTGCAGACGTCCAGTTCTTCCCCAAACTGGTCCTTAGTGGGGTAAGGGGACCCGCTTCCCTTGCCCTGGGGAGACCCATTGGTCCTAGGGTCAACTATAGGCAGAGTCCATGAGGTCATCAGTGGGTTAGTCCTTTCAGTTGTCCATGGCTGACGCTGTCCTGCATCAGTGTCCAGCTCCAACAAAAAGCCTTCTATCTCCCTTGCACAAAAGCTTTTAAATGAGGGTGGAAAGTTGTAGAGGTCTGGCACCTGCAAGAAGCTGACACCTTACGTGATAAGTGACTACATCATGCAAAGAGTCCAGTGATTCCCACAGAAGTGCACAGGGCTCAATATAAACCCAAAGTGCTCCGCCCGTGGCATTGTGGTCGAGCAGCCCCAGGCCCAACACAGAGGAATGCAAGACACTTGTTATGCACACAGTGAATAACAAACGACACAAAACTCAAAAAAGATATCCACACCAACTTCAGCAAAATAAGCTTCTTTCAAGATTCATTTTAAGACCAAGATGTTCGCAAAAAGGTAAGTATTTTTTTTCAGGAAAAATACTTTATACTTTAAAAAGTGGACACAGCACAAATTTTAAGCTTTGCAATGTTAACCTAAAGGAGGAAAACAAGAACGCAGGTTCACAGGCAACTACACGACCCACATATACAGTCCCAGGGGCTCGAGGTCAGCACCAGGCAAGGCTCAAGCTGGGACCAAAGGTGCACCACCAGCGGCACAGGGGCAGCTGGGCGCAGAGGCCACACAGTCGAGGTTGGACGCCCAATGCCAACCAATAGAGACTGGGGATGATCGAAGATGCGCTGCTCACAGGCGAGTAAAGCGCGGGCCAGGGCCAATCTCCTGGATCCAAGACAAGCACAGGAAGGGGCACAAGGCAACAGCCACAGCGGCACAGGGGCGGCTGGGTGCAGAGTTCCAACATATTTGGACCAAGCTCCATCGTGGTCAGCTTTAAATTGTAATTCAGTCCTGTTCTAACTCACGTCGATCCACACTTGCCCACCCACCATATGTAACCCCACACCACTTACATGTATGCTTGTCAACTGTCGCTCCGCAGTCCAACATGCCACGGAAATTTCGGAAACTATCCTGAGTGAATCCATTGACATTGCATTCCTCACAGAAACCTGGCTCAAAGACCACTCAACGAGCATACTTGACCTACTCTCCCCCCGGGATACTCTATTCTGAGAAAAGATAGACCTGACAGAGTTGGGGGTGGTCTAGCCATTATCTTTAAAAATGAACTTCAGCTATCCCTTGTCAATAATTCTGGCTACTCCTCCTGCGAATACCTGGAAGCTGAACTGACAACCCAAAACTCCCACCCAATTCGTCTACACAACATCTATCGCCCTCCAGGCCCCCCAGCCCTTCATCGAGGACTTATCTGAGCTCCTGACACAATCCTCATTATCCAACTCAAAAATCTCTTTCTTGGGGATCTCAACCTCCATTGGAACGATACCGATGATCCCACTATCCCCCTCCTCACCAATCTACTTGAGATCAATGAACTCAAACAACTATGCCTGTCCCCGACACACACCAAAGGAGCCATCCTTGACGCCATTCTTTCCAACGAAGATCTGGCCTCCGTGACCAATATCGTCCCCATTGACTGGTCCGACCATCACCTTATACTGTTCACCATTGCTACAAATGCAAATCTCCCCACCTCCAAAATTAACAGACCTAAGAAACTGACCAGAAATCTAAAACATATCCCCCTGGGTGTTCTTGGAGTCTAAACTCCAAGCTCAACTTCTTCTCATTCCCCCTCACAAAATGCCAATGAGCTCACTGAACACTTTAACAATACTGTCACTGGTATCCTTGACCAACTAGCCCCGCCCAAACTCAAAAACCAAAGAACCACCCCCTCCAACACTTGGTTTAATACCGAGCTTAATAACGAAAGACGGTCACTCAGACTATCAGAAAGAACCTGGAGACACCATCCCTCTCCCGCCAATCTTGCACTGCTCAGACATGCTAGATCCACGTACAAAAAACACATCTTCAAGGAAAAGGCCTCCTTCTTCCACACTCAACTTGATCATGCCAAAAACAGACCTAGGGAACTCTTCAAAATCATTCGTAACCAAACTTCCCCGCACCTCCTAATCTGACCGCCTCCTCAGCCAGATGTGAAGAAATTTCCCACTTCTTCTCAGAAAAATAGCCAAAATTGATCAATCCTTCTGCTCCACACAGCTCCCCACAAACTCCCAATGCAAACCCGTCCTCACCTCTAATGCCTACCCCACATCCCCTCGACCAACTAACCCTGCTACCTCTCCGGAAACCAACTCTCCTAACTCACAATTAAAGAACAATGCCTCCCTGCTCAACTTCCTCCCCGTGACTGAGCTAGAAGTCCTTAATATAATTGGTAATCTTAAACCGTCCTCCCACACAAAAGACCCCTAACCTTGTCCCTGCCCTTAAGCACATCATCACCCCATACTGGACCACAATCATCAACACCTCTCTCTCCACTGGCTGTGTCCCCACCTCCCTTCAACTTGGACAAATCTCTCCCATAATCAAAAACCCCAATGCTGACCCCAATGACCTAAACAATCTCCGCCCCATCACTAACCTCCCACTTCTCTCAAAGGTCCTTGAAAAATGTGTCCTACTACAACTAGACAAACACATCGAAAACTTCAACCTACTTGATCCCTTTCAATCAGGCTTCAGGAAAGGCTGCAGCACCGAAACGGCGATGCTCAATGTCGTCGATGACATCCACCAATCACTTGATAATGGCGAGACCTGTCTTCTTATCCTCCTTGATCTCTCCGCAGCGTTTGATACAGTCAACCATTCAGCCCTACTCAATGTGCTTAGGACCCGCTTCGGCCTCAATGATACTGCCTACAAATGGTTCGTCTCCTACCTACAACACCGAACTCAGCAAATCAAAATTCAAAACTGTCTCTCTAACCCCACTCCTGTCTCCCTTGGAGTCCCCCAAGGGTCTATTCTCTCTCCCTCCCTCTTTAACCTCTTTATGGAACCCCTCACCCTCATTCTTAAACAAGCAGGCATCAACTACCACCTCTACGCCGATGACACCCAAATCTATTACAAGATTAAAACTCATGCCGACATCTTACACCTGAACAACACCCTCACCAAAATCCAAACCTGGTTCCACTCCAATCATCTCAAACTTAACCCTAATAAAACTGAAATCATTCTCTTCTCCCCTAAAAACAACCCGCTCCCCGTTCAATCATGGATCTCTGACCTTAACGCACTCAACTGCTCATTCACCTTGTCCAACTCCGTCAAATCTCTTGGTATTTCTATCGACAACACCCTAACCCTTAACGTCCACATCAAAAACTCTGCTAAAGGAGCCCTCCTCACTCTCCGTCACCTCAAGAAAATCAAACCCTTTATACCCAACGATGATTTTAAATTTGTAGTTCAGTCACTTGTTCTTTCACGTATTGATTATGGTAACGCTATCCTCAACGGAATCCCCAAGGTCCACCTTGCTCCAATCAAAGCTGTGCTCAACCTGGCCGCCAGGCTCATTACAGACTGCAAACGCTTCGATCACATATCCCCGGCTCTCAAATCTCTTAAATGGCTCCCTATTGAAGGCAGATCTGCATACAAAACTGCCTGCATCACTCATAAAGTCCTCCACCAAAACACTCCACAGTACCTTTCCAAGAAACTCCTCATTGCGGGCACCACACGTCCCTTGAGAAGCACTAACTCCCTCCTCCTTATACCACCACTGCATAAAAAGAAAGCCACACAATCACGCTCCTTCTCTGGGAATGCCCCTATCATCTGGAATGCCCTCTCAAAAAACCTGCGCTGCAACCCCTCCTATTTCAGCTTCAAAAAAGACCTCAAAATCCACCTCCTCAATTATTATTGGGGATCCTAACCTGCGACCTGCACTCGACCTCCAATCTCACCATGTTATATTAATCCAGTAATATTTGTCCATTCCATGTATAGCTCCTGCCCCTGTTTATTTGATTCGTTTATCTAACTGTTTTTTTTTTTACTTGATTTGTATATCTCACATGTTGTTGTCATTATCTTTTATCTACTTATACGCCATGTTTGGCCCAATTATCATTGGAGGTCCTAACCTGTGACCTGCACCTGATCTCCAATCACCATGTTACATTTTGTCCAGTATTATCTGTCCTTCCCGAACATCATATACCTAGTTACTTGAAGTGTATAGCTCTTGCTCCTGTATATTTATTTTGTTTTTGTATATTTCACACGTTGTTTCTTTATCTTTTTATCTATTCGTATGTCATGTTTGCGTTATATTATCTTCTCATGTAAAGCGCTCTGATACCTCTGGGTCTAGCCAGCGCTATATAAAACTCTCAAAATAAAAAAATAAAAAAATCATTGGCACTTTGTGCTTCTTGGCACTATTTCTAATTAAAAACTTAAAAATTATTATCTCTGCTTCCCTAACTGGATTTTTGTCATCTTGATGTAATTTTATTTATTAAATTGTACTCTATTTGTATTTCAAACATATTACTGTTTTAGTACTGTATAAATACTTTACACATTGCCTCTAAGTTAAGCCTTTCTGCTCTGTGCCATACCTACCAGATTAGGTTGAGCTCAGGTTTATTTAGTCTTTTTAGTGGTTCACCCTGACATGGAATGTGGTTATTACTTGAGGTTGCTACTTACCATCCTTACCTAATATACCAATGTTTTACGCATGTCAAATCCAATCAATCCATCATAACACAAATTGGATATTATACAACCATGCTCCCAAAATAATGATTTCCTGGTAATCTTCATCACTCCGAGTCATAAACTTCCTCGCCACAGTCCTGACCTATTGAGCATCTCCATGGCTCCTGCATAGTAGTCACCCATGGAAGTGAAGAAAAAACCACACATCCTTGACCAATGTGGCTCCCTTACGAAGTGACCTATGTGTACTAATTGAGGCAGGGCCACACAGGTGTCCTTCCTGAATCATTCAATTTTTCTCCCTCTTTTCCCAGGAAGGGAAGGGAAAGGATGTAGGACGATGGCGAGGAAGACTATGGCTCGGAGTAATGGTAATGGAAAATAACCAAGTCATTACTTACCATGTCTATCTTCCTCACCACAGTCCTGACTAAGTGAGCGTAGACCAAAGCACTGTCGTGAAAAATGAAAATATTCATGCTGCAGCAAAATTTGTTTATTCAGTCAGAAAATAGAAACAATTATATATTTTACCATACCAATCATTGAACTGTGGAATGAATAGCTGCACCAAAAGCCTCAGAATAAATCTCATCCATCCTCAATTTATAATGGGAAGTAAATGTATGATGGTCTGTTCAAGTAGCAGCTGCACATATATCTTTAAATGATGCCCCCTTGAATGCGGTCCAGGGAGAGGACACCCCCCTCGTGGACAATCCCTGTACATTAGCAGGAAGAGTTAAATTGAATTTTTGATATGCCAGACAAATCACTGTCTTTATCCAACAGCTCTGTTGCGTGAGGCATTAGTTAGCCCTGAGCCAAAGGAGAAAGTTTAGTCTGGAGGCGGCCAGCCCCGACAAACCACTGCCCCAAGAGAAGTTGGAATATTAATTAGAAGACCCCGAGCGCCAGACGCCAGAGAGTTGAAGGCACGTTGTGCCACTGACCTTTAAACCACTAGCTGATAAGGAGAGCTGCTTTTATTTCAGGTAAAATACTTATCTTGTACAAGCTGCCGTGCTGTCAATACCATTAAATCTGGTATCAAGGTGGAACCTTATTTAAAGCCACACACAGACTCTATATATAGTCCTGAAGAAGACCCCCCTCAGACGATCACACTTTCGCGTACATGTCCAGGGGTCAAAACGTTGACGCATAATTATCAAGTGTTAATGTTCACCCAGAACAATCAGGAATAACTAGACCATTGCTAGTTGGGTTGAAACATATTTTCACTTACCTCACACTGTGTTTAAATGTATGTCTTGAATATATGTTCATTTGTGATGTATATATTGTGCTGTGATTTGTAAATATATTTCTTTGTTTTCACTTCTCGTCACCAATTTGTTGATAAGTGTAATTGTATATCATATATCTGTGTGTGCATATATATGTTGTGTTCTCATTTATGTGTACACAACTTTCACCTAATTTGTTATAAAATCATATATTCATTCAGAATTGCATGAGTTTCTTTTGTTTGGACTTAAAATTGGACACATTTCATCAAATGATAGTCTCATCTTAGTAGAGGGACCGAGAAATATGTACTGGCTAAATTTCCTCCACCATAGGGATATGACTGCGGTATAAAGCTGGGCTTCTCCTCCTGGACAGTCTCTCCTGTTGCATGGCCAGGCATTCTTCTTTCTTTTGTTGGCAAGAAGAAAGGCTTCTACATGCTTGAAAGACTCACATCTTCTCCAGCAAGGTGGGCAGATTTCAGGTGATGTCCTCTTATACTCTTATCCTCTTGTCCTCCGGATCAATTACTTGCTCTATGCTCCAAAATCAAGTCAGGCTCTCCGGCCGATCCACTGAAACCTGACCAATTTCGGAAAATTCTATCCACTATCTTACTTCCCTTAGGACAGGTGATCAATGGGTCTCTCAATACAGCGGTCATGCCTATAGCTTGGAAACAGGCCAGGGTGATACCGCTGCTTAAAAAACCCTCCTTAGAACCTAAAAAAGCTAGAAAATTTTCGGCCGATCTCCCTGCTACCTTGGGCCGCAAAGATCACGGAGGCTTACATTAACTCCCTCCTCACGGACTACCTGAACTCCAACAACAGATGAGACCCTTCCCAAAATGGCTTTCGCCCTGGCCACAGCACAGAGTCGGCGCTCCTGGCTGTGATAGAACATCTCTGGACAGCTTTGGATGCAGGGCAGATGTTGGCACTGATCCTTCTGGATCTCAGTGCCGCGTTTGATACAGTGTCCCACGCCATTCTGTTGCGACGCCTGGAGGAGGCTGGAATTGTGGGCTCAGCCCTGAAGTGGCTCGCCTGGTTCCTTGCTGATAGGATGTTTCAGGTGATAGCCCCCCCCTTCACCTCTGGCATCTTTCCCATTAAGCAAGGGGTGCCACAGGGCTCCTCCCTGAGCCCTCTGCTTTTCAACCTATACGTACAACCTCTGGCTGTAGTAGCCAAGAGCAGAGGGCTGACCATGGTCTCCTACGCCGACGACACACAGCTGGTGGTGGCTCTCTTGAGCGACTCTAAGCAAGACACTCTTAAGTTTCAACGTGATCTTGCGGCAGTCGCCGAGTGGATGACCGCCAACTGTCTCCAACTAAATGCCAACAAGTCAGAAGTGTCGTTGGTGGGGAAAGACCATGGTCAATGGAATGAGCTCTGGTGGCCCAAGAGCCTAGGCATTGCCCCCTCCCCCAAGCAGGCAGTGAAGAACTTAGGGGTTTGGATGGATTCACCCCTCAACTTCCAGACCCAAACTAAAAAGGTGGCTGGAACGTTTTTTGGGCTGTTGCGAGGGCTCAAACCCATCTTAGGTTTCTTTGATGCCCCTACCAGGCAGATCATCATTCAGGCCTTGATTTTGTCTAGACTTGATTACGCCAGCTCACTGTATCTGGGAGCTAACAAGACAGAAATACATAGGCTACAGAGGGTACAGAATGCGGCCGCAAGATCTCTCCTCGGTTTGCGCAGAGCCTGCTCTGTGACAAACGCCATTCGCCGTCTCCACTGGCTGCCTGTGGCCAGGCGAGTTGAGTTCAAGGCTCTCTGTATAGCCTTCAAAGCCCTGAAATCTGCCTCTCCTGGTATTTTGGCCAACCTGCTTTTACCTTATGTTCCCCCCCGCCAGCTCCGTTCCATGGGACAACACCTGGTGGTGGTTCCCCGGGTTAGGAGGGTTCGCGCCGGAGGTCGCTCTTTCCGGAACAGAGCGGCCAACCTTTGGAACACGCTGCCTGCCCACATTCGTGGGCTTAACAATTACCTAGAATTCAGGACGGCCATAAAAACCTTTCTATTTCCCACTCCGTAGGCCTTCCCTGGGGCCCCTCCCTGATCTTGTCCACCTCACTGCTGTCAGCGCCGGGACGCCTCTTTGCTGGGGCAGCTGTCGCGCTTTACAAATCCATTAACATAACATAACATACCTGGGAGACTGGCTGCCATGCAGACAGCAGCCCTGGTCTTACAACAGTTCTTCAAGTACTCTGCAGAGCACTCCTTTTGCTTGGAAAAGCAGAACTTGGAAATGGAAAAAAGTGGGCATGCTTGAATCCCAACTTTATACTGATTTTCCAGAGAAGGATAATTGATTCACTGTCTCTAGTCTTGGAACCAGTTTGGGATAGTTCAATTTCAGATGTAATTTTCTGGGTGCAGTACAGACACAGTATCCCTGTAATACGGCCACTGGGTTAACCAAGATAACAACAAACCCCCTACTGCACACAACTGAATGGTGGGGTCAGTGCAGCATGTGAGGCTTGCCCTCTTACAGCCACCTTGGTGCAGTCCACCTCTGTTCCTTGTCTTTGGCTCTGCAGCCTTTGCAATACGTTCTCAAGCAGTTGCCACCACAAACGGGAGGAGAGCCAACTTCAGAAAGAACCCATTTTGTCATGACGTAAACACTATGAAGAGCACTATTTAATATTTTGAAAGATTTGTGAAAAAGCAAGTTACCATAAAATGCCCTAGCTCAAAAAGCGGATACAGTTCCCGTTTCAAATGTGATAAAAAAAATGTCCTAAACCAACCCTGGAGAATTACTTTCTGAAGTCTCTGATGAACTCGAGGACCTAACGTGTTGAGGACGAATTGTCAAACATAAGAGTACTGAGACACGGCCACACCTTGTTCTAAGAAACTATTTACCTCGATTACCTGTAGTAAAAGTTTTAAGACTGGTATTTACATTTGAAAAGAACGTTGTCACCGTAATCCAGAGTTTGCTCTAGTCAGAGAGTTTTCACGAATTTCTACTATGAATAAACCATGTCAACGCTTTTTTTTTTTTTTAATTTCCTAGCATACATCCTCCTTCAATCATGGACTGGCGCAAATTACTTAAAACACAGGTGATGCTGCCTACTTTATGCTTCCTTTCAGTACTGTCATTTCTAAAAAAAAAATCCCACTTGGCAAGGGAAATTAAGGGCTCAACACATTGTTGCGATTATGTGTCAGAAATAATGATTTCAGAGTTTTACGGGCAGTTGACAGGGTTCACTTGAAGAATAGAGATCGCCTCCACCTGTCACATCGAAATGTATCAAGTGAAGGGATGGAAATATTGAAATGAATAAAATATGGAAATATGAAATGTTCCTCGTGCATGCACTGCTGCAATGGGCCATGACAAGTGACTTAATTCAAGAGCTTGCACACTGACTGCCATTGTTGTCCTGAGATGAACGAGGCAAAGGTTTTTAACTCAGTGCACAAAAAAAGGAGGTTTTTCTCTAGTATGTGATCAAAACAGCTCCTATAAAAAGCATGATTTGTGAATTAGATAAACACTTTATTTTTGCAAGTGTTCCGTGTCATTTTGGTAGGATGAGACTCATGACTTCTACGCTATGCAGCTTAGATCACTGAACATTTTCTCTCCAACCTGAATAACAACTAGGAAAACAATCATAATGAGCATATTTTATTATTTTTAGGAGGAGATATGTTCATAGCGCAGAACACTAGGGGAAATGTTATACTCCGTCTCTGCAAAGCTCTCCACCGTACGTTTAGGCCATGTATGAGGTACATAATATCTCAAATGGAAAAAAAGACATAAAAAGAAGTAATAGTAAATGGAAATATCAGTAAAATCTAAAATCAAGCCAGACGTTTGTGATGGTTTGGTTGACGGAGTGCACGGATATAGAAACAACAAAAGGGCTGGCCAAAGGCAGAAAAAAGCTATGCTCAATCTGGGTGATTAACTGGTAGCAGAGACATACATTCCTATTAAGAAACTGCCTAGCCTGTGTAAATAGGACCGATTGCCTTTGTCGTACTGGTCCAGCAGTTTGGCATAACAGTAGGGGGTTGATGACCCAAATGTAATAATGTTTAGGCATTCTTTCAGCTCCAATACATTATACAGTGTGTTTGCTGATTTAAATTGGAGTGCAACTCAAGCAAGTCAGGAAATCCATGTTAGCATTGCACTGTTTGTGCTAGCCATAGATGCCAATTCACAAAAATGGTAGAAGTAAAGGAAGTGACATCACACAACTTAGACCCACCCACTCGACAATTTAGGAAGCCTTTTACCTCTGTAATAATACCATAAGCAACATTTTGAAGACTAACACCAATCATTTCACAGAAAGTGATATTGTGGGAGTGGATATTGGGCCTGATTTATATGTTGTTGGGAAGGGAACTACGTTGCGGTGGCAATGGAGTTCCCTCCCTGCAAACATAGTGGTATGCCTGTCCAGTCAATATGCAGGGATACCTTCAGTTTGGCTATGGTGGAGACTACTCTGTCTTCGCTGTGGCCAAACGTTTCCGACAGCCGTGGGGCGGTCGGGCCAACTGAGAAATGGCTATATGTCTGCCTGTCCAAATTATATAGGCAGACGTGTAGCCATGTTTTACTGTCTTTCACCACCAAGCGAAACATTGCGGTGAGGGACAGTAGAATCGTAATAATGCTAACTCCCCCAAAGAAGAAGACTCCCATGGTGAGAAGAGCTATACCTTTTTCTTTACAAAAAGAAAATCTGGATTTCTTTTTGTAAATGAAAAAAAGAATGCTTTGCTACAAGGCTGTGTCCTGCTGATGCAGCCCCATAGCGCAGAATATAATGCATTGACAGAAACCGCTGTGATGGTGGTTCCTGGCAATGTTTTTATAAATGACTGCCAGCTTGGCAGGACATTTATAAATTAGGAGGGCGGTCCCTCCGTCTTGGGATGGAATAATTTACTCCATCCTTATGAAGGAATGGCGGGCCATTTGCTCTTATATAAATAAGGCCCTGTTAGAAATGTGGTTACTAGTTGACTGGGGTGCGATCTGTGGTCAAGGAGCAACCACAATCCTAGTCAGGGTAAGGCACAAACAAACCGCAAATGAACTTGTGCTCAACCCCCTGGTAACTTGGCACAGAGCAGTCAGGCTTAAGGATAGGATAGGATAGGATATGGTTTTTTAAAGCGCTCGAATGCCGAGGTGTCTTGGCGCTGAGAGGTGAGATAGAGGGAGGCAACAACTATATCAGGCCTTAGATTGTGGGGAACAGCCAGGTTTTTAGCAATTTCCTAAATAGCAGCCTATTCAATAGTAATCTCATGTTAATAGGCAGCTGGTTCCACAGCTTGGCTGCACAGTATGATAGATTTCTGCCTCCCCATCTTACTCTGCGAATTTTCGAGATACAGATGAGACCCGTATTTGTAGATCTAAGGTTTCTCATGGGAGTATACCATGAGAAAAAGTTCTGAAAATCAGCTGCCCCTCCGCCATATAGTGCCTTATGGACCAGGCATAGGGCCTTGAATTCTACCCGTTGCTGAATCGGGAGCCAACTTACAGGCAATGTGTAAAGTATTTGTGCAACACTTCAAACTGTAAAACAGTGAAAACGCCACACAAAAAGATCCCACACCAGGTTGGAGAAATACAGCTTTATGTATTAAATAAAACAAGACCAAAACGACAAACATCCAATCCGTAGAACTGGAGTTATGAATTTTTGAAGAATAAACTGTAAAATAGTGCTTAAAAGCATAAAGTGAAAACCAGGGATATATGGTTGTACTGGACCGGGTCAAAGTCGAAAGTTCAGGCAGACTGCGATGGAGAGCGGGTCGGATACAGTCTCAAATTAGTCCTGTGGGAGTTTTACCTTCTCAAGTTTTTTACCAAGAGTCCCGTTCATGTTGGAGAGGGTCACAGGGAGCAAGAAGAGCGTCAGTGGTCGGCGTGGCACATAGAGCAGGCCAGGCATTGTGGACAGGGGGGCTGTAGCTTCGCATTGATGGTCCTCTGCAGTGATCGATTCTTGCAGTGTGAGGAGGCAGGCTGACGGCAGTTCACACTGAATTTCTATGCAAGCAGCACGGTTACAGTGTGAACAGGCCCATTCGCGTTCCCAAAGAGCACAAAAGCTTGATTTAAGAGCCCACTGAGTGGCACCAAGGGTCCAGGATCTGAGGGGCACCACTCTTCACTGAAGACAGGTCCAGGAGCTGAAGGGAAGTCTTTTATGTCCCTGATGCTCAGATAAGGAGACCAGCAGACTAGCCCTTCGAGTCACTCTGGGTTCCTGGGTTCTAGGTGAGTTGCAGTTCCAGTTCTTCTTCCTCAGGCAAGAGGGCAGCAGGTCAGCACAACAAGGCAGCAGCTCCTTCAGAGTAGCAGCCCAGCAGATTACAAGGCCTTGTAGCAGCACAGCAGTCCTTCATCCTGGCAGAGTATCCACAGGTCCAGAGGTGAACTGAAGAGTTGGTGTTTGAGGTCTTTCTTTTATACCCTGGTGCCTTGGTTCTGGAAGGTGGGAGATGCTTCTAGACAGTGGTTTTGAAGTGCATGGAATTCCCTGCCTCCCTTGCACTGGCTCCAAGCTGGCTGAAGTGACAATGCAGGGTTGTTAGACCCTTTGTGTGGCGACAGGACACAGCCTATTTAGGTGTAAGTGAGGCTGGTCCCAGCTCCTCCCTCCCATCCAGCAAGTGATGTCACATCCAGTCAAACTTACACTCCCATTGTGTGTGGCTGTCTAGGAGGAATACACAAAGCCCAACTGCCAACTAAACCCAGTCGAATGACCAGAGAAAGGATGCAGGCACCAAATGGCTAAGGCAAGACATTGCCAACTTTCTAACAGTGGTATTTGCAGAACTGTAATAAAAAATCTGACGTCACCGTAAGTTAGGATTTTAAATCAGGATTCCAGCGACACCAAACAAGAACTGGTTATCCCTTCCTATTTGGAAATTACACTTATAAAATGTAATAAGGCAACTCCAATATTATCCTGTTGAAGGGATAAGCTTTGTAGTAGTGAAAAACAAATTTAAGAGTGTTTCACTACCAGAACATGTAAAACTTGAAAGTACTTATTCTGCTTTTTAAATACATTGCACCCTACCCTCTGGGCTGCCCCGGGCCAAACCAGGGATGACTTATATGTATTAAAAAGGAAGGGTTTGGTCTGACAACAGGTTTATTTTGCCTGGTTGAAATGGCAGTTTCAAACTGCACATACAAGCTCTGCAATGGCAGGCCTGAGGCATGTTTAAAGGGCTACTTAAGTGGGTGTCACAATCAGTGCTGCAGGCCCACTACTAGCCTTTAACTTACAGGCCCTAGGTACATGTAGTACTAGGGACATTTAAGTAAATTTAATATGCCAATTGAGGATACGCCAATATTACCATGTTTTAAGGAGTGAGCAAACGCACATTATTACTGGATAGCAGTGGTAAAGTGTGCTGAGTCCTACAGCCAGCAAAATCAAGATCAGGAAAATTGGAGGATGAAGGCAAAAAGTTGGGGGGAAGACCACCCGAAGGCTGAGAGGTCAACAGGGCTAAGGTCTGGATTATAGTGAAAATAATATATTAGGTTGACCGTATCAAGGACAGGTGTCTGGCATTAATCTAAAGGCTAATATTAGAAATTGCATCAAGGTCCAACACACCTATCCTGCTGAAAAGTACCCAAATATTAGGGGGTAGTCCACTCGAAGTTTGAACCTTATGCCTCTTTCCAGTCAAATAAGAAGGCGAAGATTAAGTGTGTCTACTCATTGAGTTAAAGAAAACTAAATTAGTCATTGTCTTGTTGAGTTTATATTTTTTCCTTTATCCTTGCTAATCATATATTTCATTGTATGCTTTGCATCACATAGCTTTTCAGGAAAGTCCCGTTCCATTATGCATTTTACATTGTTGGTATAACACAAACAGCTGGAATGTGTTTCGCACCCTGTGTGGCTGTATGGCCTGTGGCTTTTTCAAGGCTGAAAAGTTGAGGAGAACATGAATTACATTTTTTGTATTCAAACAGGTGTGTCCACCACCATACATGAAGAGTTTTCAATTTCAACTGCCTACATGCCTATCACAAGGCATGAGTATGCAGTTTATAATGCCTACATGCATGTCTCCAGGCATATGTTCATGAAAGAGTGATTTTTATAACTATTTGAAAAGTGAGTGTCATATTATAGTCACCCAAAGTGCTTTCAGTAATTAGAGGGTAAAAATGTATTCAATTTAAAGCTCTTTCTTTATGGTACTGGCATGCAATGCTATTATAATCAAACTATCAGTCCGTGTTGGGATAATACTGCCAAGACAAAAGGAAAACAAAAACAAAAATCAAGGGCTAGCATTATCAGTATTATAAGTTGTTTCTTAAAAAGGTGAGTAGTACCAATAAGTATATGATGCCACAAAAATAATTCATGCAGGGCCGTGCGTACTACGTATTCACAAAAAGTTTTATGTTGGCCCCAGAGAAGTCTCCCCTGCCCATGAAGGGTGGATATGGCCAAAGGACTTTGTTACCTCATGAGATACTGGTTAAATCCTGCAATAAATTGTTCTGTACATTTCAAAGTAAAGGAAATAATGCAAATCCTCCCAAAGTTCTTTGTAAGTTAAAATGAATTTTACTTGTCTTACGATATTTAGATGTACTAAGATACATTACATTTGTTCTGCACAGTCACTGACAGTTGGACATTCTATACAATAATATACCAGGCAGATATTCTCAGTGCATAAGCTGGGTTTGAGAAATGTATCACTCATCATTCTCAAAGCATAATAAGGTTTAAAGGACATCGGTAGTGATAGGAGCCAGCTATCATTTTTCACAGCTAAGGGCGCGATTCCGATCTCGCTAGGAAAGCCCTCTGTACGACTTGGATCCGGAGGGCTTTCCAAGCGAAACGTGCTCTGGGAGTGTGTAGGAGAGTAGGATCTGCTTCACAGGGGTACCCCCACTTTTTGCTGATACTTCACTGGTTTTCGACATTAGTCTGGCTGGGGCCCTGCTATTCAGAACCCCAGCCTAGCTGTTTCCTCTTTAAAAGGGTCTCCATGTGCCTTAGGCACATCTCTGATTGGGATCTGGAGTGCCCTTGTAAGTCCCTAGTATATGGTATACTATGTACCAAGGGCATAGGTACCTCAGAGGCCTGCCAGGGGCTGCAGCATATATTATGCCACCCCTGGTAGGCCATCCAAACTGACACCACAGGTCTGCTACTGCAGCCTGGGTAAGGTGGTGCATGCACCCCTTGCTGTGGTATACCTATATCACTAAATGCATACACACATATAAACCTATAAGTCACTCCTAAGGCAGGCCTTATCAATCCTAAAGGCAGAGTGCATGGTTCCTATGTGAGAGGGTGCCCCTGCATGAGCAGGGCCCCTCTGCAGCGTTCGGAGACCATCTCTGATGCTGTTTGTAGTGCAGCCTGACCATATACTCTTAAACGCATTATATCCTCGCGGTAAAATGCTAACTATGGAATGGCTGCACCGAAACATGTCGTGTTTGGTGTCAAACATCTTGGAATACTACCCCCCGCCAATCCTGGCGGCGGGGGTAGCATTCCACCCTTCTAGAGGGAAAGGCATGTTAACTCTGACGAGTCCGGTAACTTCTTTCCAGAGCCCTGGCATCACAAAATGGATGCTGCTGCCACAGACACGAGTCTGGCCTCCTGCTGCTGGACGAAACTCCGGCAGGGGAGGCCTGGACAATAGGTTTCCTGTCCCAGGGAGGTGTGACCACCTCCCCAGACAGGACAATGTGTATTGGGGCTGGGCGGGAGCACTTTCGGGTGCTTTGAAGTCCTGCACTGGGGGCACATTTGGTGTCCCTGTGCATACCCCAGTTCAAACCGGATCAGGGGCTTGCAGCCCCTGCTTTGGCGCGAACTGGACAAAGGGAAAGGGTGTAGCCACCCCTCTGCCCTGACCCACCCATAGGTGGGGCCACAGAGTAGTCCATCCCCTATTTTTAGAATAAAGGTAGGAACCCAGTCCTTAGGACTTTAGATTATACCTGGACGAAACTCTGACACGGAATCCTGGACCTTCGACGCTCTACGACAAGATTAGAGGACTGAAGAATCTCCTTGGGGTCAAGGAGTGACTCCCTGCTTGGCAGGCACCAAAGAAGCATCTGTCCGGTTCGCATCACTGAAGCTCCTGTCGGACGCCGAAGTCATCGCATCACCAGAGGTGGATTCTCAGACTTCCCCGAGGCTACCCTGAGTCCCCAGCAAAGCTGAGGCCCGTGGCTATCGTGGGTAACGTGAGACCGTGACCCCTGGACACCGAGCACATTTGCAAGTGCACCATCTTCTGGGTCTCCCAAGAAGTCGTGCTTTGGGCTCCGAGTAGCCCTAGCCTCCAGCACCACCTGCACCGAAGATCACTGGCCCCCACTCCACGAGTGTCCTGTAAGCCAGCTCCACGTGCGGCGTCACGAGGCTCCTTCGCGGTCGCTAGCCCGTTGGCTAGTAGCCCTTACCGAAGGCCAATCTTTTCTTTACTTGGCAGTCTGGTTGCTCCAGGCCTGCCCTCACTTACCCTTGCTGGGTGAGTTCCCCAGACCTTGCTGGTCTGCATCATCGACGATCTACATCTTACTCGAGACTTGCCGTTGCCAAGGCTTGTTGGGTCCAATCTGGTCGCCGACACCTCTGCACTCGACAGACATCGAGCAACAGCCCGAATCCTGCTCCTGGTCGCCGACAACGCCTCCCGGACCTCGTGGCTGAAGAGTCAAGACGACCGTCACCGAATCTGAAGCACTCGACATCGGTGGGCATCTGTCCATCGCCTCCCTGGTCACTGGCTAGTGACCCAGACTCTGTCCCCTCTGCTTTCAGGTTCTTCAGAACTCCGATCCACTCTTGGATCCACCCGGACACTTTTCTCCTGGTCGCCAGCAGCACTTTGCAGCAGATCGCCATAAGAACCGACGACGAAACCCGACCCCGAAAGGCACCTATGCACCCGGCTTCCCTGGGTGAGGTAACACGAGTACTCCGGTGCTCCCGTGGGTAGAGACTCTTCAAAGTCCTAGATCTCAAAGGGTTTTGTCCTAGTCCTCTTCTAAGTGTCCCTTTCCTCTATTTTCCCGATCCCGACTTTCTCCATAGAAGTTAACGGCGTATCGCGGTTGTGTATTTACACTGCACGCGTCTCCCGTGGGTCCCCTGTGTCACTACCTTGGGTGGTTCCTTGTGGTCCAAGCACTTCTAGAGGCTCTAGGCCTAGTGTCTAGTTCAGTCGTGGTTCGCATACCACTTTATTGGTATATGGTTTGGTACGCCCCTAGGGCCCAAACGTGTATTTGTGCTATTACTGTGATTTAAGATCTTATAACCTATGTACTTTCGAACTCTAGCCTCATAAAGAGACTAGAGGGGTGTGTTTAGTAATAAATACATATATTTTGAATATATACCTGGTGTGGTGCTCTTTCATTTGGTCACTCAAGAGATTATAGACTGGTAAAACAAGCTGCTTTACATTCCTTCAAGACTTAGCCTGAAGGCTGCTCTCCACAGCTACCACTAGGATAGCTTTCAATAAGGTTGTCTTTAACCTACCTACCATAAGAGTCGATTTGGACTGGTGCAAGGTGCCCACTATAATTAGTGGACAGCATATGCCAGGCCAACTTCTCACATTGGTGTGCAGCGTGTGGGATTCCAGCTTGCTATTGTTTTACCAGATAATCTCAATTGAATTGATCAACTGAAAACCACTAAAGGTACCTAAGGTACATATAATTTAAGCTTAGAATATCAGTAAGTTCTACTGAACTTAGAGTTGTGTGTTAAGGGATAGCACAACCCTTTCTACAACTCAAGAGAGTTTAGTAGGCCACTCTAGAGTAGGTAGTGCATACACCACACCACACTAGTAATGTCTTTAAAAGCAGGATCCAAAGATGCCCTGCAGGAAGCCATGGAGCTTCCCACCTCCAAGTATGACACACTCCCATTCTTGGAACTGAGAGCTTTGTGTAACGTGAGGAAATTAAGGACAGGCCAAAGTCCCACCACCCAACACCTCCAGGAGTTGTTGGTGGCTTATGATCTTAGTAAGTCTTCAGAGACTGAAGGGGTAGGAGCAGAGGGTGGGCCAGCAGATGAGGAAGGGGCCAGGGGTACTACTACCCCCAGCCCCCCTCTGAAACTGACCAGGAGGGTGACAATGACCCTGACCTGGAAAACCCAATCCCTTCTGGGGAAGATGAAGATGAGGATCTGGAGAACCACACCTTTGTCCCCCAGGAAGGATTATGAGTGTGCTCAGAAAGTCTAGGTCTCCTTCTCAGGAGTCTAACCACTCTGGCACCTCCATAGGGAGCTCTGTTTCTTCTCACAGGAGGGAATCCTCTCATGAGAGAAGAAAGAGACTGGTCCAGTATGAGGAAACTCAACTGGAGATCAGGAAGAAGCAATTGGCTTTAGATAGAGAATCCCTAGATCTCCTTAAAGAGAGAAGAAAGTTGGGACTAGAGTCCCATGGTGGCAGCCATGTCCCTAGAGATAGGGAAAGGTCCTATGACCATAGGAACCTGAGCAAGATTGTCCCTCCCTACCAGAGTGGGGATGATATCCACAAATGGATAACTGCTTTAGAGAGGGCCTGTAAAGTACAGAAGGTCCCTCAGGAGCAGTGGGCAGCAATCTTGTGGCTCTCCTTTGCTGACAAAGGTAGAGACAAGCTCCTCACTGTTAGAGAGGAGGATGCTGACAATTACAAGGTCTTGAAGAGTGCTCTTATTGATGGGTTTGGCCTAACCACTGAACAGTACAGGTTGAAGTTCAGAGACACCCAAAAAGCACAGACTCAAGACTGGGTAGACTATGTGGATTGTTCTGCCAAGGCTCTGGAAGGCTGGTTGATGGGCAGTAAGGTGTGTGACTTCTCAGGATTGTATAATCTGATAATGAGGGAGCAGATTCTTAATAACTGTCAAAACCAGCTGTTGCATCAGTACCTGGTTGACTCTGATCTGACCTCTCCCCAAGAATTGGGAAAGAAGGCAGACAAATGGGTCAGAACCAGGGTGAAGCAGAAGGTACAGAACCAAGGTGGGGAAACCAAGAAGCAAGATGCTAAGAACTCTGACAAGGGTGGGGAGAAGGGTAAAGATCAAAAGTCTTCATCAGGCCCCCAAAAATCTTCTTCTGGTGGGGATTCCCAGTCTACCAAGGGTAAAGGCCAAAGAAAACCATGGTGCAAGGTCTGTAAGCAAAAGACCCACTGGACCAGTGATTGCACCAAGTCCAAAGACTCCAGTCCAGCACCCACCAATGCCCCTAAGGCACCTGTTCCCCCTAGTACAGTTGGTGGAAGTGCTCCAGCAAAGGGTTTAGTAGGGTTCACCCTGGGAACTGAGTTGGGCTCTGACCTAGTTAGAGAACTGACTCAGGCTGTGTTAGTCTGTGATGGAGGCATGGATGTGCCCTCCTCTATGAGTCCCAGTAATCTGGGCAAGTACAGACAACAGCCTTTAATCAATGGACGAGAGGCTTTGGCATTTAGGGACACAGGGGCAAGTGTCACAATGGTGACACAAGACCTTGTGCTACCTGGGCAAGTTATGCTTGGTGAGATGTACCAAGTGACCAATGCTAGCAATGTCAGAACAGACCATACTCTGGCAGTTGTTAACTTCTCCTGGGGAGGGGTAACTGGCCTTAAGAAGGTTGTGGTAAGTGCAAACCTACCAGTCGAATGCTTGCTTGGCAATGACTTAGAGACTTCTGCTTGGGCAGAAGTGGAGCTCAGGACCCATGCAGAAATGCTGGGGATCCCTGCAGATGTGTTTGCTGTGACCAGGTCACAAGCCAAAATGTCTAGCACTGAACAGGCCTTGGATTCTGGAAGAATGGACCAAGTGCCTTCCAAGAGGAGGAGTAGTAGGGTTAAGGCAGTGCCTTCCCCTTGGCTCAGGAGGAAGATCAGTCCCTTGAGGGGGATGATCTCAGCCCTGAAGAAGGAACTGTCCCAGAGGAACTTGAACCTGACCAGGTTGAGTTCTTGGGGACAGGGGGACCTTCTAAGGCAGATCTGAGCCAGGAGCAGCAGAGCTGCCCCTCCCTTGAACCCCTCAGACAGCAAGCTGCTGCTAAGGCTGCTGGGAAAGCTAGTGGTCCCCATACAGTGTATTGGGATGATGGACTCCTGTACTCAGAGAGTAGAGACCCCAAGCCTGGTGCTACCAGGAGGTTGGTAATACCTTTGAAGTTCAGGGGCTTCCTATTGACCCTAGCCCATGATATTCCCTTAGCAGGACACCTGGGCCAGAACAAGACTTGGGACAGAATTGTCCCTCACTTTCACTGGCCCCACATGTCTGAAGACAGTAAGGAGTTTTGTCGCTCCTGTGTAACCTGCCAAGCCAGTGGCAAAGCAGGTGGCACTACAAAGGCCCCCTGATACCACTACCTGTGGTGGGGGTGCCCTTTGAGAGGGTAGGGATTGACATTGTTGGTCCCATGGATCCCCAAACAGCATCTGGGCACAGATTTATACTGGTGGTAGTGGATCATGCCACCAGGTACCCAGAGGCTATACCCCTTAGGACCACTACAGCACCTGTGGTGGCAAGGGCCCTCCTGGGAATTTTCTCAAGAGTGGGCTTTCCTAAGGAGGTGGTATCAGACAGGGTGCAAACTTCATGTCTGGGTACTTAAAGGCAATGTGGAAGGAGTGTGGAGTTACTTATAAGTTCACCACACCCTATCACCCACAATGCAATGGTTTAGTTGAGAGATTCAACAAAACCTTGAAGGGCATGATTAAAGGGCTCCCAGAAAAGCTTAGGCGTAGATGGGACATACTCTTGCCCTGCCTTTTATTCGCATATAGGGAGGTGCCTCAGAAGGGGTTGGGTACAGCCCTTTTGAACTTCTGTTTGGCCACCCTGTGAGGGGTCCACTGTGCTTGGTGAAGGAAGGATGGGAGTTACCTCTCAAGCCCCCAAAGCAAGATATAGTGGACTATGTACTTGGTCTCCGCTCCAGGATGGCTGAGTACATGAAAAAGGCAACCAAAAACCTTGAGGCTAGCCAGGAACTTCAGAAGGCCTGGCATGACCAAAGGCTGTTCTGACTGTTTACCAGCCAGGACAGAAGGTGTGGGTGTTGGAGCCAGTGGCCCCAGCAGCTCTCCAAGACAAATGGAGTGGACCCCACACTATTGTTGAGCAGAAGGGTGAGGTCACTTACTTATGTGGACCTGGGAACACCCAGGAGTCCCCAAAGGGTTCTCCATGTCAACAGACTTAAGCCATATGTGGACAGGGCAGACATGGGCTTGCTCATGGCTACTGATGAAGGGCAGGAGGAAGAGAGTGACCCACTCCCTGACCTGCTCTCACAGAACCCTGACGATGGGTCAGTTGATGGTGTAGCCTTGGCAGGCAGCCTCACTACTCAGCAACAAACTGATTGCAGGCAAGTCCTCAATCAGTTTAGGCATATGTTTTCACTGACACCCAGTCAGACCACCTGGTGCACTCATGAAGTGGACACTGGGGACAGTCTGCCTATTAAAAACAAGATTTATAGGCAACCTGACCATGTCAGGGACTGTATCAGGACTGAAGTCCAGAAGATGTTGGAATTGGGAGTGATTGAGCCCTCAGATAGCCCTTGGGCTAGTCCAGTAGTCCTAGTACCTAAACCTCACACCAGTGGTGGGAAAAGAGAGATGAGGTTTTGCGTAGACTACAGGGGCCTCAATGCAGTCACTAGGACTGATGCCCATCCAATACCCAGGGCAGATGAGCTCATAGATACTTTGGCCTCTGCCAAATATCTCAGCACATTTGACCTAACAGCTGGCTACTGGCAGATCAGACTAGCTGATGCTGCAAAGCCCAAAACAGCATTTTCAACCCCTAGTGGGCATTATCAATTTGTGGTGATGCCCTTTGGTCTGAAAAATGCACCTGCCACTTTCCAGAGGCTGGTGAACACAGTTCTCACAGGACTGGAGGCCTATAGTGCAGCTTATCTAGATGATATTGCTGTCTTTAGCTCCACCTGGGAGGATCACCTGGTCCACCTCAGGAATGTTTTACAGGCCCTGCAAAAGGCAGGCCTGACTATCAAGGCCACTAAGTGCCAGATAGGGCAGAGTCAGGTTGTGTACCTGGGCCACCTTGTGGGTGGAGGCCAGGTTCAACCTTTGCAGAGCAAGATCCAGACCATCATGGACTGGACTGCTCCCACTAACCAGACTCAGGTGAGAGCCTTCTTAGGCCTGACTGGGTACTATAGGAGATTTGTCAAGGGGTATGGATCAATAGTGACACCCTTGAATGACTTAACTTCTAAGAAAATGCCCAAAAGGTTCAGTGGACAGTTAGCTGTCAAAAGGCATTTGATGACCTCAAGCAGGCCATGTGCACTGCTCCAATTCTGCAGAGTCCTGATTACTCCAAGAAGTTCATTGTTCAAACAGATGCATCTGAATTGGGGGTAGGGGCTGTACTGTCACAATTGAATGAAGAAGGTCAGGATCAGCCAGTAGCTTTTATTAGCAGAAGGCTGACCCCTAGAGAGAAACGTTGGTCAGCCATAGAGAGGGAGGCCTTTGCTGTGGTCTGGGCTCTGAAGAAGTTGAGGCCATACTTGTTTGGTACACACTTCCTGGTTCAGACAGACCATAAGCCCCTCTTATGGCTAAAACAAATGAAGGGTGAAAACCCCAAACTGCTTAGGTGGTCCATTTCCCTACAGGGGATGGACTTTACAGTGGAACATAGGCCTGGGAGTAACCATGCGAATGCAGATGGACTCTCTAGGTATTTCCACTTAGAACATGAAGACTTAACTGGGCAAGGTTAGTTTAATGTCCCTACGTTTGGGGGGTTGTGTAGGAGAGTAGGATCTGCTTCACAGGGGTACCCCCACTTTTTGCTGATACTTCACTGGTTTTCGACATTAGTCTGGCTGGGGCCCTGCTATTCAGAACCCCAGCCTAGCTGTTTCCTCTTTAAAAGGGTCTCCATGTGCCTTAGGCACATCTCTGATTGGGATCTGGAGTGCCCTTGTAAGTCCCTAGTATATGGTATACTATGTACCAAGGGCATAGGTACCTCAGAGGCCTGCCAGGGGCTGCAGCATATATTATGCCACCCCTGGTAGGCCATCCAAACTGACACCACAGGTCTGCTACTGCAGCCTGGGTAAGGTGGTGCATGCACCCCTTGCTGTGGTATAGGTTACCTATATCACTAAATGCATACACACATATAAACCTATAAGTCACTCCTAAGGCAGGCCTTATCAATCCTAAAGGCAGAGTGCATGGTTCCTATGTGAGAGGGTGCCCCTGCATGAGCAGGGCCCCTCTGCAGCGTTCGGAGACCATCTCTGATGCTGTTTGTAGTGCAGCCTGACCATATACTCTTAAACGCATTATATCCTCGCGGTAAAATGCTAACTATGGAATGGCTGCACCAAAACATGTCGTGTTTGGTGTCAAACATCTTGGAATACTACCCCCCGCCAATTCTGGCGGCGGGGGTAGCATTCCACCCTTCTAGAGGGAAAGGCATGTTAACTCTGACGAGTCCGGTAACTTCTTTCCAGAGCCCTGGCATCACAAAATGGATGCTGCTGCCACAGACACGAGTCTGGCCTCCTGCTGCTGGACGAAACTCCGGCAGGGAGGCCTGGACAATAGGTTTCCTGTCCCAGGGAGGTGTGACCACCTCCCCAGACAGGACAATGTGTATTTGGGGCTGGGCGGGAGCACTTTCGGGTGCTTTGAAGTCCTGCACTGGGGGCACATTTGGTGTCCCTGTGCATACCCCAGTTCAAACCGGATCAGGGGCTTGCAGCCCCTGCTTTGGCGCGAACTGGACAAAGGAAAGGGGTGTAGCCACCCCTCTGCCCTGACCCACCCATAGGTGGGGCCACAGAGTAGTCCATCCCCTATTTTTAGAATAAAGGTAGGAACCCAGTCCTTAGGACTTTAGATTATACCTGGACGAAACTCTGACACGGAATCCTGGACCTTCGACGCTCTACGACAAGATTAGAGGACTGAAGAATCTCCCTTGGGGTCAAGGAGTGACTCCCCTGCTTGGCAGGCACCAAAGAAGCATCTGTCCGGTTCGCATCACTGAAGCTCCCGTCGGACGCCGAAGTCATCGCATCACCAGAGGTGGATTCTCAGACTTCCCCGAGGCTACCCTGAGTCCCCAGCAAAGCTGAGGCCCGTGGCTATCGTGGGTAACGTGAGACCGTGACCCCTGGACACCGAGCACATTTGCAAGTGCACCATCTTCTGGGTCTCCCAAGAAGTCGTGCTTTGGGCTCCGAGTAGCCCTAGCCTCCAGCACCACCTGCACCGAAGATCACTGGCCCCCACTCCACGAGTGTCCTGTAAGCCAGCTCCACGTGCGGCGTCACGAGGCTCCTTCGCGGTCGCTAGCCCGTTGGCTAGTAGCCCTTACCGAAGGCCAATCTTTTCTTTACTTGGCAGTCTGGTTGCTCCAGGCCTGCCCTCACTTACCCTTGCTGGGTGAGTTCCCCAGACCTTGCTGGTCTGCATCATCGACGATCTACATCTTACTCGAGACTTGCCGTTGCCAAGGCTTGTTGGGTCCAATCTGGTCGCCGACACCTCTACACTCGACAGACATCGAGCAACAGCCCGAATCCTGCTCCTGGTCGCCGACAACGCCTCCCGGACCTCGTGGCTGAAGAGTCAAGACGACCGTCACCGAATCTGAAGCACTCGACATCGGGTGGGCATCTGTCCATCGCCTCCCTGGTCACTGGCTAGTGACCCAGACTCTGTCCCCTCTGCTTTCAGGTTCTTCAGAACTCCGATCCACTCTTGGATCCACCCGGACACTTTTCTCCTGGTCGCCAGCAGCACTTTGCAGCAGATCGCCATAAGAACCGACGACGAAACCCGACCCCGAAAGGCACCTATGCACCCGGCTTCCCTGGGTGAGGTAACACGAGTACTCCGGTGCTCCCGTGGGTAGAGACTCTTCAAAGTCCTAGATCTCAAAGGGTTTTGTCCTAGTCCTCTTCTAAGTGTCCCTTTCCTCTATTTTCCCGATCCCGACTTTCTCCATAGAAGTTAACGGCGTATCGCGGTTGTGTATTTACACTGCACGCGTCTCCCGTGGGTCCCCTGTGTCACTACCTTGGGTGGTTCCTTGTGGTCCAAGCACTTCTAGAGGCTCTAGGCCTAGTGTCTAGTTCAGTCGTGGTTCGCATACCACTTTATTGGTATATGGTTTGGTACGCCCCTAGGGCCCAAACGTGTATTTGTGCTATTACTGTGATTTAAGATCTTATAACCTATGTATTTCGAACTCTAGCCTCATAAAGAGACTAGAGGGGTGTGTTTAGTAATAAATACATATATTTTGAATATATACCTGGTGTGGTGCTCTTTCATTTGGTCACTCAAGAGATTATAGACTGGTAAAACAAGCTGCTTTACATTCCTTCAAGACTTAGCCTGAAGGCTGCTCTCCACAGCTACCACTAGGATAGCTTTCAATAAGGTTGTCTTTAACCTACCTACCATAAGAGTCGATTTGGACTGGTGCAAGGTGCCCACTATAATTAGTGGACAGCATATGCCAGGCCAACTTCTCACAGAGTCCATACGAGAGTACAATGCAGCCGTATGCTTACGGACTCGGTTCGCTCGGACTCCCATTGAACTCTATGGGAGCCTGTGTACAGACGCGTACACAGGCTCCCATAGCAAAAAGGGGTGGGTGGGGAAAAGCGTACACCCTGTGGCGGGCACCCCATGGTGCCCGCCACAGTGTGCATGCCTGGATCAGGGGGACCCATGGGCACACCTCCGTGACAGATTCAGAGGGCCCCGGATGAAGGGGGGCCTGCTACGGCCCTCCGAAGTACAATTCCGACAGCCGTTTCGTCTCGCTGAGGCGAGGTGAAGCGGCTGTCCGAATTGTGCTTCGTACTCGCTTAGTTGGAATTCGGCTCCCTTGCGCGGCACGATTCGGCTACGAACGAGTCGTACAGACAGGTTCGGGTCCCGGAAACGATTTGGTTGACGCGTACACGAACTTTGCATCGTACTTGGTCATTCGGACCTGTGTACGATTCGGTTGGAAACAAGGGCTACGAATCAGATCCGAGAAAGCCAAATCCGATTCGGAGGCCTTCCGAACGACATCGGAATCGGGCCCTAAATCGGAACAGCATATTTACACGAGTACGCCGGTCATGCAGCTCAAGGGCGGGTCAATAAACTAAAAAGGCACAGTTAAGTTGTACGTGTCTGACTAGCTATTCATTTAAAAAAAGGCACATTTTAGGCCTTTGGTGCAAATGATGGCATACTTCTTCTAGGGACACTTATTACCCCAGAGTGCCTCCTCCCGATATGCTCATATACATAATGCGCCCTTTTTGCAATGGCGGGAAATTATCTGATGTAAAGGGTTGTTTTTCCTTATTAAAATTACCTGGTATTTACGAGGTGACAATTTTAGGATTGTGATATACCAATGTGAGGTGTTACATTTTACTTGAGCGCTCTTTACGAGTTGAATAACTCCTGTCTAAGCACCAGTCATGTGGATACAGGATCAGGGGTAGCTCCTCTGCAATGGCAGAGGAGCGTCACCCCACTGCCTGGTTTAGAGCCAACCAATGAAAAATAAAACTATGTTCTAGCATCTGAGCCAGCTTGTGCAGGGAGGGGCGGGGCACGGGAGGAGTAGTGCTATGTGCACTCCCTAGGTGCACATATGTGTTTGGCCTGCTGTCTCAGGCCCACCAAAACACACATGCGCACTTAGGTTTCTCCAGCCCGGCTGCATTGAACAGCCGGGCTGGAGAAACCCCCTGGTCTGAGCGGATTGTCTTTTCAGCCCACTCAGGCCAATCCCCTGGCTGCTCTCCTGGCAGGAGAGCAGTGCGGGGATTGGATGGGAGTCTGTCCCAGGGGCTGCCGAGACAAGAAAGAGAAGAGGAAGCGTGACTCTGGAGGCGGCAGGCGGCTTCAGGTAAGCTTTTTTATTTTTATATATTCTAACACCCCTTGTGTGCTCCCCCTCTCCTCGCGCTCCACCTCCTATGTTCCCTCCATCCGCCCAACCAACCTTTGTACGTCGTCCTACCTATGCGCTTTTTCTAAAGGACACCTGGGGGTGTTATCCCTTGGTGATGCAAGCCTGCTGGCGCTGAAGTCAGCGCTTGCACAATCACTATCTTGTAATGCAATGCGGCTCCATGTTGGAGGTAGACCCATTATTTCGAGATTAAGGATTAAAACAAATAATTGAGAGATTTGCATCTTTTCATTGGCATAAAACTGCTCAAACTACCAATTTTAGTACTTTGAGCTGTCTTTTCTGCTTAGAGCCTTTTGCCTAAAAAAATATGGAAAAATCTGTACTAATATGAAGGTCGTATTGAATGGAAATCATATTACCAGTTTGATTTATGCGGCTATTAGCCCGAATAGGCATAACCAAGTCTGAGTTGATATAAATTCCTCTCCCATTACTGTATCATGTCAGATCTTGTCGCATGTTATAGTAACACCTCTGATTTTGAGAATTTAGGGCTAGTCTAAGGAGGCACTACACAGAAGGGTACAAAGGGTAAAAATTAGCTTCTATTGGTCAGGCGCACTGTGTTTTGTCGTATATATCCTTTTCTATATATGATGGTCACAATCATTCTGAAGAGGTGTCATATAAATATCATAATGCATGAACCCAGTGCTTAATTTGTGCCGGTGCTTTCCGGTGCTAAGCACCGGCACTTATTTCTCAGGGCCGGGTCTATAGAATTGAGAGCCATGGGTATGCTCCAGAGGAGTGTTGCAGGTGCCAACTTTTTAATGGTGGTGCTTCTTTCTTTGCTTGAGCCTCGATCGGAGTCTGTCAGCAGCGGAGAAAGGAGTGAAGCAGTGAGCGGGGCTGTCGTCAGAGGCAGCTTCAAGGCTCTGCAGGGACAGGCAGGCATCGGCGCGAATAGAACAGGCAGGCCTCGGCGCGAATCGACTTCCGGGGCACTCCTGGCAGCGTGAGAGCTGATTGGGTGTCCCCACCCAAGCCCCCGGCGCGAAGGAATCTTTCGGAATACAGATGGAGCAGTTGAGTTCGACGAGAGGACGTGGAGCAAGCAGAGCAAGTGGCAGAGGAAACCCTCGTGAGTCCCCCAAATCTCCTGTGAGCAAGAGGGCGTTGGGTAAAAAGTCAGTGCAGTTGGAGGTGAGAGATTTCAGACAAGCAATCTTAGTACCAGAAAATGGATACGCCATAAGAATTTAAAAACATTTGATGACCAGTCTTCTTTGTAAAACGGGGTCCATGTTAAAATTATATACATTTTCAGTTTTCTCCAAGGTGACACATTGAAACTTCTTTGCTAACAGACGTGCAGATTGCTGCTGGGGCTTATTTATGGTAGAAATATAAACGACCGTGATTAGCACAGAGTCAAATGCCATATTTTGTGTACGCATTAGGAAAAATGTTGCAAAGTAATTTGTGTACACTTGCGTACAATTACAGTAATGCAATTGAAATTGCGCCATCTATGGATGCGAGGCAGATATGAGTTAATCATTGGTATCATCGCCTGATTCCTGGAGTCTGCATAAGTGCCTTGTGGGTCTCCATTCATAATCAGCCTCACGCATTACGTGCCCATTAACAGTACTGTGCCACAGTCAGCAAGTCCAGACAGAACACAATGCAATGCGTGATATGACACTGTTGTAATTAAATGCCACTCCGGGGAAGAGATAAGTGGGGACAATGAATCCCTGAAAAGCCAAATGTTCTCAGATGAGCTCTTTTCCTTTGTGATGTAGATATGTTTTAAAGTCTACTTTTAAAATATCGGATCAGTCATAACAAATAAAGGCAAAGAAATGTATGGCATCACTCAGCAATTGCATATGAGATCCTTTCTTTATGCTTTTTAGCGTGGCACACCAGAGAGAATACACTTTTTAGAGATTCAGCAAGCAACACTAAATTAATGCATTTAATTTAATTAAGGAGAGCAGAGGCTGCCAGAACAAGGACCACAGTTTATAATTTTGAAGTTAAGACATCTGTAATTGAATTCCTCCACACTTCACTAAGTTGGCTGGCCTGTCATTCTTTCATTGTTTGCTTTATAATAATAAATTCTAAAGTATAAATTATTAAGGGACCATATTAGCTCTTCGTATGTCCAGTGGTCTCTCTGTAACTGTGTTAGCCTGTCTTCTTATCTATCAGGCCATGCATCACTTTCATTGCATGTTTCTATGCCTCCTGGTCTGTGTCCTAGTCCTCTGTAGGTAGAGCCTCCAAGACAGTGCATGCGATGTTGCAAGACATATTGTGGTCTTACTAAGAACACACAGGAGCTTAGAGCCCTGCCATTGATTACTATTGGTTGGCTTTCCTGTCATTCTCATTTTTCAGCTTCTTATTCAATGGCTTTCCTTGTCCGTCTTGTGTCTGCCCCTCCCAAGAGCACTGGCAATTTACTTGCATCCTTCCCAGTGCTTAATTTGTGCCGGTGGTGTCCGACAAGAAAGCCTAGGTTCTTGAGTTGGGTAGAGCCAACCCAGGTCCCCCTTCTTTTCAAAATATTTGCGGAACAGAGGAAGGCAAACTCGGGAAGGGAAAGCTTACAGCGATTCCATCTCTGAACCCGCAGGGTTTGGTATCTGCCCCCCCCATTGGTTTGGCGATAATTATAACTCTAGGGATTTCTGGAGGAAAAGAAGTAAGTAAATCAACAGAATGTATAAAGATCACCCCCTCTCTATGCTCCTTCTTTAAGGTCCAGTCCAAAAGGGAGCAGCACATAACTCCATATCCCCTTAGTCTTCAAGTGGTCGGAGCAGAGTCACAGGAAAGCTACACCAGAACTGTGGAGGGGGCAGGGGAAAAGGGGATCTCCCTCAGTATCTGCTTTTCTTCCCCCCATTCACACCTCACTCCTTTGCTCTCTCCATTCTTCCTTCACTTTCTGCCTTACGTCTGCGTTTCCTCTTAATCGCCTCCTCCCCTCATTAATTGCTTTTCATTTTTCATCTTTCATTTCCAATCTCCATTCACGCCCTCTCCACTGTCAGCTCTTCTTCCCTTGCCTTTCTCCTTTTTCCACTTTTTCATTCTCATCAGGTTTCACTCCAATCTTGCACTCCCAATCTCTGCTTTCCCCACTTCTTTTCACATTCTTTGTCTACCTTTGTATCTATCCTTGCCTTCAGACCTCTCCTTCTCCCTTTCCCTTTTATGTTTTTCCTTCTTGTACATATCTTTATATCCAATCCAGGAATCTGTGCTTGATCTCAGGGTCATACATTTAAATCTTGGTGTGGCCACTCAGTCTTTCATCTTTCTGGGGTCGATAAAATGAGTGCCATTGAGCTGGATAGCAACATTTTTAATTCAATGTCAAGGCCCCTCTGGTGAATATGTGCTTTACAAACATACATGGTGTGTTAAGGACACAGAAATGTATTTTAATCTTTTGTTTTTCAATTTCTTTGCAATATTACACTGTCATTATTCTCTCTGTCCCTGCTTCATCCAGTACCTTTCATACTCACATCCATTCCCTTGACCTCCTTTCTTTCCTTCGTCCCATCTTTTCCTTTTTCTCTTCCTCTGCACCTCCAGCCATACCTCCTTTCTTCTTTCCATTCTTGCTTCCATACATCCTCATTCATCCCCCATCCTTCCTCCCTTGGTGCATTTTTTCCTCAATTTATTCCTTACATTCTCTTTTTTCCTGCTCCTTCCTTCAACCCTTCTTTAATTTCTTCCTTTCTTATTTTCAACTCTTCCTTCTGCTGTTCTTCCTCCGTTCCTTTCTTCTTTCGATTCATCCATTACACATCGTTCTCTTCTTTTCTCGCACTATTCCTTAATTTCTTCCTTTAACATTCTTTTCTTATTTTCTCCTTCTTTCATCCATTATTTATTTGTTTCCTCACTCCAGTACTCCCCTTCTTGCCTGCATTTGTTGCGGCCTTCTTTAATGTATTCCTTCCTTCATCCCTTCCTTTCTTTTGAACAGCGCAGTGCAAGCACATTCTCTTTAGTTTGCAAAACTGCTTCAAGTCCTCAAATGACCTTTCCTAAAGCTGCATTTTGAGATTTACACACATTCTATAATTTGAGTTCATTTTTAGGTTGTTGTCATAGGCTTCCTATATGTTAAATTATATTATGTTATGTTATATTGATTTGTATAGTGCACTAATCACTCAAGAGGGTATCCAGGCGCTTGGGCAGGTGTGAGGCCCCCGAGGTGCTTATGTGAAGAGCCAGGGCTTCAGCTTCTTGCGGAACTCAAGAAGTGAGGAGGTGGCTCTGATGTGTTGAGGGTTATGGGTGTGGGTGGAGCCAATAAATGAAGTGGGTGGAGCGGGGGGGAGTGGGTGTGGCCTCCTAAAAAAATGTGAGCACCTGCACTTAATATTTTACAAATTAAGCACTGCATGAACCCTACATGCATCGGTTGGGTAGGATCTAATTGTTCTTCAAAAGGGGGCGGGGGCAGCAAAGGTATTGTCATGCATGTCCCAACAGAGTAATAGTATATACTCTTTACATATTAGACTGCACTGCATATTTAGGGGCTTAGTATTGCAATGATATGACATGCAGTTGACACAGAAACCATTGTGCTTTTCATCTTCTATTGTCAGATTTTTCATACATATAATTAACATTCAAAAAGACTGTCATTCTTCATAACAGCCAGTTGGGTAGTTCTGCATCCTTGTTCACTATGTCATATCTGATGATCAGTGCACTTTCACATTTCCTTAATTTCTGTTGCAAGTGACCCCCGCAGGGATGTTGTTTTAGTTTCTCCAATCTGCAGAAGGTAAAAGGTCATTGGTGTGGGTATTGTTCTTCAAAGTGTTCCACTAAAGGTAGTTTCTGGTGTCTCTTTTGTATATTACAATATTGTTTTTGATTTCTCTGCTTTAGCAGTCTTATATTACTACTGATGTAGTTTTTATTGCATGAGCAGGTTATATTGTAGATGTAGATCACATAGGTAGTCTCACAGTTATTGAAATCATTGTTTCTTTGTCAGAAACCATTTATTGTGAGTTCCTGGGTTTTGGTTATTCCTAGTTTGCATCTGGAGCAGTTCTTACATGTTTAGAATACCTTTGGTTGGCCCAAGAAACTTCCTATGTCTTTTCCCTCCTGGAAGAAGGATAGTCATAATCTTTCCCTCAGATTGGGTGCTCTTTTAGAGCTGAGTTGTGGGAAGCATTAAATGTCCTTCTGTATGGTCGGATTGCTGGTAAGTAGTGTGCAGTGTTTATTTATAATTTTGCGGATATGCTAGTGACCATTACTGTATTGTGTGATAATATATATTGCGGGTTTACTTTTGGTATGTCTTGTATTTTGGAGGAGTTGTTTGTGATTTGCTGATGTTATTTCTTTCTGTATTTTTTCGAGGGTTGTGAGCTTGATTTGACTTGGTATTCATGTCGTTTATGCAGTTTCTTCTGGTCCGTGTGTATTTGCCTTTTGGAATATTGGCAATGGTGTTATGTGGGTGGCAGCTTGTGGCATGGATAAATCAATTTGTTGCAGTTGATTTTCTATGGATTTTTGTTCGTAGTTTGTTATTTACAATGTATAGTGTCAGGTCCAAAAAGTCTATTTCTTTCTTCGAGATTGTGTAGGTCACTGTAATTCCCCATTTGTTTGGAGAAAGGCTGTTAATGAAATGTTTCAACAGAGTCAATGAACCTTGCCAAATTAATAAGATATTGTCTATGTATCTGCCCCAGAAAACAATGTTTCTACTGAGATCCTCGTATTTTTCATTGCATAGCCAATGTTTTTCTACATGTCCCATGAGGAGGCAGGCAGGTGGTGGGGCAAATAGAGCCCCCATCGCGGTACCCTGTTGCTGCAAATAGATGTCACAGTCGAAAATAAGAAAGTTGTTTTTCAAACAGAATTTGAGCATTTCCATAATCATCATATTCCTTTACCGGTAGTGGACTGATCTCGTTGCTAAGGACTTTCTTACAGCCTCTAGACCATCATGATGATTTACTGGTGAATATATACTGACTACCTCTATGATGGCAAGTGCATAGTCAGGTTACCAGTCAATGTTTACCATCTTTTGAGGATGTCTTTAGTGTCCCTAATGTAAGTGGGTAAGTCCATCATGAAGGGTTGTAGTTCGGCATCTATCAATTCTCGCAGATTAGAACAAACAGAGTCTATCCTGGCAACAATTGGTCTGTCTTTTGGTGGGGTTTATGTATTTTTTAGAGTACGTACGGTGTGGGCATTACAGGATGGTTGACATATAGAAATTGTTTTTGTTCCATGGTAAGAAGATATTTGTTGTACCATCTGTTGAGATGTTCCCCCAGTTTCTTTTGTGCCACCCTTGTTGGGTTGTTTTTCAGTCTGGTGTAGCAGGTGGTATCTTTGAGTTGGCAATTGATTTGTTTCAGGTAATCAATTTTGTTAAGGATGACCATGCTGCTGCCTTTATCCGCTTCCTTTTTAATATGTTTTGATCCACACAAAGCTACTCCAATGCCTGTTTCTGTTTGTAGCTTATATTCCACGGAAGATGCTTGCTTTTGGACAGTACTTTTTGTGTTCTTTGTTTAGATCATGTAATACTGCCGTATGAAAAAGATCAATTGAATTACCCGGAGGTAGTATTGGTGTAAAGGTGGATTTCAGAGAGAGTTTGCTGTTTTTACTATGCGATGTATCAATTCCCAATTCAAGTGCTGTGTCTCCTTTTGAACTCCTTTGATTTTCAATGTCATCTTCTGTGAGGTTGGTGAGTAAATGTATAGTTTCAAGTTCATGAGCAGTTAGATCACTTGTTATGAGCTGTACCACACTGGGGTGTCTTGTGAACTCTGTCTGCGAAAAAGGATTGTAGTTTCAGTCTTTTAATGAACTTGTACACATTGATTTTGGTTTGGACCAAATCCCACTTAGTTGTGGGGCAGAAAGATAATCCTTTGTTTAATATTTGCAAATGTGTCATGTTGTCTTAGGTTGAGAGATTTACTACTAGTTGGCTGTTGGTGTTTTGTCTGTGGATTGTTCCTTCTTTCTTGCTCTTGTCTGTACCCCTGACATAGTTGGTCCTTGTACTTGGCGGTCGTGTTCTGCTGTCTGTGCGTTCCCTAAACGGTGTTTGCGTACTTCCTCATAAATATTTTCTCCTGTGCGGTTAGTTGTCTAAAGTAGTAGCTATCCTCTTCGCCCGGTGATTCAGTATGTGAGGATGGCCTAATTTCAGAGGTGCTTCCTGAATCCGTTGGGAAATTTGCTGGTTTGATGTTATCATATTCTTTCACAAAGGTATATACCCTCCTCAGATGATAATCTGTTTGATCAAGTCTGATTTTTCTGTTTTTCCTTTTTATGATATCCTCTTCGTAGTCATCAATTATTTTATTTAGAATTTCATCATTTTTCTTGGTAATGTCTCCCCAGTTTGCATCCTCTTTCTGTTTTGGTTAGAGCATCCACTTCTTCCTTGTGTTTCTCAAATTCTTCCTGCGCAATGTCAATTAGTTGTTTTATGATGTTGCTCGAGGCGGTGCTTAGGTTGGTGTCCCATTTCTCCAATTTCTCTGGTGATGTTGTTTCAATGGGTGGAAGCATTAGGTTCTAAGGCCTCTTGGGATCTGGTCATGTTCTACATATTTCTTTAATGATGTTCCTTCCCACCAGTTAGAAGGTTCCTTTTTCAAAGCTCTCTCCAGAGCTTGAAATGTTCTTTTTGCTGACAGTGGATTTGATTGGTCCTGTCTGGTTGTGCCAGTACCTGAAGTATCAAAGACTTCATTAAGTCTACATTTTCTCTGTTCTCTACTGTTTCTTTAGTCTGTCATTATATACAGTTTCTAGAATTCCTTTCTTTTGTTTTGTAATAACGGGTGTCATAGGTAAGGGGAGTGTGTAACTAATATCAAAAATTGCATCAAAGTCCAACACTCCTATCCTGTTGAAATGTACCCAAATGTTGGGGGGTAGACCACTATTGAGGTTTGGACCTACTATACTGCAAATCTCACTCAGATTGTTTCAGTAGTACCAGGATCAGAGTTGCAAGGCACATTAAAATATGTACACATCCCAAGATTCACAAGGTGACAAACAGGGCTCTTCCAGTCACAGACAAGCTGGCAAAATTCCAGCTTTCCTGTGCTGGTTCCTCACAATTACTGAAGTATTACAATCAAAATATACTTAGTAATACTGATCATCAACAGGCATGCGGAGACTTCTTGGTAGGCAGTTGTAGCAAAACAGATATTTGTAAAGTACTTAATCCCCTCAAGGGGATATTGATCAAGAACATATAATTTTGTTCCCCAACTCAATGGGACCCATTCTATTAACTCCAGTAGGATAACGGCTGAGTGGACCGGCCGGGACTGGAACCTGTATGTATGTATGTAAGGGATTTGTAACGCGCTGGAATCACCCCTGCAGGGGTATCTCTGCGCTACCATAGAAAGGGTACAGGACAGGCATAGATCAGTCCCGGAATAATTCCGTCTTCAGGAGTTTCCTGAAGCGAAAAAGACTAGGGCATTTGCGCAAGGCCTCCGGCAAGGTATTCCAATATTTCGGGGCAAGGTAGGAGACAGTTTTGCCACCTGTTCGTATTTTCCTGTAGTGGGGGACCACTAGCAGCCCTTTACCTTCCGATCTGAGTAGACGGTTAGGGCAGTACACTTTAAACTTGTCCGCCAGGTAGCTGGGGCTCGTACCATAAAGTGCTTTATGGGTGAGGCAGGAAAGCTTGAATTTAATTCTCTGGCGGATAGGGAGCCAGTGGAGTTGTTTTAGCAATGGCCCGAGGAGGTGCGAGGTGGCTTTTTTAGAGCCAGGCGTGCAGCCACATTCTGTACAATCTGTAATCTGCTCAGAAGGGATTCGTTAGCAGATGCCAGTATAGCATTACAATAGTCCAGCCGACCAATGATCAAAGCCTGGATCAGAGTTCTACGAACAGAAAGAGGAAGCCACTGGAACACTCTGCGCAGCAGGCTCAGGGTATGGTAGCAGGTCCCTACGGTAGTCATGATTTCATCCCTCATCGATAGCAATACATCCAAATGGACTCCTAGATTTTTCGCCAGTAGAAGGAGAGGGGGTGCGGCTTAACACCGCAGGCCACCACTAAGGGGACCAGGATGCTTGAGCCGAGCCAAACAGCAGGATTTCGGTCTTGGCCGCATTCAGCTGGAGAAAGTGTTCCGTCATCCAGGTTGATATGGCTAACATGCCCTTAGCAAAACACTGATCGACTAACTCTGTGTTCTTATCAAAGGACTAGAGTAGTTGCGTATCATCAGCGTTGGAAAATGGAGTAAAACCGTACTCCCTAATGATCTTGGCCAGGGGGGCCACATAGATATTAAACAAGGTAGGACTCAAACAAGAGCCCTGGGGCACCCCCTTAGTAAGCTTCAGGGTTTGGGAGCGGAAGGGACCCAAATTGATGGTCTGGGTGCGCTGATCAAGAAAGCTAACAAGCCAATTAAGTGCCTGTCCCTGCAAACCGGCCTCTCTCAGTTGGAAAATCAATTTCTGATGAGAGACCGTGTCGGAGGCTGCTGTCAGATCCAATAAGACCAGCAGCACTGCTTTGTTATTATCCAACGCCGATTTAATATGGTCAGTAACCCCAATGAGGGTAGTTTCTGTAGAGTGATTAGGTCTAAACCCGGATTGGGAAGGATCAAGGATGCCTTGGGCTTCCAGGTAACCCATCAGCTGAGTGTTGACATAACCCTCCGCCATTTTACTCATAAGCGGCAGAAGTGAGATGGGGCGATAATTAGAGAGCACTTCGGCAGGTAGCTGAGCTTTCTTCTTAATTGGTAGTGATAGAGCTAGATTTCTCAAATTAAGCATTGCTCTGTTTTGTGTTTCAGACAGACTGCATTTAAATTGGCACGCAGATTTTGGTGCAAGAGAAAACACATGGCACATGAAATATAAAATGAGGCCTGGTCAAAATGCTTTCAGTCTGAAATGCTTGTGCTGTATTAACATGTGTTTTTGCAGTGTAGAGAAACTTCGTGATTGCAGTTTTCCTTTTTAGCTTTGAAGATAATCATGGAATGTGTTCTCTCTTCCCAGCTCCTTTCCCTTATAATCTACACTCCCTGTTCCTGTCTCAAGAGACTTTGGCTTTGTTGCATATTTAGACAATGCATATTCAGTTCATAACACATCTTTTTATAATGTGTATTAATTAATCAACCATGCACCAACACTACACATGGGGCAAACGCATTTTGCATGAAAAGCTATCTAAAACATTAGAGCATGTTGCTATGAGTATGTATTAACTGTGTGCGCTTTCAAAATTTGCACTAGTGCATGTTTTATGCTATGTTGTACATTGCACATTTTTGCATGTTGTGCACAAATAATAAGAAAAGCTGCTTTAAACTAATAGCTTTTGCTAGGTAATCATTTATACAGGGTATTAGTATGGGGAGGTAAAACATAATGGGTTTTATTTCGTAAATTAATACTATTTTTGTGTTTGTTTTGTTTATGGGCCCACCATTAAATGGCTGCCTAAGAATCCAGCATGCCTGAGAATCGTGCTGAAAAACGCATGCGCAGATTATACCAGCTTGCCTCAAGTGGAGGAAGAAGTCAAGGCCACCATGAACTGTACATTCTTGTTACCCTGCCAATGTATCAGTGTTTGTGGAAAGTGTCCTTCCTGCGTGCAATGTGACAGGAAGGAGGAAATGGACTGAAACATATTTCCTTAATGTTGCAAATTGTATAGCTATTGATGGTGAACAATATAGATTGTATTAATCATTAACGCTTCTTTTGTTAAAACTGGTATGGGTTGGATTTGCCAATGAGAACAGGATGGTGAGACCCTCATGTCATCTAAGCTAACCAATCACGGTACAAGCTTTACTGAAAACTTGCAACATTATTAGAATAGTCAGCCAAGAATTAGAGTATAAATAATGACCTCTTAGGGGATGCGTGGGCTCGCTTCTCTTAGGCTTTAGGGCCTTAGTCTGAGAGGGAGGAGAGGAGAAGAAGCAGATGAGATCAAACATCATATGGGTTAGGTACGCGAACGTCGCAGGTGCAGTCTGAGAGCAGATTGTGTCCGAGGAGAGATAGAGGGAGGTGGGGGCATAGGCTAGCCTTGCGCGTCATATTTTTGGCAAGGCAGATCACATTCCTCTGTGGTCTTGTGAAGGGCGGGCTGTCTCGCTCCTTGTGAAGCAGCCTCTCTCAGATTGAACAGACCAGGGCAGAGAGTGGAGCTGGATAGAACAGGTAGATTTAGATGCTAAAACTCTAAGTTTATGCTTTGACTAATTAATTAGTTTTGAAAAGATTTATTTGTCTTATGCATTTATTTCTCTTTATGGGAGATTTTTGCCAATTATTAATTATTGATTAGCCTTGCAAAAACTCACTCTTGAATCATATTTTCCTGAACTTTCTTTGGAGAATTCTGATTGACATTTGATTGCCTCATTCCCTTCCTTTATGGAATGTTTTGTATGCAACCTATAATATGTTTTGTATTAATTCTATTTTTCCTATTTTCAAATTCTGTAACCTGATTGACATTTGACTAATGAATAAAGGGTCAGAGAACTTTAACTTTTAACTAGAAAATAAAACCCTTTAAAATACTCACCAACTCTCTTTATTGGCTTAAATATTATTTGTATTTTGATTTTTCATGTTTATGTAAAGTCTCCTGATGGTAATATACAGTGGCAAGGGTCCAGTACCTTTGCAGCAGTAAATTAGAAGGTAAATGAGGTTTTGCATTGAGTAATTACTGTGAAATTACCGCTGCATCAGTTTCTGGTAGCAAGAGGATGGTCATTATTGATTAGTTTGGTGATTAAGGATTATTAATATCACCATCAACTATTCGACTAATGGACCATTGACCTTAGGAGGAGAGTGAATGTTCTGAAAATAATTGCCCAAGTTAGATAAATGTCCAGATTCTCAAAAGAAAGTCCTGATTCCAATGCTCAGAACCTGAAGACTGGCAAAGCAGTACTGGAAGGTGATGCAAGAAGGCGATTGCTGGAGTGGTGTGAGTATCAATAGGGTTGTGAAATGTTGTTAATGTGCTAGGATGTATTTTTGAAGTGTTGAAAATAGTAAGGGTTTTGACTGTTGGTGAAATTTTGCTCATTTTGAATTGATGGTTTTATTGATTATATTGGTAATTTCATAGGACAGGATTTATTGGTTATTGATTACATGTTTTAACTCTTCATGTTAAGTAAGTTAGTGCCTTGTTCTATGTTGTCTGGAAAAACAGGTATGTACACCTGTGGAAATCCCGGGAAGGAATAGCGGGTGGTAACTGGAAGCCACACTGCAGGAGGTTACTCGTCTGTTGAAAGTAATACTGAGAAGCTACGTAGGGCTGTCAGTGTTACAACAGGGACCATATATCGTATAAAAGTGAGTGTGAATGGTAGCATAAGGATTTTACCTGCGAAGTCGCTGGCTCTACTTCCCAAAGGGGTATCCAAGTAACAGGTCTTATCTGGAGCTTGAGTGAAGGGTAAGCGGAAGGGATTTACTCGCAGTGTTTGAAGAGTAAACAGAAGTTCTTACTTTGTGAAGAGTAAGCGGAATGTGTTACTTGCAGTGAAAAGAAATCTATCCTTTGTTTAGTGGAGCAGACAGAGTAGCGAATGTTTTTATGTTGTTACTAATAGAATTTTGATTAAGAAAACTCAGAAAAATATTGCGTAGTTGAAAGAGGGTCAGTAGTAGGAGTTAAACTGACTGAAATTGAAACTGACAGCATTGGAGAAAAGAAATTGCATTGAACTATTGCAGAAATGAAAATGTTTGAAGGTTTAAAGAAACTGTTGGGAGGTAAAGTGAAAAATTCGTTTTTAATTGGTGATGCTCCTGAAGGAACACCTATGCATTTTATGTCTACCAATTTGGGACAAAATTCATGTATGTGGGTTCACCAATGGTGCAAGATTACTGAAAAAGAAGGTCCTTTGAGGTTTCCAAAAGATGGTACTTTTGAATTGCAAATTATTGACAATTTAAGGGAAGTGTTATGTGAAATAAAGACACCATCTAGAGCTGCACAATTT
Source organism: Calotriton arnoldi (assembly GCA_963921515.1). NCBI lineage: Eukaryota > Metazoa > Chordata > Amphibia > Caudata > Salamandridae > Calotriton > Calotriton arnoldi. The sequence goes on along the minus strand of CAWUFW010004275.1, from coordinate 1,220,412 downwards.
GAGGCCTTAAGCATGTGGGAAAAGACAGCAAGAGACAAAGCAAGTGAGGATAAAAAGGTAAAGCACCAGATACAGGAGAAGGAAATTAAAGATGACAAAAAGCTTCAAATAAATAGTGATTCAGGGGATGAAATAATGGATGCATTGTTAACTGAGTGTCCGCCACTTTATGTGGTTCCCATTAAAAATACTGAAAATAGTGTACCAGTATGTACTACAGTGGCTACTGCTTCTGTTAAACAGAGAGAAACACAGATTGAAAGAACTGTGCAGACATTTCAGATTGACCCACTATCTGTTGATTCAGCACTGACAGTGATATCTCCAGGTGTTACTGCTTCAAACGTGACTGATTCAGTACAGAGTATCACAAACTGCAGATCCACAGGCAATGCCTAGACAAATTGTGACTGTCCCAATTAATATGGTCCCTACTCAAAAGGTTCAAAGAGCTGCAGAAGGAGTAATTATGTCAGGGTTTATTTCAGAAACTCAGAATTCACAGATTATTGAACAGAAATTACCCCAGACAGTCCAAGCACTGAAAGGTGGGGGAAAATTGGTCTTTACAACATCTGCAGCCCAGGGTAAAATGAATATATTTGAAGATGGGATTTTTCAAACCTGCTGTGAGGAAGCAGCAGTGATTAAAAAGATAGAGAGCATGGGAGAACAAATTAACCCAAACCCTGAAAAAGAGAAACAGCTTAGTGTTTTAAATTCAACATTTGAACATGAAGAAATTAACAGTCCCTGCTGTTTAAATCATGAAAATGTGAACCAGTGTCAGGAAAAAGAATTTATTTCCCTGAGTAAGGAAACAGCTACATGTGCAGTAACTACACATGATAGACTGACTGATTTGGCTCAAAAATATGAAATTGATGTTTCAGGAAGTTTTCCATTTCAGGAAAGTTTCAGGGTACATATGAATGATGAAGCAAATGAGAAAATGTGTTCTTCAGGAATGCAGTTGCACATTGCAGAAATAAAATATATTTTCAAATGCAATGGGTTTGAGAAATTAGGAGACAAGTGGGCAAGAAAACATGGGAAGAAAAAGAAACCACCAGAACTTGTTAGGGAAAATAATAAACAGGATGAGGGAGAAGCTTTTGCTTACTCATTGAGAGAAAAGGTGAGAGAAGTGCATGTTCATGTGCCACGGAACAAAAGTGAACTTGCAGCATTTCTGAACACATTCCCACAATTGAGAGACAAACTTATGCTGTGGTACCCACAAGTTGATGGATTTGTTGAAATTTTAAAGGAGTTATGCATTAATTTGGAAATGTTCTTTGACATTGCCATGCAAACTGAATTGTGGTTTGAATCTAAAGTTGTTGTGCAAAGGCCAGGTGAGGAGACAATGAAAAGGGTTTGCATGAATGCACCATCATTTTCTGTTATTATTGAGAAAAACGTAGCAGTGATTACTTTCCTGAAGGGCAGAGTGCCAGCAAAGGATGTTGATTGGGTACAGATTAAAAGAACACAGGATGGAAGTAAAGGTGTTTTGCTTTGTGCAAATTCAGGTATGGATGTTGTACTGCTGGAAAAAGTGTCCTTTTGCCATCTTTATAACAGATTTGAGCATTGGAAGAAGAAATTTAAATTTAAACATGATGCAGCAGTTGGAAATGTGCAAAAACAGAGAGAAATGCAGGTGCAAGATGTGTCAGCCAAGCAAATGCAAATATCAGTTCAGAAACAGGTACCAATGGCAGGAGTTTTTCAAGCCCAAATGGTCCCACAAAATATGGAAAATGCTACAATTAATTTAAATAAGTTGTCCAGAGCAAATGTGAATTCTTTCCAGAAACAAAATCAGAACCCAGTTCAACAGGTTGCTGTATTTGAAAATGAGAGTTTTAACCCTAACAATTCTGAATTTAACAAGTCCATTGTGAAAGCAGTGGAAGGTCCAGACTTAGTTGTAGGAGTTTTAAACAAGGGAATTACAAGCCCAGTTTTAGAAGAATTTGCACCAAAAATAGGCCCAATTGAGGAAAGTTACCAATTTGTTGTTTGTGACCCAGGCCTGGCAGGACAACAATTATTTTGCAAATTAAACAGCACAAATTACTGCACACCAGATGATGTTAATTTTCAGATTCCTGATGAGGATGCACATTTTAAAATGGCCCAACAAGAGACAGCTGTAGCATTGTTTTCAGAAAAGACAGTTGAAAAATTACCTTCTGATTTGAAAGAAATAATAAACACAGAAATAAGAGAATTCACAGAGAAGGACGTCAGATTAATAAAATGAGCAGACCATGTCTTATTCAAATTAGAACCAGATGACATGTATTCAAGAACACCATCAGTTGCAGAAATTTTACCAATAATTGGAGATAAAATGAGAAAAGGATTTTTGATGGAATTGATTGGAAGTTTATGTAACTTTCTGATCACAGGTTCACAGAAACTAAATGAAAAGAACAGATTAGTGCAGGAGATTAATAGCATAACTTTTCTATGTTGTCCTGTGGTACCAAATCCAGCCAATATATTTTTTCACATTCCATGTGCTGAAGAATGGCTTACTGTTATTGATTTTTGTCAAGTTCATGTCACAGTGCCATTGCATGAGAATAGTCAGGAGTACTGTCAAAAAGAAAATGAATGTCTGGGACACATAATTGGAAAGGGAGGTAGAAAGGTGTCACCAAAGAGAGTGGAAATAATTCACCAGATAAATCCACCTCAAATTCAGAAAGAAGTCAGGAAATTTTTGGGAATGGTTGGCTGCTGTAGAGAGTGGTTACTAAACCTTTCCCTAGTGGCTAAGCCTTTACTGAGGCTGACACACAAGGATGTGTCTGATCCACTTCCATTGGACAACAATTGCACCAAAGCATTCCTAGAGTTGAAAGAGAAAAAGTGTCGTGCCCCAGCAATAGGAATGAAAGTTTATTTAAAAGAAAATACACCAATTTGCAGTGAGAGGGAGGGCTGCGCTCTCTCAGTGCCTGTTCAAAAACATGAATGTGTTCAAGGGTCTGTGATGTATTTCCCAATGACCTTTGATCCCAGCATCAATGAAACTGAATATGAGTGTCTAGATGTCATGAAAATATGCATAAAGCCAAGATCAGACTTTAAGGATGAACGTCTGATTCAGCCCAACAATGTCCATTTTGTAGATGGCCCATGTTTGAAAGGTAATAATGACACATTAAAAGCAGCTCATGCTGTGCTTCCTATACATTATGTTGTCAAAACTTCATGGCTTTCAGTAGTTACCTCAGCCCAAAATTCGAAATTGATTGCCCTTACCATAACATGCAGTATAGCTGCTCAAATGGGAGTCACTGTTGTCATGGGAGAGAGAAATGCTAATTCAGTTGCACAAAATTGTGTTCTGTTAGCACATACATTCCATGGAATCTTCACAGGTGAATTAATAGAGGCTCAAGAAATTGTTTCAGAAGCAGAACAACAGGGTTGTATCAGAACTGTTTTTGAGAAAAGTGACAACTGCATAGTAGCAAATGTGTTATTGCAAAAACTGATGCCCAGGTATAGATTGCCAGTTTCTCTGAAATCAGATCATAATGAGGTCTCAAAGATGATGTGTGTAGAACCACAGATTGGACAAAGATTCGATTGTAGCCATCAGCCTGAAGTTTCAAGCCTAATAAAGCAGCACAAAGACAGCACAGAGTTACACTTTGCAAAAGCCTGTGTTTCAGCATCACCAAAGTGGCTTGAAAATCAACATGCAAATGCACTTGTGAAAAACACAGATGAAAAGACTAGCCATTGTTGTGAGGGTCTGACTGATGTGGAGCGTGCAGTTTCTCACCATATTGCAGCTGCTACACAAGATCTACATAATGAATGGTGCCAAAACTTTGATCTGAGAGATGCTGTGAAATGGAAAGGCCTGTTCCAAAGGATCCTGGAAAAGACTGTTGTGAAATGTGGTGGCCTTCCAAATTGGGTGCATGCCCCTCACACACGTATGGTCCTGTGTCCCCCTGATAAAACAGCTCCTCTTCAAGAAGAGATGCCAGCAGTGGTCAAAAGTCCACAGAAGAGGGTCAGTCAAGCTGTAAGGGTTCACACAGAGGGGCCGATTCCGATTCGGGCCGGAAATCACTCCGACCGAGCCGGACCCGGAGAGATTTCCGACCGAATCGGACTCTGGCAGTCCGACCGAACGAGTACGATGCGTTCGCATGCTATCGGACTCGAGTCGGTCGGACTCCCATTGAAGTCAATGGGAGCCGGTCGTACAACGCGTACGCGGGCTCCCATTGACTCAATGGGTGTGAGGCGAACAAGGGCGCCCCCTACAGCGGGTACGCGTCGAAGCGGGTCGCGCCGTACATGCACAGGTAGGGGGGACCCATGGATCCCCCCTGTGTGCGACTCGCACGGCTATGCGTACAGGGGGGTCCGACACGGACCCCCAAAGTGCGGCTCCGACTGCTCTTTCGAGCCGGACGGCACGAGTCGGTCGGACTGCTCGAGGCGCGCATCGTACTTACGCGGCCGGGGAACGTCTCCATTGCGCGGTGCTAGTCGAGTCCGTGCGAGTCGGTCGGTGCGGTTGGGTCCCGCGAACGAGTCGGTCGGTGCGGTTGGGTCCCGCGAACGAGTCAGTCGGCGATTTCGCGTCCGCTCGCATCGTACTCGCTCGCCCGGACGCACGTCCGACTCGGTCGGGAAACAGGGCTCCGAATCGGATCCGGTAATGCCGGATCCGATTCGGAGCCCTACCGGCCGAGATCGGAATCGGCCCCAGAGTCTGAAGCAGCACTAGAGAAAACTGAAGTGGCACTGGAAAAGCAAAAAGTGGAAACTGACTCAGATGAAAGCGGTGTCCAAAGGGTAAAAGAGTCAGATGCAGCCTCTGAAGAAGAAATTAGTGCTGTGGGCCTACGAGTGGAGGTAGGAAAAAGCTGGCTGAAAGGGTATCCAAAACGTCTGGAGTGGTCCCTTGAAGAATCATTTGCACCCATAGCTGAAACATCTGAATCTGATCAAAGTGAAAATAAAAGTGAAAGGCTTGGATTGAAAAAGTGCAAGGAATTGATGGTGCTCTGTCAGAGTTTCTCAGTACCTGAGTGGTCAAAATGCATGGAAATAGTACAGAATGCCACTTTGAATGAACTGTATGAGCCACCCTGATGGCAAGCTGGTGACAAAGAGAAAAAGAAAGGCTGAAACAATAACTGAGAATTGTCAAGAGCTGAAGAGAAAAGAATCTTTGAATGATGAAAGAAAAAGAAGAAAAGAAAATAGAAAAGAGAACGGTCCTGTTGAATTTTCCTTTTATTATTTTAGTTACTTATTTTAGAGAAGACTAACAGTTCCAAGAAGCTACTTACAGAACTCTGCACTAAACTTTGAGCTTGGCTATATATGATCTGATTACAGACAAAAACTTGTGTTGCCTTAGAAAATAGAAGTAAAATTGTTATATGCTCAGCGTTTGCAATAAAAATGTCACTTGTGAAAATAAATAAGTGTGATGATTTACAAATCATTTGAGGTATCATGATTTGTTATCATCAAAGGGTGAGTTGATAGAGCTAGATTTCTCAAATTAAGCATTGCTCTGGTTTGTGTTTCAGACAGACTGCATTTAAATTGGCACGCAGACTTTGGTGCAAGAGAAAACACATGGCACATGAAATATAAAATGAGGCCTGGTCAAAATGCTTTCAGTCTGAAATGCTTGTGCTGTATTAACATGTGTTTTTGCAGTATAGAGAAACTCGTGATTGCAGTTTTCCTTTTTAGCTTTGAAGATAATCATGGAATGTGTTCTCTCTTCCCAGCTCCTTTCCCTTATAATCTGCACTCCCTGTTCCTGTCTCAAGAGACTTTGGCTTTGTTGCATATTTAGACAATGCATATTCAGTTCATAACACATCTTTTTATAATGTGTATTAATTAATCAACCATGCACCAACACTACACATGGGGCAAACGCATTTTGCATGAAAAGCTATCTAAAACATTAGAACATGTTGCTATGAGTATGTATTAACTGTTTGCGCTTTGAAAATTTGCATTAGAGCATTTTTATGCTATGTTGTACATTGCACATTTTTGCATGTTGTGCACAAATAATAAGAAAAGCTGCTTTAAACTAATAGCTTTTGCTAGGTAATCATTTATACAGGGTATTAGTATTGGGTGAGGTAAAACATAATGGGTTTTATTTCGTAAATTAATACTATTTTTGTGTTTGTTTTGTTTATGGGCCCACCATTAAATGGCTGCCTAAGAATCCAGCATGGCTGAGAATCGTGCTGAAAAACGCATGCGCAGATTATACCAGCTTGCCTCAAGTGGAGGAAGAAGTCAAGGCCACCATGAACTGTACATTCTTGTTATCGTGCCAATGTACCAGTGTTTGTTGAAAGTATCCTTCCTGCGTGCGATGTGAAAGGAAGGAGGAAATGGACTGATACATTTTTCTGCCTTAATGTTGCAAATTTGTATAATTATTGATGGTGAAACAATAAGACTGTATTAAGCATTAACGCTTCCTTTGTTAAAACTGGTATGGGTTGGATTTGCCAATGAGAACAGGATGGTGAGACCCTCATGTCATCTATGCTAACCAATCACGATGCAAGCTTTACTGAAAATTGCAACATTATTAGTATAGTCAGCCAAGAATTAGGGTATAAATAATGACCTCTTAGGGGGTGTGTGGGCTCGCTTTTTAAGCCTTAAGCTTTAGGCCCTTAGTCTGAGAGGGAGGAGAGGAGAAGAAGAAGATGAGATCAGACATCATATGGGTTAGGTACGCGAACGTCGCGGGTGCAGTCTGAGAGCAGATAGCGTCCGAGGAGAGATAGAGGGAGGTGGGGGGCATAGGCTAGCCTTGCACGTCATATTTTTGGCAAGGCAGATCACATTCCTCTGTGGTCTTGTGAAGGGCGGGCTGTCTCGCTCCTTGTGAAGCAGCCTCTCTCAGATTGAACAGACCAGGGCAGAGAGTGGAGCTGGATAGAACAGGTATATTTAGATGCTAAAACTCTAAGTTTATGCTTTGACTAATTGATTAGTTTTGAAAAGATTTATTTGTCTTGTGCATTTATTTCTCTTTATGGGAGATTTTTGCCAATTATTAATTATTGATTAGCCTTGCAAAAACTCACTCTTGAATCATATTTTCCTGAACTTTCTTTGGAGAATTCTGATTGACATTTGATTGCCTCATTCTCTTCCTTTATGGAATGTTTTGTATGCAACCTATAATATGTTCTGTATTAATTCTATTTTTCCTGTTTTCCAAATTCTGTAACCTGATTGATATACTCACAACTCTCTTTATTGGCTTAAATATTAATTGCATTTTTGATTTTTAATGTTTATGTAAAATCTCCTGATGGTAATATACAGTGGCAAGGGTCCAGTACCTTTACAGCGGTAAAATAGAGGTAAATTAGGTTTTGCATTGAGAAATTACCGTGGAATTACCGCTGGATCAGTAGCACTTGAGCGACCTTCCAATCAAGTGGCATAACTCCTTCATGTAAAGACGTGTTGAGAATATCACAAATGGCGGGGGCCAGGAGAGGTGTAAGGAGACCAAATATATGCACCGGCATCACATCAAGGGGAGATCCCGATTTCGCTACTCTAAGCATGGCTTCCGCCTGAGAGACCTGAATCGCATTAAAATGTTTCAGGCCTTCACCAGAACTTCTTAAAGTTGAGGGTCTAGAGTTAGAAGGATCCAAATGACAAGAGTTTTGAGGGAATTGATTGTAGATTAAGTTAATTTTATCATCAAAGTACACATCTATATTGTCACATAATCCCTGAGAAGGGAGAATATGCTGGATGCAAGCTGTAGGATTAGTGAAGGAGTTAAGAATTTTATAGAGTTCCTTAGTTGAATTTCCTGCCTGGCTGAGTTTTAGTGTAACAATATCTTTCCGTGCCTTTTTTAAGTTCTTATGATAAGTGGTGAGGGCCGATTTAGAGGCGCGCTTCTCAGTTTCCAAATGGGGTTCGCGCCAATTTTTCTCCAGGTGTTTGCATCTCGATTTTTCACTGCGTAGCTCAGGCGTATACCAATCTGCATTTGTTTTTTGAGTGTTACTTCGTTGATGTTTCACGGGAGCCAAGGTGTCTATCATCGCAGTGATGGCTTCATTAAAGACCCTAAGCTTCTTAGTACTGTCCATATGATCATTAAAAACAGGAGGAACAAATATTTTGCTAAAAGAGTCATACGTGACTTTATGCCATTGCCTTCGGAGACTATTCAGGGGACATGCGGCAGCTTGGTTTCTAAGGCAACCATTGATCCGAAATAGAATCAAAGAGTGATCTGACCACATCACTGGGCAGGGGGGATCAGAAAGTATGAGGGGAGAATTCGTAAGTATGATGTCCAGGGTATGACCTGCCGAATGTGTAGGGCTGGGATTGATTTTCGCCAAGCCCAGGGAGGCCATATCCGCCAAGAAATTGGCAGCATCTATGTTCTCCCTATCTTCGCTATGGACATTAAAGTCCCCTAGTAGCAAGAAGTGTTTAGAAGTGATAGTGTGGGAAGCAATTTTCTCTATCAATTTTAAATTAAAATCTTGAGTGGCCCAGGGGGCGATAAATAAGGGCGCCCTTTATGTTATCCTGGGGTGTCAGCTCAATTTTGAATATACAAATTTCCATCGTATTGTCCGAAGCGGAGTCAGTGATTCTAACTTTCAACACATCTTTGCATATTATGGCAACACCACCGCCCACTTTTCCTTCTCTGTCAAGCCTGAGAATACGGTAATTCTCAGGGAGGGCAAGGGCAATATCAGGCATTGAGGTGGATTTAAGCCATGTCTCCGTTAGGAAGCCTAAATTTGGGAAACTGAACTCACCAGATCCCAGAGTTCCATGGCATGTTTAGGTAACAAACGTACATTTTCCAAAAACCCCTTCCAAGAACACAGCTGGTTTGAGATGTGGGGTCTTACTTGACTGCAAGACAGCCCACTCACCCCATCCAATCTCACGCTGCTAGTATTGCCGCCCCGTATATCAGGGGAACTACTGATAGCATTACAGCTGTGAAATTGGCAGTACAGGCAGGCAAAGGGACCTACAAGATTAGCAATTATAGGAGCTTGTGGGCAAGGTGTCAAACAGTTTTTCACCTGCAAAAGTTGTGAGGACGTATAAGAGTGCCTAGAAGCACTATCTGGGGACAAACGAACAAGGGTCGTGGCTCCTGGTGACGTCCCGGCGCGGACGGGTGCAGACGGGCTTGCCTTCGGCGCGCAAGCGGCGCGCCTGCTGCGCGTTGGCGCCATCAGCTGCTTAAATGCGGGATGGGAGGAGAGCCTAAAGAAACGACTAAAGCGTCACCTCTCCGTAATGGCCGCCGACCATGGGTCAAACAAATTCCAGGAGTTCATTATTCAGGGAGCCATCAGATCCAGCCTCACCCAAACAAAATATCCTGTTCTTGCAGTGCACATTAACAGTGCTTTCAGTGAAATATTGAAGGAATGGAAAGTAGCAATTGAGAGAGCAGAAAGTGGTATGGCTTTCTAAATTAACATTTGCTCACTGATGAAGCCTAGCGGTGCATGGAACCACCATCAGTATTAAGTTTTCATTTTATAATAGGAAGATGAGTAGGCCAAAGTAGAACTGGCAATATAGGCTGTTTGTGGTGGTGATGGGGAGTGACATCTAGAATTAGAAGTGTAAGATAGATTGTAAGGAATGGAAAGTACCCAATTCCTGTTCAAAGTTTGCTATTACATTCATTGCAGGAATATCTAGGGACTGAACCTCCACTGCCAAAGGAGATTTCTTAGTTAGGAGCTGCTGAGGGTGAGTGAACGTCCTCTGTAAACCTCTCCTCTGGTATTGCTTAGTTGTGGATTAAAGACTCTGGCTTGCTATGGAGAGATTGCCTTGTTGGAACAATAAGCATAAAACCAGTTGCCACACCTCTGCCCTGAAGCCCGACACGTCTAAGCTCCCATGAAAGTAAACTCCCCTAGCAAGTGGAAACACCCAAATCACAAGCCGTGTTGAGAATGACGTGGCACCTCTGTTCAGAAGTAATAACATTCAAGTATCTTCATTTGTCTTTCACTGAAATGTTTTCTAAATGAAAAAAATACATTTTTTGGGGTCAGTCGATATTTGGAACATCCTAATTATTCTAAATGCAGCAAAGTGGCTGCTCAAACATGGGAAAATAAACATGCCTCGTCGCATGTCTCATGTCACTGAAGTTCACACATTTCAGAGGACAGAAATAGGCAAAGTAAACAACCAAGGGGTGAGTGTAGAGCCGGCAGTCACCGGAGATGTAGCTACTTTAGTGCAGAAGAAGCAAGGGCATAGTGGTCCAAGGATTAGAGAAGCTCACTGCAGCCAATTATTGTTGTCTTTTACCCCTCTTCCGGTGGTCCGGGGGAGCTTTTTTTCTTTGCCTGCATTAGAGCTCATGGCACCAATGGTACGCCACTAAAATCCACTCTTCTAGAAGTAGGTGCATTTAGGGGATCCACTGCAGACAATGTGTGTACAGCTTTCCCTGATGTGACTGACATCTATTAATGATATGCATGTTGATTCCACCCCACTTCTCCAGGCAGTTTCATTCAAACACTGAAGTTTGGAGTAGCTGGGCCCTTTGGGTGCCACACTGTTAACAAGTCTAAGGAACAGTAGCAATAAGACACTTCATGCACAAGCAGAGGATGAGGAGGTAGGCAAGGGGGTCCGTAGGCCAGTCTTACATCCCTGTCTACCACCCCTTATCCCATCCATAACCATTCAAATTCTTTTGTTCCACTGAAGTGCTGGGGAGAAAAATGGGTGAGGATTTCAGAGAGCGATCTTGGCTCAAAGAGACCCCTGTTCAGTTGTTTGATTTGGTTCCTCCTAAGCCTTACCCTGCAATCTATTTCTACAGGTCGCAAAAGTACAACCAAGGTCACAAAGAGAAACCCTTGGAATGCCCACTTCCTTGCAATAGGAGGAGATATATTCACATGTATGTTTATGTGTGAGGAAATTCTTTTGCAGGTGTAAAATCAACCTTTGCTATGTGCTTGTTATGTTATGTGAATTTGTAGTGGCTGCCAATCACCCGTGAGGTTATCCAGACATTGAGTAGGGCAGGCCTGAGCGGGGAGGAGGAGATCATGCCTGTTTCGTCTAGAAGAGACATGTGCTGAGGTTCTTTTGGAAGTCCATGAGGGAGGAGGAGGTTCTGAGGTGTTTCGGCAGGTCGTTCCAGGTCTTGGCTGGTCTTCTTGAAGCGAGGGAGGTGTGCTCTTGCCTGGGACGCAGATCAAAGGTCTCTGGTGGGTTGGTAGAAGTTGAGGAGGTGGTTGAGGTAAGCTGGACCAGTGATGTGGAGAGCTTTGTAGGCGTGGGTGAGTAGTTTGAATGTACAGGGAGCCAGTGGAGATTGTTAAGGTGTGGATAGATGTGGTTATTTCGCAGGATGTTCCGGATGAGTCTGGCGGCGGTGTTCTGAGTGGTTTGGAGTCGGCATAGGACATGGGCTGGGATTCCAATGTAGAGGGTGTTTCATTAATCAAGTCTATTTGTGATAATATCCTGGGTGACCACTCGTCAGATGTTCATTGGGATCCTCTTGAAAAATTTGTGAAGCATTCACAGGATGTGGAAGCATTATGAGGAGACGGCATTGATCTGTCTGCTCATGGAGAGGTTGGTGTCCAGGATGATCCTGAGCTTCTTGGCATGCTCGGCGCAGGGGTAGGTGAGGTGCCAAGTTCGGAGGGTCACCAAGAGGCATCCCAGGGGGAGTGGTTGTTGTTGAAGATTAGGACTTTGGTTTTGTCTGTGTTGAGCTGGAGGCAGATGTTTTTCATTGAAGCAGCAACTTTGCTCATGCAGTTGGTGGCGTTGCTTGTTGAGTCGGCAACGGAGAGGATGAGCTGTGTGTTGTTGGCATAGGATACTATGTCTCCAAGGGGCGTCATGTAGATGTTGAAGAGTGCTGGGCTGGGCGACAATCCATGAGGGACTCTGCAGATTAGTTTTTGGGTTCAGAGGTGTAGGGGGGGTCTAACTCATTGAGTTCTCTCTGTGAAGAAGGAGAATATAACTTGAGGACTGGTCCGAGGACCGGTCCGCAGATACCCAAGTGCTGAAGCTTTCTGATGAGTGATTTGTGGGAGACCATATCGAAAGCTGTGGAGAGATTGAGGAGGATGAGTGTGGCTGATTTTCCTTGGTTGAGGATGCTTGTGATGTTATCGGTAGCAGCAAATGTAAGTCCGTTTTTATATAGCGCAGCTACTCACCCTTACGGGTCTCAAGGCGCTGGGGGCCGGAGTGGAAATTAAGTGAGCTATTGCCCAGAGTCACATGGTGCTGAGCTGAGCTGCCGCCGGAGCCGGGGATCGAACCGTGAACCCTGTGCTCCGAAGTCAGCTGCCCTGGCCGCTGCACCACACCTCTCCACAGCAGCAATGAGGGTTGTCTCTGTGCTGTGGTTTTTGCAAAAGCCTGATTGAGAGCAGTCTAGGAGCTGATGGAGTTCTGGTGGTCTCCATCAACTCCTGGTCTGCGATTTTGGTATTGATGGCTTTACCCATAACTTTAGCTGGATAAGGCAGGAGTGAGATGGGCCTGTAGCTGTTGAGGGTGTTGGGGTCTGCTGTTGGCTTCTTCAATAGGGCGTTGACTTCTGCATTTTTCCAGCAAGATGGGAAGGTAGGGGTTGTTATGGAGGTGTAGATGATAGTGGTGAACGTGGGGATATGATGGTTCTTCCAAGGTTGTATATGAAGTGGGGACATAGGTCAGAGGGGGCTCCTGAGTGGATGGTGTTAATCAGGGTGGTGGTTTCTTAGTTCGAGAGGGATTCCAGTTGCGCAGCTGTAACCTGGCAATGAAAGAGGTGTCCAGCTGGTCGGGGGAGTTCGTATCGATATGCGGAGAGTCAAATGTGTTGCAGACCTTGGCAATCTTCAGTTTGAAGAAGTTTGAGAGGCTGGTACAGAGTTCTTGGGATAGGATGATGTCTTTGTTGGAAGCTGCAAGATTGGGGAACTTCTTGACGATGGTGAAGAGTTCTTTGCCATTGTTCGAGTTGGTTTTGAGTCTGAGAGTTAGGGCCTTTTTTTGCATCTCATATGTTGGTGGTAGAGGTTGAGGGCAGCTTTGTATGTGGATCTTGCGGTGGTGTTTTGTTGAGTCTCCATTTTCTCTAAAGTTGTTTCTGAATCACAAAAGCAATTTTGCACTCATTAAAGAAACTATAAGTCAAACACAAATGGAATTAGTTTTGTGAATTGGCCTGTTTATGAATACATCATAAATGAAGATACAATATGTGCAATGGCTTTCAAAGCGCTGCGGGGAAGGCGGCAAAAAGCGGATACATCTTTCATAAGCCAATTAAAATGGTGGGGTGTACCTATGGGGACAAGGCGAAGTGTGGCTCAATGGCTAGGAGAAGTGTGGCTCAATGGTTAGAGCGGCAGACCCTGATGCAGAGATCTGGCCCGGGACCACGGTTCAATTCCCGCCTCGGCGGGTCTTGGGCTCAATTTCCTCGGACCTGATAATTCTCGCCTCGGTGCCTATTCTAATCATGGGTCCCACTCTGCAACTCTGGGCAATAGCTTGCTTAATCTCCACAACGGCCCCACCAGCGCTGGGATGCCTGGCTTCACCTTGGGGGTGCCCAGGAGTGGACATTTCACAGGGAATAGCCAGGAAGGGTTCCACAGCGGTATGCGTATAGCGCCAGGACACCCCGGCTCTGGGGTAGCAGTGCGCTTTACAAGTACGAATTTCATTCATTCATTCAAGGACAATAAAAGCTACCTGCACAATTTTTTCATGGCTCTGATAAGCCTTGATAATAAATGGAGGTGGTGAGTTAGTGTTGCTCTGAAAAACTCTGATGTGCTGACTTACAGTCAAAGATATTCACTTTCCATACATTTTTATGTGGAGAAAATAATAACAATCATTGCCCAATCACTGGGTTTATATGTCTCAGCTCACATTTATAAATATACTGAGCAGAGTGATCAGTATGACAAGATTGAGAAGTACGCTTTGGAAAAAATGGTTTTCTCATTCATGTTAAAGAGAGTTTCAAATGTATTTTTATCACACATTGCCAGAAATTGGGTTACTGGTTGACTGGGTATGAGCACTGGTCAAGCAGGAACCACAATCCTAGTCAGGGTAAGGCACAAATAAACCCCAAATTAACTTGAGCTCAACCCTTTGGTCGCTTGGCACAGAGCAGTCAGGATTAATTTAGAGGCAATGTGTAAAGGGTTTGTGCAACACTTCAAACAGCAAATCAGTGATAACACCACACAAAAAGATCCCACACCAGGTAAGAAAAATGAGGCAACATTACATAAAACAATACAAAATGACAAAAATCCAATTAGTAGAACCGGAGTTATGAATTTTTAAACAATAAACTGCAATATTGAGGCTAAAAGCATTAAACGCCAACTGGGGATATCTGGTTGCGCTGGACTGGGTAAAAGTCAAAAGTTCAGGCCGACTGTGATGGAGCGCAGGTCGGATACAGTCCCAGATTAGTCCAGCTGAAGTTTTACCTTCCCAAGTTCTGTGTCAAGAGTCCTGTACGAATTGGAGAGGGTAGCAGGGAGCAAGGAGAGCATTGCGGGCGGCAGTCAGCGTGGCTCGAAGAGCAGGCCGGGTGACGTGAATGGGCGGGTTGAAGATTCGCATTGGTGGCCCCCCTCGGGCTATTGATGCTGTTGTGCAAAGAGACAGGTTTGCTGTGGCTCGCACCAATTTTCAGTGCAAGTGGCAAGGTTCCAGTGCGGGCCCGTTCGCAGTCGTGAATAGCCCAAAAGCTTGAATTTAAGAGCGCAAGAGCCACACCACGGGTCCAGGACCAGAAAGGCACCTCTTGGGAGTCAGGAACTTGCTGAAGACAGGTCCAGGAGCTGTTAGGGAACCTGCTATGTCTCTGAGGCTCAGATCAGGAGGCCAGTGGACTAGCTCTTTGAGTCATTCTGGGGTCCTGGGTTCAAGATGGAGTTGCAGGTCCAGTTCTTCTTCCGCCAAGGCCTACTTTTGCCATAGGCTTGCATGTGCTCTTTGTTGTTGTCCATGCCTCCTTGCTAGTTGCTGTTTGACCGTGTGGCGACAGCCATTTTGTGGCGGCAGCCAGTGTGCTTTTGCCACTGGCCTGCATGTGTTCTTTGTTGTGACGGCCATGCCTCCTTGCTTGCTGTTGTTGTTGGCCTGCCTGAGAATTGTATAGACAGTGTGTCCATAGGCCTGCATGTTTTCTTTGTTGTCCCTGGCTCTTTGCTTGTTGTTTGACCATGTGGCCAGCAAACATTTTGTGTAGCCAGCCAGTGTGCTTTTGCCATAGATCTGCATGTGTTATTTGTTGTGTTCACCACGTCTCCTTGCTTGCTATAGTTGCTGTTTGACCATGTGGCTGGTGACCATTTTGTACAGACAGCCAGTGTGCATTTGCCATAGGCCTGCATGTGTTCTTTGTTGTGTTCATGCCTTCTTTCTTGTTGTTTTTTTTGTTTGACCATGTGGCCAGTGGCCATTCTATGTAGTTAGCCAGTGTGCTTTTGCCATACGCCTGCATGTGTTTTTTGTTGTCCATGCCTCCTTGCTTGTTATTTGACCATGTGGCCGTCAGTCATTTGTGTAGCCAGTCAGTGTGACTTTGCCTAGGCCTGGACAGAGTTTTTCATGCCCATAAAGTGACAAAAAAACTCAGCTGAGTTCCACAAGTGGCAGAGTGAGGTAAGTTGCGTTGCTCGTGCTGATTTTTATTACCGGGCATTTGTCCCGTGCTGTAAAATCAGTGCGAACGGCACCACGTGCAGCACAAGAGGAAGCAGCTTCTTTCTGCTGTTCGAGGAGATGCTCTACTCGAGCGGCAGTTTCCTCAATGCGAGCAGTAGGTTTCTCAACACGAGCGTTAGCGACCTGCCGCAACAACCTGTGTTGAGAAATTCGATGGGAGGTGGTCTAGCATTAACTTTTCCTTGCTCATGCTTTCCAACTTAATGTTGGTGAGCCACGAGGGTGGCAAAAGCACTGCTCCGCGCTGTTAGGTGGAGTTTTTCAGTAAGTCCATGCTCTACGCGGAGTGGGGAAAACTCACGAGCGGAGTAGAGTTAACCACCCAGGCCTACGTTTGCCATAGGCCTGCATGTGTTCTTTGTTGTAGTGGCCATGCCTCCTTGCTTGCTGTTGTCGCTTGACCATGTGGCCGGTGGCCATTTTGTGTAGCCAGCCAGTGTGCTTCTGCCATAGGCCTGTATGTTTTTTCTTCTTTGTCCATGCCTCCTTGCTTGTTGATGTTGTTTGACCATGTTGCGGCAGCCATTTTGTGCAGCCAGCCAGTGTGTTTTTGCCATACGCCTGCATGTGTTCTTTGTCATGGTGGCAATGCCTCCTTGCTTGCTGTTGTTGTTTGACCATGTGGCCGGCGGCCATGTTGTGTAGCCAGCCAGTGTGCTTTTGCCATAGGCCTGCATGCGAATTGTATAGACAGTGTGTCCATAGACCTGCATGTTTCCTGTTTTCCATAGCTCCTTGCTTGTTGTTTGACCATGTGGCCAGTGGCTATCTTGTGCAGCCAGCCAGTGTGCTTTTGACATAGGCCTGCATGGGTTATATGTTGTGTCCACCATGCCTCCTTGCTTGTTTTTGTTGTTTGACTATGTGATTGGCAGCCATTTTGTGTAGCCAGCCAGTGTACTTTTGCCATAGGCCTGCATGTGTTCTTTGTTGTCCATGACTAATTGCTTGTAGTTGTTGGTTGACCATGTGGGCGGCGGACATTTTTTGCATCCAGCCACTGTGTAAATCCTTTTTTTCCAGTTTTCAAAGTCATTTTTGAGTGAGATTTAAAGGACAGGACTATGCCTTTTTGTTTTTGTTCATTTTGGTTTACTTTTCCTTGATATTAGTTTAATATGCTTGTAGATCATTGTAGTAACTATATGTATATATGAACAGTGTTTAATTTATATGCATTTTTTTCCATTTTCCCCTGCACCTCCTTGCCTCCCAATGGGTTCTCATAGTCCACTGGCACACCAGCACATACATATTTTCAAATAATTTTTTTATTTACTTTTGTTTTACATTTTCCCTCTATTTTCCTCCTGCTTGCCATAGGCACCTGCCGCACACCAGCATTCATTTTTTAGGGATTCTCATTTCTCATTTTTACCTGGACCCCCTGGCTGCCATATGCGAACAGCCACACTCCAGCATTCATTTTTTAAGGATCATTCCATTTTCCCCTGGACCCCACCGCCTGTCATAGGCACACACGAGCATTCATTTTTGAAGGAGTATTCCATTTTCCCCTGCACATCCCTGACTGCCACAGGTGTCTCCTCTCAGATGCACATAAAGCAAACAGTTACATCTGTTTGTTGTTATCTGATTGAAAATGAAATATTATGTTATGGTGGTGTGATTTGACTTTGGAACGGATACACTATTGTTGTTAATTATTTAGGATAATAAGTAACCACACTAAATTGTATTGTCTGCACTATGAAAAATTCAAATTGCAAAATTGCCCCATTTCACTAAATGTTTTTCTTTCTTGTTTGGTTTTAAGTGCACAAGAGCCATCAATCACAGCATTGGCAGATGAAAAGATGGCACAAAGTGACGTGACCACAACACGTGACTCCTCCAGTCTTATCCACTTGTGCAACTAAGTGCCACTGTCAACTGACAGATCTTCAAGATGGCCTCACAGAAAGGTGCTGCCAATAAAGAGACCAGTGAGAAGGAGAAGATGCAGATTTCCACCACCGGCGTGCCACCCCAAACCTTTTTCAGGAGACGTGTGCCTGCCACACCATGCTCCTGGCAGGAAGCTGGGAACAGCGCTCCTGCATCAACAGCACCACCCCAACCTAAGCCTAATGCCATGTCTCTCACCAAGGCAGCCACTGCAATCATGGCGACAAGCAATGAGTCTGAATTGAATTTGTCTTAGCCACAAACTAGTACCGAATCGTCACAGGAAACTGAGCAAAGTGGACAACAGGAGCAACAGCCAGCAACAGTAGATCTTTCTGAAGTAGGAGCAGAACAGGAGGTTGAGCTTCCTGCTGAGCAAAATGTACATCTTCTTGAACCATTGGCTTCCATATCTCCAGCAAGAAAAAGGAAGGGTATGCCACCATCTTCCCCAAGCCCCCCTTCTGATGTTTTGGACATGGATTGGACCCCAGCTGAGTTCGTGAACTGACAGGAGAGACAAAAGAAAAGGCAAGTTCCTGAAAGCCTTAAAATAATCAAAGGGGGTGGGGAGGACGAGCCAGTCATTGTCATGAAGCTGGCTCAGAGGACACAAACATTACTCTTCCTATTCAACCTGCTCTGAGGTATGTGTCACTGGTTCAACCACCACCGCCAGCTTCCATATTTGTAAGGTCCCTGCTGAGACCTGCATCCACCACTACCTCAGTTGAAGTAAGCACTAGAGAGAGGCAATCAATGACACACTCACCTTCCTCCAGTTCTTCTTCAGGAATTGGCAGTGGCACACTAAGAAAGTTCTCCTCCCCTATTTGGGACTTTTTTATGATTAGCAAGCAGGAGGATAACATTGCTTCATTTGCCACATGAGGGTTCATCAAGGTAAACCTGGTTCCAACTATGGGACTGGAGGCCAAATGACCCATATGAAAAAATACCATGCAATCTGGTGGGAGGAGCACCTTAAAAAAATAGCTGCAGGTGGTGGTGGTGATGAGAGAGGGCAATCAGCTCCGATCATGGAGAGAGGTGAAAGTGATGAGGAGGAAGAGAGTGACAGCTTTACACAAAGGAGCCCTGTCCCCAGCAGTGCACCAGTATCACCCGCCTAGGCAACCTCGAAATGGTAGAGTCAGGTGGAGACACCACATCATACAGTGACTGCCCCATTAAGATGCACATTCAGTTAACCACCTCCTGGTTCTTCTCTCCAGAAGTCGCCTCCGTCAGAAGCACCAGGAAAATAAACAATCCAGGCTACTATTGCGGGCATGTTTAGGTAGCAGGGGCCCTACAAACGCAACCACAGAACGGCACGTTTGTACAACAGGAAGCTGGCTAAAATGTTAGCACTGGATCTCGTCCATTTTTCTTTTGTGGAAGGAGTGAGATTTTTTAAATTTGTGGTGGCCATCTGCCCAAAATGCAAGGTTCCCAGACTGACCTATTTTGCCAGAGTTTCTGTTTCAGCTCTCCATCACGATGTGCTGCAATTGGTTGGACAAGTTTTGCAGCAGAGTGTTGTTCACACTATCCACCTGATGACAGACATGTGGACCAGTTGACAAGCCACTAATTACATATGTATCAGTGCACACTGGATCTCTTTTGTGGGGGTTAGGCAGCAGCTGTCTACAAGTCTCAGCTCTGAAGAAACTTTTCAGTGGCATGCAACAGTAGCCATGTTTGTCATGGAGAAATCCCATACAGCTGCAAACATCCTGGAAGACTTTAACAGCTAGGTAATTGAATGGCTGCAACCCAGAGGTCTCAGATTTGGATTTGTTGCCACGGACAATGGCAGTAATATTGTAAGGCCATAGCAGATGGTGGCTATTTCAGTGTGCTGTGTTTGGCGCATTACAATAAACCTGATTGTGCAGGACTTTCTTAAAACAGAAGACATAGTCAGCAACATACAGACCAGCTGCAGAAGAATCTGCTCTAATTTCAGCCATTCTTTTAAAGCATGCAAGCAGTTGAGGATTATTCAGCATGCTAATTGCGTAGCAATTAAAGCCCTCATGCAGGATGTGCCAACACAACTCAACCTATTACATGTAGCAACGTCTGTTTGACCAGTGTAAACTGATCAATGACTATGCAATTCAAAGAGGAGGGGATGCAACTGGGATAAGCTTGACCATGGAGGTGAACAAATGGGACCTAGTCAAATGCCTGAAACTTCCTTTTGAGGTTCTCACACAGGCAGTCAGCAAGGAGGACAGTACAATGAGCCAAGCCATCCCGATGTTGTATCTGCTACAGGACCAGTTAGCAGATTGGCTAACCGCATTATTCTTGCATTACGACCTGCCTGATTCTTGCATTACGAACCGCATTATTCTTGCATTACGAACTGCCTGATTCTTGCATTACGAACCGCATTATTCTTGCATTACGAACGGCCTGATTCTTGCATTACGAACCGCATTATTCTTGCATTACGAACTGCCTGATTCTTGCATTAAGGACTGTCTTATTACTACATTACGAACTGCATTACGAACTGCATGTGAGAAGTTGGCCTGGCATATGCTGTCCACTAATTATAGTGGGCACCTTGCACCAGTCCAAACAACCCCTTATTGGAGATAGGTTAAAGACAACCTTATTGAAAGCTATCCTAGTGGTAGCTATGGAGAGCAGCCTTCAGGCTAAGTCTTGAAG